>WNGS01164858.1:71881274-71891792 GCA_020271785.1 Procambarus virginalis
TGTTATTTGGTGCATCCAGCTATAAAATATAGTAATAGTCGCGCGTGAGTGCGCGACCACGCGATTGTTGTACTCACCTAGTTGTGTTTGCGGGGGTTGAGCTCTGGCTCTTTGGTCCCGCCTCTGAATCGTCAATCAACAGGTGTACGGATTCCTGAGCCTGTTGGGCTCTATCTATCTACACTTGAAACTGTGTATGGGGGCAGCCTCCACCACATCACTTCCTAATGCATTCCATTTGTCAACTACTCTGACACTAAAAAAAACTTCTTTCTAATATCTCTGTGGCTCATTTGGGCACTCAGTTTCCACCTGTGTCCCCTTGTGCGTGTGCCCCTTGTGTTAAATAGCCTGTCTTTATCTACCCTATCAATTCCCTTCAGAATCTTGAACGTGGTGATCATGTCCCCCCTAACTCTTCTCTCTTCCAGCGAAGTGAGGTTTAATTCCCGTAGTCTCTCCTCGTAGCTTATATCTCTCAGCTCGGGTACTAGTCTGGCGGCAAACCTTTGAACCTTTTCCAGTTTAGTCTTATCCTTTACTAGATATGGATTGCATGCTGGGGCTGCATACTCCAGGATTGGCCTGACATATATGGTATGCAAAGTTCTGAACGATTCTTTACACAAGTTTCTGAATGCCGTTCGTATGTTGGCCAGCCTGGCATATGCCGCTGATGTTATCCTCTTGATATGGGCTGCAGGAGACAGGTCTGGCGTGATATCAACCCACAAGTCTTTTTCTTTCTCTGACTCCTGAACTGGTGTATACTCTGACTCCTGTGTGTGTCGGTGAGTGCGTGTGCTCTCGTGCGAGGAAGTTTGTGCATAGTGGTAGAGGGTGTTTTGTGAGAGTGGCATGAGAAGTTGGTGGGATGGGTGGGGTGAGAGGGGAGTATTGACGGTCACTATGGCCTGTGTTTCATGGAAATGTCAATAACCTGTACCTGGAATGAGCCACCAGAATCGAAGGTCTAAATATCTCAAGATATATTTTAAATTAATTATTTTAAGTCACTATGTACACCTTATTTGATGACCTAGAGAGGGTACCTACCATCAGCTCACCCCGAGCAAGCACATACTAGGCGAGTTTAACGTGATGCCCATATGACGGGGTTGGGTCGTCATTCCTCTCCTGCTGCGCTGTCATCCACTTGTCTCCACCTGTTCCTAGTATACTGTTCGTTCCTATCTTCCTCACTGATCGTCAATCAATATGTGGAACATAGTATAAACTATGTTGCACATATTGATTCTAAATGGTGCACACACTTTGGGGGATCGATCACTATGTATACTATAAATCCTCTTCACAACACAATACTTGCCAAGGAAATTCGTAGGTCCTGGCTAAACTGTCCCACGATACAGCACTGATCTTGCCACTCAACCTTAATATTTTTTTCTTAATTGATCTACCGTCGAAGGAGTTCACTATATACTTGATCACTGCGTTTGTATACACTCCTGTGACAAGAAACTATGTTTCTTGTCTCGTTTCTTGTTTCACCACGTTTCTTGTCTGAAGTGTTATGGAGACAAGAAACATAGTTTCTTGTCTCCATAACACTTCAATGTCTCGAGATAACTGTTGTTATTCGCGGACGCCTACTGCCACACGTGTGTGTCTCACGCCTCCAGACTGTGTATTCACCTAGTTGTGTTTTGCGGGGGGGTTGAGTTTTGCTCTTCGGCCCGCCTCTCAACTGTCAATCAATTGTTTACTAACTACTTTTTTCACAATATACATACACACACCCAGGAAGCTGCCCGTGACAGCTGACTAACTCCCAGGTATCTACTTTCTGCTAAGTAACACGGGCATTCAGGGTGAAAGAAACTTTGCCCATTTGTTTCTGCCAGGTGCGGGAATCGAACCCGCGCCACTGAATTACGAGTCCTGCACGCTATCCACCAGGCTACCAGGCCCCAGGTGTGTGCGTGTTGGTTTGTGTGCATGTTGGTGTGCGTGCGTGGCGGTGTACTCAGCTAATTGTGCTTGCGAGGGTTGAGCTCTGGCTCTTTGGTCCCGCCTCTCAACCGTTAATCAACAGGTAATTACCTAAGTATAATTACCTAAGTGTAGTTACAGGATGACAGCTACGCTCGTGGTGTCCCGTCTCCCCAGCACTCTTTGTCATATATTGCTTTGAAATTACTGACGGTTTTGGCCTCCACCACCTTTTCACTTAACTTGTTCCAACCATCTACCACTCTGTTTACAAAAGTGAATTTTCGTATATTTCTCCGGCAGCTTTGTTTCGTTAGTCTAAATCTATGACCTCTTGTTCTTGAAGTTCCGGGTCTCAGGAATTCTTCCCTATCAATTTTATCGATTCCAGTTGCTATTTTGAACGTAGTGATCATATCGCCTCTTTTTCTTCTATCTTCTAGTTTTTGCATATTTAATGCCTCTAACCTCTCCTCGTAGCTCTTGTCCTTCAGTTCTGGGAGCCACTTAGTGGCATGTCGTTGCACCTTTTCCAGTTTGTTAATGTGCTTCTTAAGATATGGGCACCATACAACCGCTGTATATTCCAGCTTTGGTCTAATAAATGTCGTGAACAATTTCTTTAGTATTTCTCCATCCATGTATTTAAAAGCAATTCTGAGAATAGAAAGTGTAGCATAGGCTCCTCACATAGCGTTCTTAATGTGGTCCTCAGGTGACAGTTTTCTATCTAGAACCACCCCTAGATCTCTTTCTTTGTCAGAATTCTTTAAAGATTTCTCACATAATTTATAAGTTGTGGGGTCTGTTCTCCAATTCCATATTCCATAACATGGCATTTATTCACATTAAATTCCATATGCCAAGTGTTGCTTCATATACTTATTTTGTGCAGGTCTTCTTGATGGGCATGACAATCATCTAGGTTTCTTATCTTCCCTATTATCTTATCAGTTTGCTGATCATCCCTATTATCTTATCTTCCCTATTATCTTATCAGTTTGAACTTGTTTGCTGATCATCATTCTGTATTCCCACTGGTAGATCGTTTAAGTAGACAATGAACATTACCGGTGCAAGAACTGAACCCTGTGGTACTCCACTCGTGGCATTCCTCCAATCCGATACCTTGCTTCTGATTATAGCCCTCATTTTTCTGTCAGTTAGGAAATTTTTCATCCATGTTAGTAGCTTACCTGTCACCCCTCCAACATGTTCCAGTTTCCAGAACAACCTCTTATGGGGAACTCTGTCGAAAGCCTTTTTTTAGGCCCAGATTGATGCAGTCAACCCAACCATCTCTTTCCTGTAAAATATCTGTGGCTCGATCATAAAAACTGAGTAAGTTCGTTACACAGGATCTTCCAGTTCCAAAACCATACTGTCTGTCTGATATTATATCGTTTTCCTCCAGGTGTTCTATCCACTTAGTTTTAATTATTTTTTCCAATATTTTGACTATTACACTTGTCAATGATACAGGTCTATAATTAAGGGGGTCTTCCCTGCTTCCACTTTTGTAGATTGGAACTATGTTAGCCTATGTTAGGTGAGAGCGTGTTGGTGTGTGTGCGTGTTGGTGTACTCACCTATTTGTTCTTGCAGAGGTTGACCTCTGGCTCTTTGGTGCCGCCTCTCAACTGTCAATCAACTGGTGTACAGGTTCCTGAGCCTACTGGGCTCTATCATATTTACACTTGAAACTGTGAATGGAGTCTGCCTCCACCACATCACCTCCTAATGCATTCCATTTGTCAACCACTCTGACACTAAAAAAGTTCTTTCTAATATCTCTGTGGCTCATTTGGGCACTCAATTTCCACCTGTGTCCCCTAGTGCGTGTGCCCCTTGTGTTAAACAGCATGTCCTTATTTACCCTATTAATTTCTTTGAGAATCTTATGTGTGATGATAATGTTGCCCCCTAACACTTCTGTCTTCCACAGACATGAAGTTTAACTACCATAAACCTCACGTTTAAGGGAGAAAATATGAGAACACCCGGTCCAAAGACCAGGAGGGCTCTGGCGGCACATGAGCAGGCTGGAGGTGAAACAACGCACGAGACTGCTTGAGAAACGGTGCAGAAGGTGTGTGTGCATGTAAAAAAATAATGAAAAAAAACAGTGTTGAATGTAATGAAATGCCATTTTTAGGGTGAGTGTGTGTTAAGGCTCCTGGGAGCCTCAACCGGAGGTTCCCAGGAGCTACCCAGGTTGATATGGATATATATTAGACTTTGGCATCAGTCGTGTGAATGGAGTTCTTAGGCCTATCGGGAACCATGAGCCAGAACCTGGGTCCCTCAGAGAGGCACGAGGAGCAATGGCCTATAGAAACCTCAATGTGTTTGGAAGCATTCTACGTTTGTAATCGACCCGGTCAGGCACCCAGAAAGGTAAGCATCCCAAAGCAAATCCCTATTCTTGTTAAAATATTGCTACTGAAATCCGACCTAGAGGACAGAACTGCCCAAATGAAAACAAGCAAACAAGCATGGCGTCACCACGTCACCTTGCCGCTGTCTGCACAACACACCCCCTCCCGAGAATGGGATGGGTGGAGTCCCAGACCCTCACACCGGCTATGATAACATATGCGTGCTGTCCCACAGCATAATCTATTCCTATGGCTCCTAGAAACACTCTAGTAAATACCTAGATATAATAATAGGCCTGTCTTCCCTAACATCAAGGGAAATATGAGAGGGAAAAATGATCTACCTTATCAATTCCTGCCCTCAGACGCATGACTCTGATGGTCGCTGGGGTTTCTACGTCCCTCACGTCGTTCCTTGACGTTTCAGATGAGTCACCAGTCCAAAGGCGTCGTGAAGACTCTCGTCATCTCCGTACTCGTTCCCTTAGTGAAGTACTGGGCGCTGCCTCGTCCAGTTGTCACTGCATACGTCGTTTTCCCCAAACACTCCTTCACCAAGATCACTCACTCATGGGTCAGGATGCGTCGTCTCCCTTCTGAATTCCCAGTGAGCGTGATCCAATCACAACAGCTCTGCACACCTCGGAGTTCCACTGACGGCGAGACACCTCTTGCTCCTGCTACAGACACTCCCTCGACCCTTCCAAGACTACCAGCTCACAGCTCTTGGCGCTCTTATAATGCTGGAACTCGGCTCCTCGCACTTCCCTGAAGTACTGCAGTCCTTGGTAGTCACTATAAATTTGTCAGGCTGTATAATCTCACTGAATGAGGCTCCTAGACCTCGGAACTCGAGAGCTCAACCAGCGTATGTCCGCTCTCAATGAAGCGTCGCAGATCTCTGAGCACCTGGCGCCCTGCAGGTTTTTGTTGTTCTTGTTTAAGATTCGCTACCTGGCACAAAATGCTCCAAGTAGCACGGGCTATGGGGAGCCCGTGACTCTGCAGGTGATGAGCCAAAGCCTCCTGGTGATGTCACAGACCCAGGGGAGGGCTCTGATTGGTCAATCACGTCATGTGACCTGAGCCAGCCAATCGCCAGCCGGCTGGCGTCACACAAAATGGCGGATTTCCAGACAAGGGGCGCCATTTTGTTGTACCTAGGGCATGCCCTCCCCCCATTACCTACAAATTTAAAATGCAAAGATCTCCATAAATCGGTAACCATTTCGGTAGCCTCATACATCAAAAGATTCCCTGCATCACAGGGAATCAGCATGTAAGCTGATATGACTTAAATCTGGCATATGGGAGAAATAGGAGAGAGGGCACTGTAACACCCCTGAACGCAAAGTCGAGACAACTGGCTGCAACCACCAACCCAATGCAACACAGGCCCAACCAGGCCCCGGAACATTGACAAGGTAGCGAGCGACCAGGACTCTGTTTGACCTCCAAAAAACCTGTACCAGAATGTCAGCCCAAGATATTCTAATAATTCATGTTACCAAAGAATTCAGCCAGCACAGCAAACTTATGAACGTCATGGGTACAAAGATAGACCGCATGCTGGCTGGACCTAATAACCCTGCAGACGACCTTTCTCACAAGAGAAAGGACAAGACAACCCTATCAGAAACCGAAGTCAACCTATGACAGGACAAAAAGAACTGGAAGGACTGCCAGTAAACTTCATACTGCTGCCAAGACAAAGCATGCAGGTGGGACACCATCAATGAAGCCACCTGCTCACCATACAATTGGTGATAGACTCAAGACAAAAAGACCAGACGCAAAGACTCGAAAAGATCGAACCAGCCAGGTTGAGGTTGAGTCCTGTAACAGAACGGTTCGATTTACTGAAAAAGGCAGAGTCGCGAGAAGACTCCCGAGTTCGGACACCGAGTAAGCAGCACCTGAAACTAAGGCTGGGTTGGCCATCAAGGAGCTAAGAGGACTACTCTCCCTTGATAAGTCTCCAAGTGAGCTAGGAGCCGGAGCAACAGCTGAACTGCAGGGAGGGGGTACAGTAACCCCACCTCGACCAGTCGAACCGCAAGGCATCGACCCCAACAGCTTCGCAATCATGGAAGGGCAACACGTATAACGGGAGACGCCTCGAATACGCCGACGTGAAGAGGTCCACCTCCGGAAGCCAATAAGTTCGGCAGAGCCAACTGAATGAGTCGGCGTCGACCGTCCATTCCGTGGACAAGGGAATGAACGTTGGGAGTTAGACAGCTGCTATGGGCTGCTTCCTGAGGGCTGTGTAACAAAAAGGAGGCCTGGTCGAGGACCGAGCCGCGGGGATACTAAGACCCGAAATCATTTCAAGATAACCTCAAGAAGATGAACCGTGACAGGCCGTCCGCCAGGACGTTGGAGAACACCCGAACGTGAGTGGCCTGGAGAGCCAAACCCCGCCAAAGAACAGTGCCACACCAAAAGGCACAGAGTCATAGGACAGAAACAGGAGCCAGAGTCACACGACCGTTGCCAATCACATCAGCCACAGAACTGTGGGGTGGATAGCTGGCATGAGGGTCTGGGGATCCCCCACTTCCTCCTCCTCCTGGCACAGACAGCGGCACAATGACGTGGTGACGTCGTGCTCGTTTGCTCGTTTTAATTTGGGCAGTTCTGTCCACAAGTTCGGCTTTCAGTAGCAATATTTTAACCAGAATAGGAGTGTGTTTTGGGGCGCTTACCTTTCCGGGTGCCTGACCTGGTCGACGGCAGACATAGAATGCTTCCAACAGCACGGGGGTATCTATAAGCCATTGCTCCTCGTGCCTCTCTGAGGGGAGGCAGGTTCTGGCTCATGGTCCCCGATAGGCCTAAAAACTCCATTCAGATGAGTTATGCCAAAGTATAATATATCCATATAAGCCTGGATAGCTATGGAGAGCCGAAGGGGTCTCCCCCCCCACTCCCAGAAAAGTTAATTGACAGTTGAGAGGCGAGCCGAAAGAGCAGAGCTCAACTCCCCAAAAGCACAACTAGGTGAATACCTAGTATTCACGGTCCAGCATACTGTTCTCTCAGTACCTTTATAGTGCACCATATAACACCGCCCAGCATGCACTGTTCTCTCAGTACCTTTATGGAGCACCACATTACACGGTCCAACATACACTGATCTCTCAGTACCTTTATGGTGCTCCACAGTACACGGTCCAGCATACACTGTTCTCTCAGTACCTTTATGGTGCTCCACAGGACACGGTCCAGCATACACTGTTCTCTCAGTACCTTTATGGTGCACCACATTACACGGTCCAGCGTACAATGTTTTCTCAGTTTGGCTCATGATAAAGGCAGTTTATGAATTTAACACCTTATGATAAAAGCTGTTCTTGAGATGTATTACTATGATAATGAAGGTTGTTCAAAAAATTTACTATGATACTATGAATTTACTATGACTGTTCGTAAAATTACCTGCCATAAGGACTTTTCCTAAGATTGGCTACCATGTTGGATGCTGTTTAATAATATTGGCTACCATAATGTAGGCTGTTCCTAAGGCTGAAATTGGTGAACTGAGGGAGGTTAGGTATATACTATCCAGTAATTAACATCATATATTGTTAACAATGAATGTCAGAAACGCTGAACCAGCAGCAGCATAAGGGTTAACACTAAATGTCACCTACACTGAGGTTGCAGCAGCATAATGGTTAACAATAAATGTCAGCTACACTGAGGCTGCAGCAGCATAGGGATTAATAATAAATGTCACCTACACTGAGGCTGCACCAGCATAGGGATTAATAATAAATGTCACCTACACTGAGGCTGCAGCAGCATAGGGATTAATAATAAATGTCACCTACACTGAGGCTGCACCAGCATAGGGATTAATAATAAATGTCAGCTACACTGAGGCTGCACCAGCATAGGGATTAATAATAAATGTCACCTACACTGAGGCTGCAGCAGCATAGGGATTAATAATAAATGTCACCTACACTGAGGCTGCACCAGCATAGGGATTAATAATAAATGTCAGCTACACTGGGGCAGCAGAAGCATAGGGATTAACAATGTCAGCTATATTGAGGCTGCAGTAGCTTAAGTTTAACAATAATGTCAGCTACACTGGGGCTGCAGCAGCATAAGGGTTAACAATAAATGTCACCTACACTGAGGCTGCAGCAGCATAAGGGTTAACAATAAATGTCACCTACACTGAGGCTGCAGCAGCATAAGGGTTAACAATAAATGTCACCCACACTGAGGCTGCAGCAGCATAAGGGTTAACAATGTCAACTATACTGTCCAGCAGAGGCGTAAATAAACAATGCTTCACTAACTAATCGTTATCTTTCAACGTTTGTCTAGACAAATTTTCCTTGCATTTCTTCAGTAAAGCACAGTCGATAACTAAAAGACTCATTAAGAAATGCAAAGATATACTTACATGTTCATAGTAGGCTGTTCCTTCCATACACCATATTGTTCGTCTGTCTCTTTCATTGTGTGTTTCGCTGTAAACAATTGTGAACATAAAGAATTCCTCTTAGTCAAAAAATCATGTGTAATTTTCTCTTCTAATTAACATACAAAACATTAAAGGATTGTTACTGTATATTTTTTAAGTAATTTTTCAAATAGTATGCAGTACTGTTTTGTGATTAAAGTGAACAGCTGTTGGTACTTGTACTTATTTGTCATAAATCTAATTTTCTTTATTTGTCAGCATAAGAAATTTTAAATTTTGATAAACATAACATTTAATTACAGCCAAATAAGGAATATAAAATACTAACTTCTTACCTGGCGGAGAGCAAAGTCAAAAATTATATAAACAGTCACCATGCCTCCCAATGATGCTGCATTCAAGTTATGATTCTCCATGTGTTCCAAAATGTTGCCAATGCTAATAATCTGAGGAAAAAAAGTCTTTGAAGTGCAGGATTTTTTTTAAAGTTAAGGTTTTATCTGTCCAAGATAATGATGCCTGTTATTTTTTAAATTTAGACTAACTTTTTTAGATTGTAGATTTGTTTGTTTTTTTGTCAGCGTAATAAATCCTAAATGTTGATTATCATGTAAATTTAACTTCAACCAAATATAGAATTTAAAATACTAGCTTCTTCCCTGGCGGAGAGCTGAGGACAATACTGTAAAACCCAACTTATTACGTGCCCCCCCACCATGGCAAAGAACAGTAGACCAGCTGTTTTATATTATACATTATTGTGTGATCCATCCCTAACATTCCCTTTACTTTGAGGATTTGTAAGGCATATCATACCAACCTCTGACTCAATGCCACCATAATTATCTAAATATATTCAAGAAAAATCTTGAGACAATATTGACGGATAAACATTATCAAAACTGTTGTAGAGAAATGTTAATATTTTTGCAAGTGGCAATACTGTAGCTAGTTTGACAGCGATGTCCGCCTCATTCGGATTTTTGCACATTAGTTAACTTAAATCTGTTCATTTAATGCCTTATTATGCATAATGACTCAATCCTGGTGGTAGTAAACGGACAATGAATCTATCCTGGTGGTAGTAAAGGTGGAGTTACTAAGGAATAATGAATCCATCCTGGTAGCTGTAGAGGTACAGTTACTAAGGAATTATTAAACCATCCTTGTGGTAGTAAAACACAATTACTAATGAACAATGAAACCATCCAGCTAGGAGTAAAGGCACAGTTACTAAGGAACAATGAAACCATCCTGGTGGTAATAAAGGAACAGTTACTAAGGAACAATGAAACCATCCAGGTGGTAGAAAAGGAACAGTTACTAAAGGAACAATGAAACCATCCGGTGGTAGAAAAGGAACAGTTACTAAGGAACAATGAAGTCATCCTAGTGATAGTAGAGGTACATTTACCAAGGAAAAATGAAACCATCCTGATGGCAGTAAAGGCAGTTACTAAGGAACAATGAATCCATTTTGGTGGCAGTAAAGGAATAGTAAGGAACAATGAATGCATCCTGGTGGTAGTAAAATTACTCAGGAACAATGAAACCATGCTGGTCGTAGTAAAGGAACAGTTACTAACGAACAATGAATCCATACTGGTGGTAGTAAAGGAATAGCTACTTAGGAACAATGAAACCATCCAGGTGGAAGTAAAGGACAGTTACTAAGGAACAATGAAACCATCCTGGTGGCAATAAAGGTACATTTACTGTACCTAAGGAACAATGAATCCATCC
>WNGS01164858.1:71898501-71911782 GCA_020271785.1 Procambarus virginalis
ATTTCTGATGTGTTGTCCCAAACTTCATTCATCTGAATCATTATCGAGTCCAGATTTGGTCCAGTCATTCCCTGAAAGTAAATAAAAAGTAAGTAACTTTAAATTTCGATAAATGGAATTATTACCATTGTTGAAATTTTAACCAGACACCAAAATTGTTCTCGTTACAATTATGTTTAACATAATGTAAGTCCAAAACTTCACAGAGAACTTCATCATACTGAAAACCCGTGACAACGATGCATTAATACATTATAAAATAAAGTCATCACTATACTTCTCTACATATTTTCCCATTATAAATACTGTCCAGGTTTTGTTACCGTTTACAATTGATGATAAACTACCATGGTAAAATACTGCAGATAATACGAAGCAAATTTTCCGCACAAGGAAATTTTCCTTTTTACAGTAATAGCTTAAGCGAGCTAAAGTGTTTTCTTCCTGAGCGACAGAGAATGACGGAGAATAAGATAAGAATTATGGAAGCACCGCAGCCTGAGGGCACGCACAAGGCTGATCTCACCCCTCTCACTCCTATACTTTTTCAATTTGTTCTTCATTCCTGTTAAGTGGGCATAACTGCGTTTCTTATAAGTTGTTCAATGTCAACCAATTTTTTTTGACTAGTTGTTTATGATAAGGGCTGCAATTGTTCCAAGTTTCAGTATTGCAGCCTATATAGAAAGGAAGTTATTTTTTTTTGTTTTTCTACAAGGAATGTTACACATTTTCAAATCGAAACTACAACCACAAGTTTCTAATGAAATCATTTTTATGACACTTTTCTATCACATTAGCATATAATAAAAGGATCTGTATAGCGGATTTTTTTAAAATATGTTTAGTTTGACTAATACAAATAGTCAAAGTTCCATAAAAAAATTATGCAAATATATCATGGTTTATTACTATTACAAAATCAATAAATGAATTTAGGAAAAAATGCTTTTACAGATTTGTAGAGACAAGCTCTACATATATGGTATAAGCTTCATGTAAATTGAATAAAAAATGAAAGAGGTATAGGAACGTTTTTGTTACTTGAAAAAATAAGTAAATAATATAGTCTAAGATGCTGCCATCTGTGGCTGAGGTTGACATCAATCAATTTCCTGGCACCCTTGGCACCCTTACAGATAGGCTTACGTGCAGTCAGGTGTATAAGTTTCATGCAAATCATCCGATAAACAAATAAGAAAAAAAAAATTAACAAATTTTTTGGGGATAAAACTAATCTATATAAATAAAGATGGAAATGCTCGTTTGTTCAAAATCGCTAATCTCCGAAAGTTCTTCACCGATTGTTTTGAAATTTTCACACAATGTTCCATTCGCATCAATCGGGTTTTATGTACATACCATATTGATATCACGTCTGTGATGGAAAAAAGATTTTTTTTAACTGTGTTTTTCATGTGAGGAAAACCTTCAAAACCTCTTTACCGATTGCTTTGGCATTTTGACACAACGTTGCATTCAAATAGGTGCGCCTTTTTATATATCTACTATATACATGCCTCACCTGTGAAAGGAAAAAATATGTTTTTTGAAAAACAATGCCATCTGTTGGATGTAAGAGCAACACACACTGTAATCTCCGAAAGTTCTTCACTGATTGCTTTGAAATTTTCACACAACGTTCCATTCGAATATGCGCATGATTTTATATACCTACTATATAGATGCCACACCTGCGACAGATAAAAGCATGTTTTTTTCAAAAACTTCGCCATCAGTTGCACGTAATAGCAACACACTCGCAATACTAAATGTGTTACGAATTCCATTTCAATGTTTCCGATTGCATTAATAAATTGAATTTTCATAGATTTCGATTTATTTTAATTTTTATTGAATTATTTTGTATGACATTGTGTTGGAATTGAGCTGTGTTCTTTACCATACCGTTTATTTCATAAGTATAAGTATAAATGCCACAACTGTGACAGTTAAAAATATTTTTCTTTTTTTAAAAAATAGCTCCATCTGTTGCACGTAAGAGCCACACACGCTATACTAAATATGTTACGATTCCATTTCAATGTCTTCGATTGCATTGACAAGTTAAATTTTCATACATTTTGATTTATTTTCATTTAGAATTAATTTTTTTTGTGTGACATTACATTGAAACCGAGCTATGTTGTTTACCATACCATTCATTTCGTGAGTATAAGTATAGAAGCCACACACCTGTGACAGGTAAAACATGATTTTTGCAAAAACAGCACCATCTGTTGCTCGTAGGAGTAACTCACGCTATACTAAATATGTTACAATTCCATTTCAATGTTTCCGATTTCATTGGTAAATTGAATTTTCATAGTTTTCGAATTATTATCATTTTGATTTAATTAGTTTGAGTGACATTGCATTGGAATTGAGCTTTGTTGTTTACCATACCTTTCATTTCAAGAGAATTATTTATTTTTTTACTTTTTTCATTTAGTTTTTAATTGTTTTTCTTATATTTCAGTGATGGGAACATCAGATCATTTGATGTTCCCAATTTTCTGATGAGAACATCAGATCATTTATGAATGCATCGGACGAGGAAGTGGGGAATAGTGGGGAGGACGAGGGGACGGGATTGGGAGATGGTGGGGAGGACGAGGGAAAAGGGGAGGGGTTAATGATGGGGAGGATGAGGGGATGGGGAAGTTGGTGATGTTGGGGACGAGGGGACAGGGGAATGGAGATTGGTGAGGGAGGATAAGGGGACAGGGAAGTGGGGAATGATGGGGAGGACGAATGGACCGGGGAGAGGGGGAATGGTAGGGAGGATGAGAGGAAGGGGGAGTGGGAGATGATGGAGAGGACGAGGGGACTTGAGTGGAGAATGGTTAGGACGAGGGGAGAGCGGAGTGGTGGATGGTGGGGAGGACATAGAGATGGGGGAGTGAGGAAATAGTGGGGGAGGACGAGGGGAATGGGAGTCGGGAATGGTTGAGAGGACAAAGGGACGGGGGAGTGAGGAATGGTTAGGAGGACGAGGGGACAGGGGAGGATGGGAATGGTGGAGAGGACTGGGAGACAGGGGGAAGGCTGCTGTTGCTCAGCACCACACATGCGTTGCTGAGCCACAGCAATGCGTGTCTGGGTACAGCTAGTCTATATAAATAAAAATAGAAATGTTCGTTTGTTCAAAATCGCTAATCTCCGAAAGTTCTTCAAAGATTGCCTTGAAATTTTCACACAACATTCCCTTTGCATCCGACTGGGTTATTATATACATACTATATAGATGTCACGTCTGTGATGGGAGAAAAACATGCTTTTTCTTGAAAAGCTGTGTTTTTCAGGTTTTTTCAAGTGAAGGAAATCTTCGAAACCTCTTTACCAATTGCTTTGAAATTTTGACACAACACTGCATTCGAATAGGTGAGTGTTTTTACAAACCTACAATATACATGCTTCACCTGTGAAAGGAAAAAACATGTTTTTTTTTTAAAAACAGCGCCATCTGTAGTACATAAGAACAACACACGCTGTAATCTCCGAAAGTTCTTCACCAATTTCTTTGAAATTTTGACAGAACGTTCCCTTCAAATATGTGCGTGTTTTTTTATACTACTATATAGATGCCACACCTGTGACAGGTAAAATAATGCGGTTTTTTTTTAAACAGCGCCATCTGTTACACGTAAGAGCAACACACGACATCGAAAATATTTTACAATTCCATTTCAATGTTTCCGATTGCATTGATACATTGAATTTTCATAGATTTTGATTTATGTCATTTTGGTTTAATTATTTTGTGTGACGTTGCGTTGGAATTGAGCTGTGTTGTTTACCATACTGTTCATTTGGTGGGTATAGCTTATTTGTTTCTTTTTTTCATTGTTTTCCATTTTGTTTTTTAACTGTTCTTATTTTTCAGTGCAATTGGTGGTGAAATTGAGCTGTGTCGATTGATCTGCGTTTGAATTCAAATATTTTGTTAGTATTTTTTGCTTTTGTTTTGAAAACAAGAATATAGACAACACGTTTATTTCACAGCTGCTAATGTACAACAAACAGCTATGAATCCACCAGCTACAACGTTAACTGCTTTCTTCACGTTATCTCAAAAATGACGGGTTTGCGAAAACACTGCTGTATTCAGAAGTGCCTAAGTATTACACATGGAATGCCAGTAGAAAATCATTTGAACGACGCAAACGAGGAGATCGAGTCGACGGACAACCTGGCATATTCAAATAAACGATGATATGCAGACTGTACACCGTGCATCCCAATCAAGATGAATGCTTCTTGATGGACCCTTCTTTAATGATGCGTCCAACACGTCACATCCATATCAAATTCTTGCATTGTTTGCAATCATATTGACCGCCTGCACTCCTTCATCTCCAACAGAGTTATGGGAGAAATATAAATCGCACATGGCTGAAGATATTATCCATCGCATATGAAAGAAAATTCAAATATGAACATGGATTTCACAGCAGAAATCTACAACGAAGCGTTGATAATGACTGAAGATTTGTGCTTAGAAATCGTGAAAAAGTTCTAAATCAATTGGAAATTACATCACCGAATTGATCTGCTGCTGCTTCATTCGATGAAGAATTGCATCGTGAACAAAATTACAACACGAGTGATCTGTTGTCGTATGTGCAATCAAATATTCGTAAGCTAACGCTTGAGCGAAAAGGCATTTAGAATCAAATAATTCAAACTGTTAATAACGGGTTTGGAAAAAATCTTCTTAGAAGTGCAAGGAGGAACTGTAAATCCTTCCTAATTAGATTGATTCTGGCAGCATTTCGATCCTGGCTGAAGATTTCATTCAAACATTACCTGTAATTCCTCGTTACAAATCTGTCGACACTGTTGAGAAAGCAGATGAAGCAGTTAGTTATCCAACAGATTTTTTTAATTCACTCGATCTGCCAGGGATACCATCACACGTAGGGTAATTGAAAATCTACATGCCAATTATCATGTTGGGAAATATCAATCAGCTAAAGCTTTGCAACGCCACGCGCCTTGCAGTAAAATAACTAATCAGCAACGTTGTAGAAGTAACAATCTTGACAGGACCTTTCAAAGGTGAAGATGTCCTCATTCCTTGCATGCCTATGATTCCAACAGATATGGCATTTCAATTTAAGATATTGTAATTTCCAATTCGATTGGCGTTTGCAACTACCATCAACAAAGCTCAGGGCCAATCTTTAGAATTGTGCAGTTTATATCTAGACACGGAATGCTTCTCATTGGGACAATTATATGTTGCGTGTTCTAGAGTCGGCAAACCAGACAATCTCTATATCTCAACAGAAAATGGAACAACAAAAGATATTGTATACCCACAAGCATTGTGAAATTAAACATATTAGAAACGTGCACTTTCTCTTTTCTTTCTTTTCCATTTAACCGGATTGAGCCACAGCAACGCGTGGCGGGTACAGCTAGTTATTAAATATTTTTAGTATATGCTATTGTGATAGCTGAGAGTCATAGACATGATTTCAGTTGACACTTGTTTGATGTTAGTTTTTCACCATTTTGGAAAATTTTTGACTCATAATTCAATATTTTTTTCTCCCTTCCTATTTATACTACGATGCTGAGACTTTGATAAGATGAAACCCTTTTCATATACAACTCGTCAAAAAAGTTTGATTGAAATCGAACTAGTTTTCATTTATTGCATATTTTTGGACTGATGCCCCCCCTTAAACTGCACTCACCCGCAACAAGTTCAAGTTCAAGTATGTTTATTGAGACAAGAAAAAAATACATCTCAAAGGGATAGAGTAGCTAAGGCTATTTCTACCCACCCCCCCTGCCCACAACAATATCCCATGTCCAGTACATTCTTATATACGCCCTAAACTGTATTGATCTAACTTGTACCTGAACAAATCCACAAGGGCCGTGACGAGGGTTCAAACCTACGTCCAAGAGGATCCCAGACGCTTCCTTAATCCCACAAACGATTTTTTCATTTGATGCAATGCGCTATTGTGATTTCTGTGTGTAGCTTGTACCTATTTTTGCGGATTCTGACCTATTGCATCTGTTTCAGAACCCTGTTTGTTCCTACCTTGTTCCTGCCACTAATACCGGTGAAAACCTCTATAATATCCTCCCCGGGGCCTGCCGCTCTCCAGCGAGCAAGTTGAGTGATTAATGTGTCCATCCTGCAGTTTGAGGCCAGAATTATAGAGCGGCTCCAAGATGAGCTCCACCAATGTTAGCTTTGTCAGAAAAACCGACACCATATACTAACATTTAATACAATAGGCAGATAATTATGCTGCTGTTTTGTACTAACAAATTAACTCTAAGAAAATGTGGTTCCATTGGAAATTTCCAAGGAAGAAAACAGGAATATCATTGTCATATGTCGCCATTAAATTCACCAGCTATAATAATGGGAATTCTTCTTAATACATTAGTCTCTGGACTGTAAACATCATAAAAACATTTCTCTTTAACCAACTTAATTATCAGTACTAAAAAAGAGTTTACGTGGCCCCACTTTCCGCTTCTTGATAATGCGTATCGGCCGGCAGACGCCATATTAATTTAACGTAATTCATTTTAAGTCTCACATGAAGCAGAACAAGCTCCATAATTATTACCCTTCGACACAGTGTTATAGGATCAATAACGTCCCGTCATCAACACTAAACTAAAACTTTTCTGGGGGAACGCTGGTGGCCGAGTGTACAGCACATTGAATACATAATCCTGTGGACCGGGGTTCAATTCCCAGCACCGGCGAAAACAGATGTGCAGTTTCTTTCACCCTGTTACCAAGCAGTAATAGAGAGTAAACCTGGGAGTTAGAGAGCTGTTATGGGCTGCTTCCTGAGGGTGTGTGTGAAAGAAAATAGTAGTAATAGTTAATTGATTGTCAGTTGAGAGGCGGGCCAAAAGAGCAAAGCTCATTCCCCGCAAGCACAACTAAGTGATACAACTAGATAAATACTAACTTCATCTACAATAAGGGAAGTGTCCTTTCCGATTCCTGTTCTATCTAGTATTGTTGGCCAATAACAATAGATTTAGGCATACCAGTTAGAAGGCTAGCGAGCAACAAAAACCGGGTAAATATTAATTAAATCTTAACTAAGAAATTGCCAATATTTCCCCTGATATAGCTGTCATATAAAGGTTACAATAATTATTGTGTGTGCACATATACACACACACTAATATATATATGTGTACCTCTCCTGTGTTATTATTATTTATAATTTTTTCTGTATTTAATGGTATTAAATTATATATTTCTTAATACATATATTGTCCCCCTTTTCCAGTTATTTACTCTTGTACCACAATCCACGGTGTTTGATCGCAGATGGTCCAGGTGGTTGGGCTCCATTCCTTCCCTTTTTTATTTATTTATTTATTTTCATTTATTTACTAGCAGTACCCGGCCACACGTTGCTGTGGCTCAGTAACACATGTGCATTGCTGAGGAGATCTCTATGTCTTTCAGTGGACATAGGACATAGAGGACATCCCTATGTCCTTCAGTGATGTTCCCATCACTGAAATATAAGAAAACAACTAAAAAACGAAATGAAAACAAAGAAAAAATAAAAAAAATAAACTATACTCAGGAAATGAACGGTATGGTAAACAACAAAGCTCAATTGCAATGCAGTGTCACACAAAATAATTATATCAAAATGAAAATAAATAAAAAACTATGATAATTCAATTTATCAATGAAATTGAAACATTGAAATGGAATCGAAACATATTTAGTGGTGTAAGTTGCTCTTACGTCCAACAGATGGTGCGGTTTTCTAAAAAAAATCATGTTTTTACCTGTCACAGGTGTGGCATCTATACTTATACTCATGAAATGAACGGTATGGTGAACAACATTGCTCAGTTCCAACGCAATGTCAAACAAAATAATTAAATCAAAATTAAAATAAATAGAAATGTATGAAAATTTAATTTGTCAGTGCAATCGAAAACATTGAAATGGAATTGTTCCATATTTAGTATACTGTGTGTGGCTCTTATGTGCAACAAATGGTGCTGTTTCTTTAAAAAAAAAATGTTTTTACCTGTTTACAGATGTGGCATCTATACTTATACTTACGAATTGAACGGTATAGTAAATATCACAGCTCAATTCCAACACAATGTCACAAAAAAAAATCAGTAAAAATTAAAATAAATCAAAATCTATGAAATTATATTTATCAATGCAATCGGAAACATTGAAATGGAATTTGTAACATATTTAATATAGCGTGCTTGTTGCTATTACATGCAACAGATGGCTGTTTAAAAAAAAAATGTTTTTACCTATCACAGGTGTGGCATCTACATAGTAGGTACAGTATATAAAAACACGCACATACTCGAATGGAATGTTGTGTCAGAATTTTTTTTTTTTTTTTTTTTTTTTTGAGATATATACAAGAGTTGTTACATTCTTGTACAGCCACAAGTACGCGTAGCGTTTCGGGCAGGTCCCTGGAATACGATCCCCAGCTGCGAAGAATCGTTTTTTCATCCAAGTACACATTTTACTGTTGCGTTAAACAGAGGCTACAGTTAAGGAATTGCGCCCAGTAAATCCTCCCCGGCCAGGATACGAACCCATGACATAGCGCTCGCGGAACGCCAGGCGAGTGTCTTACCACTACACCACAGGGACTGTGATTTCAAAGCAATCGGTGAAGAGCTTTGTGAGATTACAGTGTGTGTTGCTTTTACGTCCAACAGATGGCCGTTTTAAAAAAAAAAACATGTCCTGTCACAGGTGAGGCATATATACAGTAGGAATATAAAAACACATGCCTATTCGAATGTAACATCGTGTCAAAATTTCAAAGTAATCGGTAAAGAGGTTTCAAAGATTTTTCTCACATGAAAAACACTTGAAAAACAGTTAAAAAAATGTTTTTTTCATTCACAGACGTGACATCAATATAGTATGTATATAAAAACCCACTCGAATGCGAATGGAACATTGTGTGAAAATTTCAAAGCAATTGGTGAAGAACTTTCGGAAAGTAACGATTTTGAACAAACGAACATTTCCATTTTTATTTATATAGATGTGTACAAGAGATACACATATTATACAGCCAACAGCATGCATAGTGTTTTGGGCAAGTCCATAATCGTAATTTTCACATAAACACACACACACATCCCCAGGAAGCAGCCTGTAGCAGCCGTCCAACTCCCAGGTACCTGTTTACTGTTAGGAAACAGGAGCATCAGGGTGAACGAAACTCTGCCCATTTGTTTCTGCCTTCCGCCGGGGATCGAACCTGGACCCTTAGTACTACAAACCTTGAGTGCTGTCCACTCAGTCATGAGGCCCCTTTCCTGTCCTAGAGCCTAGTCCTCATGTCCATTCCATGTGCTATGCAGTCATATTTAGCTTAGCACTTTCTCCTCATAATTACCTTGCCTAACCATAACCATATCTCTCGCTATTTCATTCAAAGAGGACCAGTTATTCAAAAGGAATTGATTTGTTCATGTAACATTTTTTTCGAATCATTGATATATACCAACTGGCGACCTGGACAGAACACTACACATGACTAGGACCCTCTTCCTCTCTCATACTAATATCCAATGACACCTTCAGAAAAGAGACCTAACTTTTTCTCGCATACCTTCTTTAAACAGTTTCCTACATGTTCAGTTCCCGCTCAAGTTTTCTTACAAAATTTAAAAGGATTTCAGCTACCATCTTGTTGGTGAATATTTTGCATTCTTTGCTTGAGGCTCGAGTTTCCCTTTCGAGCGCGACTTTCAGCTGTCTTACTGGATATCCCTCTTGCTTCATACTGACAGTGTGTGACCAAAAGTGTTAGGGAGAGACCGCACAAGGTTGGGGTGAGGTCAGGATACACTGTTATTGATAGAGAGAACACCCGCTTGAGAAGGCTGCATCTTACGTGTACACATGAATGAAAGGCATAAACAATGGAGATGTGAATCGTTAGGTGAAGCCTAATAGCGCAACCACCCCCACATGTGTAAACAAAGTGACGCCATGTCAGATCATCGTAGACCCTTATCAAGTCGTCCAGAGCCTACCCAAACTTCGTCACGTTTCCTCACTTGACACGTGTTGGCGTTGGCATATTAATTTTTAGCCACAGTCTCTGTAGACATCCTAAGTAACCTTTTGTCCGGTTTTATAATAACCAACAAGTGGTTCAAATGTCAAGTACCATTACAGAACCTAATGCCTTCGCAATTATAAACAAGACTGGAAATGGGGCGAGCATTTAAAGACAATTGCATTGACTCCTGGATACAAGTCAATATAACTGGCTGTAAAAACTCAAAAAGACAAACACTATTTACTATGTTATTTAGTTTGATAAAACAAAATATAGCATCCTCAATGCTTATAGTATACAGTATAGTATACTATGCTTATAATATACAACACAAAAGTTTAGTCCAATTACTTGTGTACATACACTGAGAGTTTGTTGACTTTAGTCTTGAATAATAAACAACAACAATAATAATAATAATAAAATAATAAATAATAAAGTATTGAATAATAAACAAAAATAATAATAAACCAGGACTTCAGTACACTTGGCCAAAACGTTCTGCCATTACATCTTTACAAGAATATACCAACCACACAACATTTTTTTTGTAAATTATTGATGTTTTTGTAATAAAAAAAAAGGCTACTGTTGTGGCTCATTGCATTGACTCTTGGGTACAAGAGTCAATATAACTGGATGTAAAATCTCCGAAGACAAACACTATGTGACTTTCTGTAGGAAATCCAATGGGGAAAAAGAAATGGAAGGGAAGACAGTAAACAAGTAAGTAAGTAATTATCAAAAGAAGGCACCAAACCGGGAAGGCTATGTAGCACCATCAAATGTGCGGAATAATCAGAGGGCGCTAAATATCACCAAGGATGCCAATACGAGAACAAAAACGCATAAGGCGAACGATATCAAAAGTATCCGAGTCACCAAGAATTCTATCGAGGGACAGGTGACCACGAGGGGCGGTCGGAAAGCAAGACACACGCTCGTCCTGGAAGTCAGGATATTCAAGAAGGACATGCACGACCGTAAGAGGGACAATGCAATTAGGACAATAAGGAGCAGGGCGGCGCTCCATCAAGTGACCATTTTGGTTAAGCGAGTATGGCCAATACGCAACCTCGCCACAGCAGTTTCCCATCGCCGGTTACGGTGATAGGAGGACAGCCACGAGGAAACACAACATTTCAGAGTACGGAGTTTGTTACCAGTAACAGATGACCAAGAAGCCTGCCAACGGGTAAGGATGGAGGAATGGATAACCGGGTAAAAGTCGGAATAAGGAATACCTTTACGAGAGATGGGACAAGAGCGGACAGCTTCCTTGGCGGCAGCATCCGCACGCTCATTTAAAGACACGCCAATATGGCTGGGAACCCAACAAAACTCAACCGACTTAAACTTACTGTGAACAAGAAACAGCCAATGCTGGATCTCGACAACTACTGGATGAACCGGATTAAAGGACCCGAGCGCCATGAGGGCACTACGAGAGTCAACAACTACCACAAAGGAAGACTTACAACGAGAAAGCAGGAGACGAAGAGCATAGAGAATAGCGTAAAGCTCCGCTGTAAAGATGCTAGTCTCCGGAGGTAAGCGACACATATAAGTGCGATCAGGAAAAATAACAGAGTAGCCAACACCGTCCGCAGACTTAGACCCATCGTTGAAGACAGAAACGGAGCGGGAGTGAGAAGATAAGTGTTCAAGGAAAAGGCGTTTTAGAACCGTAGGAGAGGTAAAAGCTTTTGTGACGCGGGTCAAGGATGTACAAAACTGCGGAAGGGGGACTCTCCACGGGGGCAAAGAAGGAACAACACGAGGAGAAACATTAGAAACACGAACGGAAAGAGAAGCCTCTAAGCGAGACAACCGAACAGAAAGAGGGAGGTGGTGAAGAGCAACAGGAACCCCCAGGAGGGGCAAAAGTTAAAGCACGACAGAGGCGAGAGGAAGGATGTTGCAAGGACCACGCAAGATAGCGAAGACAGTAGCGATCACGGCGGTCCTGGAGAGACAGGAAGCCAGTGTCAACATACAGGCTAAGAACGGGAGTCGAACGAAAGGCACCAGAACTGAGGCGCAGCCCAGTATGGTGCAAAGCATCAAGGCGGCGAAGAGTAGAAGGAGAGGCAGACGAGTAAGCAGGGCAACCATAATCGAGTTTAGACAGGACAAGAGAGGAATGCAAAGCAAGGAGAGTGCGCCTATCCGCTCCCCAAGAAGTATGGGACAATACTCGAAGGAGGGTAAGGGCCTTAGAGCACTCAACACGGAGGTAAGAGACATGGGGAGACCAAGACAAACGAGTGTCAAGGAATAACCCCAAAAGCTTCGCGGAATCTTTGTACTCAAGGGGATGACCGTAAAGTGACAAATAGGGACGAAGAACGACCCGTTTCCGAGTAAAAGACATGGCACAAGTCTTAGAAGTAGAGAACTTGAAGCCATGATCGGTGGCCCAAGACGACACGGCATCAATCGCAAGTTGAAGCCGGCGTTGAAGGAGAGGCGAATCATCACCCTGACAGCAAAGGGTAAGATCATCGACATAGAGAGCGGAGAAGACACCTGAAGGAAGAGAGGAAAGAAGACCATTGAGGGCAACCAGAAAAAGAGTAGTGCTCAGAACACTACCCTGGGGCACACCTTCGTATTGCTGAAAAGAGGCAGAGAGAGCGGTACCAAGGCGCACCCGAAAGGAACGACGAGAGAGGAAGCTGCGGAGAAAGAGAGGGAGATGACCACGAAGGCCAAAAGAATGAAGCTGGGATAGAATATGATATCGCCAGTGGTGTCGTAAGCCTTTTCCAGGTCAAAAAGGACGGCAACAACGGAGGTCCTCGCAGCAAAAGCAGTACGAATATAGACCTCCAAGTTCACCAGAACATCTGTCGTGCTGCGGCACTTGCGGAAACCAAATTGAGAAGGGGAGAGGAGGTGATGATGTTCCAGGAACCACATCAGACGAACGTTAACCATACGTTCAAAGAGTTTGCAGACACAACTTGTGAGGGCAATAGGGCGAAAGTCCTTAGGGAAGTTCCCAGAGACCCTGGTTTGCGAACAGGGAGGACAACGGCATCGAGCCAGTCCTCAGGGACTGACGACGACTCCCAGATCCGATTATACAGACTCAGTAAATACTGAGACGTGCACGGAGGGAGATGGCGAAGCATCTCATAATGGATACCATCGGAGCCCGCCGCCGTAGAACCGCAGAGGCCAGGGCAGAACGAAG
>WNGS01164858.1:71930023-71951854 GCA_020271785.1 Procambarus virginalis
GGTTGAGGGGGGAAGTCGTACCGCTCGCGCTCCGTTAAAATCGTGACATTAACCGGATTTCTTAGGACCACAGCCTTGGATTACCGATTACAGGCATAACAAGTGCATAGTGACCCGCTGGAAAATTTGAAAACAGTCATTATCACGGAACTTTGTGTTAAAATAGATAATAAACGGGAGACCACATGTGGGCCAGTGCATGAGGCTTTGTGTACGTGCGTGTATGAGAAAAAAAATAGTGAACGGTGATTCGTGGAACAGTGAAGTGGAACGGGTACCACAACAACATATAAGTTGGAGTGAAGGAAAATCGTGCATAGAATATTATAAATATAGAATGCTAGAAATATAATAGTGGCAAGAGGCGGCATCAGTAGGCTGTTTCCCACAAGCCACGCGAGGCCTACCCCAGGGCACGTCCCACAGGGATAAAATACGGAAATCATATAGTGTACTATGGAAATGTGAATCTAATAATTAGCAATAAAGTGAGTGAATACCATTGCAAGCCGGAAATTAGGCGAAAAATCCCTTGTAAGAATACAAGCAAAGAAAAATCAGTGTTATAAAATCGAGTAGCTGGAAACTCGTGACATCAACCTGGACGACAAGAGGTCACCTGTACCGCACCGGGGACCAGCTTCGCTACCCTACGCTAAGTACCTGCCATAAAGTTTGAACAAAATAACATACATAATATTACAAATCTACGGTATACATATAGTATTATAAATATTAAATATATAAAATATACATATAACTTTATAAAGAGTTAAAAGGACTGACATCAACAAGTGATCCACACAGTAAACCACAAATACAACACAATACATCAGACAATGGAGAGGTGTGGCGAGTGCTCGGGAGTACTGGGAAAACGTAATGTAGCGTAACGTGTTGCATCTGTAACATGAGATTTCACCTGGGCTGTACAGAAGTATCTCCAGGATGCACAAAAAGGCAAGGAATTTACTGGGTCTGCAAAGATGACAGATTAATGTTAGAGAACATAACTAAACTGATGAAAAACATTCCCGAGTCACAGAGATTACCATTCACAGACAAGCTACCAGTGATATATGCAGACTGGGAAAAGACAACATTGGTTAACGACCAAAAACCAGGAACAGATAGTTTAGAGAACCGCAGCAGTAATGTGGAGGAAGAGGGTATTGTAGTACATAATAGCAGCAATATTGCAGAGTCAGGTAATATAAACGATGTGAGCAACAGTGAGACAGAGTGCATAAATGAAGGAATTGGGACGAAAAGCGGAGATGGCTCCAATAAAGAGGTAGACAAGACAGACACAGATATAAATACCTTGAAAAACGCAAAACCGGAACACATTTGCAAATTCTACGCTAAAGGAATATGCAAATATGGAAAATTAGGAACAAAATGCCATTTTCTGCATCCTCGAAAATGCAGGAACATGTTGGCGAGGGGTACATGCCGTTTTGGAACAGGGTGTAGATACTTCCACCCCAAATTATGTCAATTTTCAATTAGGGACAAAAAATGCTACAATCTTCAGTGTCCGGAATTCCACGTGAGAGGTACACAACGTTATAGACGGGAAAATCAGTATGACACTACTGGCAATTTTTTAGAGGAAGGCAGAAACAGAGCAGAAAATATAAGAGAGAGGAACAGTCAGATGGAACCACCACAGGATTACAGAGGGGAAGGGAGATACCCACAAGTCTGGAATACACATTACCAACAAACACACAGGTACTACACCACACAACACTCGCCCCACTACCGAAACTGGACGAATCACTTCGAAAACAACACACCCTGGACGCAAACACAGTGGCCCCCTTACCAGAGCCTCAGATATTAACACCAAGTAAGGCATCCAGCACTTCCACTACCACGATAACATCATTTATATTTGCCAACATTCAAGGTATAAAAACACGCAAATCCAACAAAGTTCACTTTATAGATGGTCTCCTTCATGAGGCAAATGCAGTGTTTGCAGCCCTAACAGAAACCCACACAAAGGACTACCATGATGGTGAAATATGGATCTCAGAGTACAATCTTTTCAGATGTGATAGGAAACACCGGCTTCAGGGTGGGGTCAGCCTATACATCAAAGACACACTCATCTGTACTGAGCTGCTAAACACCTCAAATGATATGGTGGAAGTGCTGATAATCAAAATAGAGATTATAAATGTAGTTATTGTCCTTGTATATAAGTCACCGGAGGCAAACCCTCAGCAGTTTAAAGACCAACTAATGAAAGTAGAACACTGCTTGGAAAACCTCACAAATCCAGCTCCGAACATCATCCTGCTTGGGGACTTCAACCTACGGCACCTGAAATGGAAGCACCTGGCTAATACAGTAATATCAGAAAGAATACCAGGAAGTAGCCTTAATGAACAGGCACATGCAAATGACCTGCTACGGATGTGCGACAGGTTTGCCTTAAACCAGCAAATAGTAGAACCAACCAGGAAGGAGAACACGCTGGACCTCATTTTCACTAATAATGATGAATTGATCAGGAACATAATGATTACAAATACCTGTTACTCAGATCACAACTTAATTGAAGTTATGACAACCATGGGGAATAGACCTTCAAAACCAGTCCAGATTCCCGGTGGAGGAGATTTCAGCAAATTCAACTTCAATAATAAACAGATAAACTGGGAGCAAATAAACCAGGACTTCACAGAAATAAACTGGGAAGAACAGCTAGGAAATGCGAACCTGAACCAGTGCCTGGAAAAAATAAGCTCAGTAGCACTAGAAATATGTACAAACCGCATCCCCCTAAGAAAAAAGAGGAAGAGATGCAGATTGGAACGAGAACGTCGTTCCCTATATAGGCGAAGAAAACGAATCGCGGTACAACTTGAGAGTCGCACCCTATCTCAGGAACGGCGAAGAAGGTTAGGTAGCGAAATAGGAAAAATTGAACTCAAGCTACAAGAATCATACAAAACGCAGGAGAGGGAAAGAGAGCAAAAGGCCATCAGTGAAATAGAGAGAAACCCGAAATATTTTTTCTCCTATGCAAAATCAAGATCAAAAACCACATCTAGTATCGGGCCCCTGCGAAAGGAAGATGGAACTTTCACCGATGACAACAAAGAAATGAGCGAGCTACTGAGGAAGCAATACGACTCTGTCTTCAGCGAGCCATTAAACGCACTAAAGATCGATAACCCAAATGAATTTTTCATGGATATGATACCAACATCAAATCATATATCAGACGTCACCCTATCCCCACTGGATTTTGAAGAAGCCATAAACAGTATGCCTATGCACTCCGCACCAGGCCCGGATTCTTGGAACTCCATATTCATCAAGAACTGTAAAAAACCACTATCGCAGGCCCTTCACATTCTGTGGAGACAAAGCCTAGATACTGGCGTTATTCCTGATATACTAAAAACAGCAGAGATAGCACCACTTCATAAAGGAGGAAATAAGGCAGAGGCAAAAAATTACAGACCGATAGCACTAACATCGCACATCATAAAAATTTTTGAGAGAGTGCTAAGAAGTAAGATCACAAAATACATGGAATCACAGCATCTCCATAACCCCGGACAACATGGTTTCAGAACAGGGCGCTCTTGCCTGTCGCAGTTGCTGGACCACTATGATATGGCATTAGATGCTATGGAAGACAAACAAAACGCTGATGTAATTTACACAGATTTCGCAAAAGCTTTTGATAAATGTGACCATGGTGTTATTGCCCATAAAATGCGCTCAAAAGGAATTACCGGAAAAGTAGGCAGATGGATCTACAATTTCCTGACCAACAGAACCCAATGTGTAATAGTCAACAAAATAAAATCCAACCCGTCAACCGTTAAGAGCTCAGTCCCCCAGGGTACTGTGCTTGCTCCAGTACTTTTTCTCATCCTCATATCGAATATAGACAAGAGCACAACCTATAGCACTGTATCATCCTTTGCAGATGACACTAGGATCTTCATGAGAGTAGGCAACATAAAGGACACGGCAAACCTCCAGTCAGATGTAGATTAGGTCTTTCTATGGGCTACAGAAAATAATATGGTGTTTAACGAAGACAAGTTCCAGCTCATGCGCTATGGAAAAAATGAAAATATAAAAACGGAAACCACGTACAAAACTCAGGCAAATCATAACATAGAACGAAAAGGCAATGTAAAGGATCTGGTTGTACTCATGTCGGAAGACCTTACCTTTTAAGAACACAATAAAGTAGCCGTCACAACTGCAAGAAAAATGACAGGTTGGATAACAAGAACTTTTCACACTAGAGATGCTATACCGATGATGACACTTTTCAAAACGCTGTTGCTCTCTAGAGTGGAGTACTGCTGCACAATGACAGCCCCTTTCACTGCTGGTGAAATTGCTGACCTGGAGAGCGTGCAGAGGTCCTTTACTGCTAGAATCCACTCGGTAAAACATCTAAACTATTGGGACCGACTTAAGAGCCTAAATCTGTATTCCCTTGAGCGCAGGCGGGAGAGATACATAATAATTTACACGTGGAAAATATTAGAGGGGCTGGTCCCAAACCTGCACACAGAAATAACATCACATGAGACCAGAAGACATGGCAGGATGTGCAGAATACCCCCGTTGAAAAGCAGAGGTGCAACTGGTACTCTGAGAGAGAACTCTATCAACATCAGAGGCCCGAGACTGTTCAACACGCTTCCACTACACATAAGGGACATAACTGGCAAACCCCTCACAGTGTTCAAGAGAGAACTAGATAAGCACCTCCAAAGGATACCTGATCAACCAGGCTGTGACTCATACGTCAGGCTGCGAGCAGCCGCGTCCAACAGCCTGGTTGATCAGTCCAGCAACCAGGAGGCCTGGTCGATGACCGGGCCGCGGGGACGATAAGCCCCGGAAGCACCTCAAGGTATCCTCAAGGTAAGGTACCCCTAGATCTCTTTCTTTATCAGAATTCTTTAAAGATTTCTCACATAATATATAGCTTGTGTGGGGTCTGTGTTCTCCTATTCCATATTCCATAACATGGCATTAAATTATTAACATTAAATTCCATTTGCCAAGTGGTGCTCCATATACTTATCTTCTCCAGGTCATCTTGAAGGGCATGACAATCATCTAAGTTTCTTATCCTTCCTATTATCTTAGCATCATCAGCAAACATGTTCATATAATTCTGTATACCAACTGGTAGACATGTAGACAATAAACATCACTGGTGCAAGAACTGAACCCTGTGGTACTCCACTTGTGACATTTCTCCAGTTCGATACAATGCCTCTGATCACTGCCCTCATTTTTCTATCAGTCAGAAAATTTTTCATCCATGTTAGAAGCTTACCTGTCACCCCTACAATATTTTCCAGTTTCCAGAACAACCTCTTATGTGGAACTCTGTCGAAAGCCTTTTTCTGTAAATGTGTATGTGTATGTGTATGTGTATGTGTATGTGTGTGTGTGTGTGTGTGTGTGTGTGTGTGTGTGTGTGTGTGTGTGTGTGTGTGTGTGTGTGTGTGTGTGTGTGCGTGTGTACGCGCACAAGCTAGTTGTACTCACCTAGTTGTGCTTGCGCGGGTTGAGCTTTAGCTCTTTGGTCCCGCCTCTCAACCATCAATCAACAGGTGTACAGATTCCTGAGCCTATTGGGCTCTATCATATCTACACTTGAAACTGTGTATGGAGTCAGCCTCCACCCCATCACTGCCTACTGCATTCCATTTGTCAACAATCTGACACTAAAAAAGTTCAGACACTGTGGCTCATTTGGGCACTCAATTTCTACCAGTGTCCCCTAGTGCGTGTGCCCCTTGTGTTAAATAGACTGTCTTTATCTACCCTATCAATTCCCTTGAGAATCTTGAATGTGGTGATCATGTCCCCCCTAACTTTGTGTTTTTTGTGTAATTACCTATGTGTAGTCACAGGCTGAGCTATGCTCGTGGTGTCCTGTCTTCCCAGTACTCTTTGTCATAAGATACTCTGAAACTACTGACGGTTTTGGCTTCCACCACCTTCTCAAATAACTTGTTCCAACCGTCTGCCACTGTTTCCGAAAGTGAATTTTCTTATATTTCTTCGACATCTTTGTTTAGTTAGTATAAATCTATGACCTCTTGTTCTTGAAGTTCCAGGTCTCATGGAATCTTCCCTATAAATTTTATCAATTACTGTTACTATTTTGTATGTAGTGATCATATCGCCTCTTTTTCAAAACTAGAAGACGATCATATCGTCTTCTAGTTTTGGCATATTTAATGCCTCTAACCTCTCCTCATGCGTGTGGGTGTGTTTTTGTGTACTCACCTAGTTGTGCTTGCACGGGGGGGGGGTGTTGGAAATTTCCAACACTAACAAATTACTATTGTATTATAATAAATCATCATCATTATATACTAACTACAGTATTTATTAATCTCACTAACGGTAGTGTCAACATAAATTGAACCATTTCATCTGCGTATTAGTGCTAGAATTCTCATGAAATCGAGTAGCAACATTGCGTCAGATAATGTCTAGACACGTTATTACCAACGTGTTAAGAGAATTGAATGTGGTTCTCTAAAATTATCAGTATTCCGTGTAATAATTACCTACGGATAATATGACTCCCGATAATCTAAAACCGAGTTATTAACTGAAATTGTTATCAAGTAGCAGTTTATCTGTTATGTACGAATGCTATGGAGAATAAAAATCATCGCCATTTCTCGTTTAAGACCATTAAACGAGAATATGATAATATTTAAGTCCCTATAATTGCAACCCAGTTCTCATTAACGTATTACATCCATAATTGCGCGAAAAACAATTGTTCGTGATTAATAATTTCTGTGGTGAATGCGAGAGACGGGTTGAGGGAAGGCGGAGACGCCATTACACACGAGGCATCCCTGGCGTGAAGAGTGGCGAGGCACGTGGTAGTGACGGGGAAGTTTTTATCGACAAGAATTACGTTGATACCCGGTTAACAGTTAACAATTACTTATCCACGTGTTCTATAGTGCCCAGCCAGTTAATAACGCGTCAACAATTGAAGCCACGACCCGTAATTACACGTACACAGCAGTGGACTGGGACTGGCTGACGCGATTTCGGCAGACCTTAGTATTTGATACGCTCATGCTAAGTATATTTCTCATTTTGATGCCTCATTTTGGGTTGTATATTTGTGAGTAGTCTGTCGTTATACAGCAAGGATACCTAATACACAACGTTAGTTGAATTTCAACAATTTCTCCGTTTTCATGAATATTTGAAATAAATCGTAGCCTAATCAAATGCTACTTAAATTTATCTGATTTCAGCGTGTATACGAGGAGTCGACAAGTTGTTTCTCATCATTCGTGATATTCACCTCGGGTTCTTTCTTTATTGGGATCCTGTGACCACGAGGACGAATGACGAAATGGCGTTACAGAAATCGTCTTACAGCCAAGACATTTTTTTCGTACAAATTTATCTAATATTATTGTTGATTTCTATATAATTCATATAGGATCTTTACATTGAATAAATTATTGCCAGAAATGATGATTTGGTAATTAATGTGTTTTGCTCTGACTGGTGCTCAGTAATTCATAATCTTTAATATCCATAATTTGAGTTATCATATCTTTGAATCTATTTTAGTTTAGATTTTTATGTTATTAACTCAACAATGAACTAGTGACAAACCACACTGGTTCCTAGATATATATGAACTTCTAGAAATACTCTAGAGTTGATATTTGAGGCTTTGATTTTAATTAATAATACAGTCTATTCATTATTTCAAGTGATTATTTATTTAATTAGTATCCATAGACACTGGTTCTCTAGTGTCATTCTAATGATCACTATTATTCGTTTTCCCTCTTTTTTCAAAAGTGGGTGGTCCTTCGATTTATTTAAATATAATAATCAAATAATTTAATATATGAGTTCAAGCCCCAGATACCCAACATTTTGGTCCTTTTCGAACCGGATCCATACTAATTAATCATTACTAACCCTTATAACATTATATTCCACAATTAGGAAATACGTTCAGGTGTTAAATATTATTTATGGCAGTAGAATACTTGCCAAACACAATTAATACTCTTGTGTTCATTTAAATTCTTATACACATAATTTCTACCAGTGTATATATTATATAAAATTACAAAATCTAAAAACATAGCACTATTTACACATTATTGAATCACATTTATTGCAGTTATTATACCAACCCAACAGAGGTAGGATATTTCAGACTGACATGGTACTAAGATTTGTACAAATTCTGTCTACACCATTAGCTGCATTAATAGGTAGGATTATTACCTAAATAGTACTGTTAGACAGTGCTGGTGCATTATTAATTTATGTAGTGCTGACCCTAATGGGTGGGATTAACCATTTGTGTAATTACATTTTATTACATATTTCTACGTACATCTTTGAGTGATACTGTAAGTTCACTACCCATCCAAGGCTGATTTTGAAGAGCTAAGCTAAGGAACCTGTAGTGATACCAAGGCACCACTCAAATCTTAGTTGCTTATTATTAGGTAGGTAGCTAACCTCTAAATGAGGTAAATTACAATCTGCCTCAAGAAAATATCAGGCTGTCAATAATTATACCTGCTCTACATAAAGGAGCAAATACCATAGCTGTCCAAGTAGCTATATAAGCCCTATAAGCTCAAACTTACAAACAGAATGGCTACTCCAGAAAAAACTGGAAGAATCTTGAGAGGTCTTCAAGATCACCTGTCAAGACTACTTGAGAAATGTGACAACTGTTTAGGAACTAACTCAGTTGACGTCTTCAGGCTAAAAATTTCCACAAAGGTGGCTAGCCAAAAATATGGCTATGTAAAGGTTATAATAGAGTCTTATAGGAACATACTCCTTGTCAGTAATACTGACCCAGACGAATTGTGTCTGATAGAATCTGATCTTGCCGACTATGAAGATATAATTCAAGACAAGTTAGATCAATATAACAAAGTGCTTGCAACACAAAATGTTCCTGAGTGGTTAGAACATTTTTGTAGTAGACCTACACCCAAGCAAGCATCGAGCTCAGATGAAATACATGAGCTACCTCAAAATGAGGAGAATCCTCTAATCAATATTGATCACTACACAGGATCAACAACTGAAGTTCAACCTTCATTTTCTACCATCTCATGCAATACAACTTCACGTAATAATTTATTTACAGAGTCTGATCAATTTTCAGACAGCTCTTCTCAATATTCCCTGGATTCTATAAATTCAATGCATGAGGCTACTGAATTAACTAGCTCCTCACAGGAACCCAGAGAAATAAGTGAAGCTGCAGATGAAACTCTTAGTGAAGCTGCAATAATCAGTGAATCTGAACCAGAAAATGATAAAGCTAAAGCTGCAGCAGCAGCCGAAGCTGTAATTAAAACTGAGGCTAAGCAAGAAACCTTGAGTAAAACAAGTAATAGTCATAATTACTCACACCAGCCTTCTAGAGCAAGTGCTAACAATGAGAAGACTGTTATAAACCTTATACACCAATTACTAGATTTATCTCCACCAGAACAATCAGTTGGCTTTTTTTTTTTTTTTATACAAGAGTTGTTACATTCCTGTACAGCCACTAGTACGCGTAGCGTTTCGGGCAGGTCCCAGGAATACGATACCCATCCGCGAAGAATCGTTTTTTCATCCAAGTACACATTTTACTGTTGCGTTAAACAGAGGCTACAGTTAAGGAATTGCGCCCAGTAAATCCTCCCCGGCCAGGATACGAACCCATGACATAGCGCTCGCGGAACGCCAGGCAAGTGTCTTACCACTACACCACGGAGACTGTTAAAAGCTTTTTTACAAGCTTTTAGTTTTCAGCTTGAGTCACTGTTAAATTCCTTCAGTAAAGAGGTGGATCACCCAACTGCTGAGTGGATGACTAAAATTATCATCCAGAGAAAATTGTCTGGTGGCACACTCAATAAATTATATTTATACTAGAATGGTAATGTCCTGTCAATGCAGGATATATTTGCAGGTTTGTGCCATATTAGCAATCATTCAGCAAACCAGGCACTTAATGCCTCTTCTGAATGCACCGAAACTGTACCCACATCAGTTTCCTTACCTGGAACTCCTAAAGTGACACTGTCACTAGGTAATAAGGGTACTAATAATCGATGTAATAACAACAGGTCAAACACTGATTCATCAGTAAGACCTAAGAGCCCCATAAGTGCTCCTAAGGGACCTAAGAGCCCCATCAGTGCTTCTAAGGGATCTAATAGTCCAAAGAGCACTCCCAAGAGCCCAGTAATTGCTCCCCAGAGTACACCAAGTACTCCCAAGAGAATAAATAACAAGCAAATGCAAGCAGCAAAACCATCACAACCTGCAGTTACTGTTTTACCTAAACAGGTAACCCTAAACGAGCTGTAGGATGGGGATCATGTTTGTTTTGCAGTCAAAAACATTCTCTGTACAAATGTACTAATTACCCTAATAGAGACACAAGAGTCAGACGACTCAAACAGTTACACAAATGTACTAGGTGTCTCAAATAGGGAGTGGACTGCTAGCTGTCGTGGCAGGTGGACGTGTTCGCTGCTCGCTCCGGCAGTTGGTGGTGTTGCCAGTTTTGGCCGTTTGGGGGCGTGTGTGTCTCTGCCCGCCTGTGCTGACGTGGAGTTCACGATGGGGGTCCCCCTCCCACCAATACTGCGGGCTCAGTCTGTGGGCTTCGAATTTTCCGGCCGGGCTGGGTACCCGGAGATAGCGCAGGTGTGTGAGATGCTGAATGTTCCTGTGATTGACGTTTACGGAGTCGAGCTGGTGACGGCACGTCGAGTGATAGTAAAGTTCACTGCGGAGTTGGCATATCGCGACTTTCTCCGTCGTTCCGATGGGCGGACATTACCCCTGCCGGATGGTGCAGGCACTGTTTCAATCTCTGATCGGAGTGGTGCCCTCACCTATGTCAGCGTGCATGGGGCTCCATTGGAGTTTCCGGAGGGTCTGCTCCGGCGGTACTTCGGCCGTTTTGGCGCAGTGGTTAGTGTACGGGTGAACGTGGTATCTTCGAGCCCACTTAAGGGTGTGAGGACGAACATTCGCACCCTGGGCATGAGGCTCCAGGAAGATATTCCGTCCTCTGTGCGTCTGACGGGTTACACCGTTCGTGTGTTTTACGCCCGCCAGCCTCGGACGTGTTATCGTTGTGGCCTGTTGGGCCATCAGGCTGCTGACTGTTCTGCGCCAGCTGTTGTACCCATGAACCTCTTCAGTGAGGAGGATTTTCCACTGCTTCCTGTGGAGGAGGGTTCTGTGGATATGGACGACTCTCCGGCCGCGGATGTGCCCCCTGTGTCGCCTGGTGCGCCCCCTGTGGTGGTGACTTCTCCTCCGGAGGTTGTGTCGTCGCCTGGTGATCGTCCTGCTCCGACTAGTGTCTCTGGGGTTCTTCAGCCTACCTTCTGCTTGAATCCCCCGTCTTCCAGTTTGTCCTCTGCTGCATCTGACCCTGTCCCTGCACCCTCGCCGTCTGTTCCGGCTGTGCTGGGTGATGGGGTGGATCCGGCGCTTCCTCCTGTGTCTGGCCTGGTGCCCCATGTGGTTGGGGATGCTGCAGCACTGCGGCGTGCGTCGGTTCGTCCGGCTTGTGTTGCGCGTGTCTGAGTCAGCCTCCGGGTCTGATGATGTGCAGCCCGAGCCTAAGCGTTCCCGGCGTTCGTCGTCTGCATGGGCGGACGTTGGCGATTTCGACACTTGTGAGTCTGCCGGCGACAGAGGGGTGGCTCCGGTTGCATTGCGTACTGCAGTGACGGCGGAGGTGCCTTTGCCAGAGGATGCCTGTGCCGGTATTTCGGCCTCCACTTCAGATATGGTGTCTGCGGTTCCTGCTTCGGGTGCATCGCCTGCCTCGGATGGCCCCGGTTCTTCGTGGGGGTGGTACCCCCTGCTGAGGCCCGTGGTGAGCGGGGTGGCCTGGTGATGCTGTTAAAAAAGACTGCTCGCTCTGGAGATTCTGTGACCCCTGCCTCGGTCCCCGTTTCATCGACTGCGGTTTCGACGCCTCTTCCATCTCCGGCCATCTCTTCAGTGTCTCCTGCGGTCTCGGCGGAGGCATTGCCTTCTCGTCGCTTGTCCCCTGCTCCTGTGCGTACGGCGACGCGGCCGTTTCGCAACCCTCGTACGCTTCATCGGTGTCGTCTGCTACATCGGAGGGCGTGGCTTGCGCTCCCCAGCCTCGTTATGCGACTTGCGGCAGTGAACTTCGGGAGTGGCCGTTTCCGCCTGATCTGGAGGTTCCCGAGTTTATGCCGGGCCCGCGGCGGCTGGGGGGTCGTCCCCCCACCGACAGGGAGTATTTGGTTTGGGAGCTCTATAAGAGCAAGTATCCTTGGGAATCGTTCCCTGATAAGTATCTTCCTGTCGAGGAGATATTTTTGCATCACCCGTGATTCCTTAATGTATTGTGGGTTGTTTCCATTAGTGTGCATGGTTGTGTGGTGCGGGTCGGATGTGTGAGTGGGTGGGGCGGGTTTTGTTTACCGGTCCCTGCGTGCTCCGGTTTGTGGTTGTGGGATTTTTTGTGTGCATTGTGTGTATGTGTCAGGTTCCTATGCGGTCCGGGGTTTGGTTGGTGTGTGTGTGTCTGGTTGTGGATGGCATGTTCTTTTATTATGTTTTGTGGATTCTTTGGTTTGATGATGTTGTTTGTGCGCTTGTTTGTGTAGTGCTGAGTGCCCTTCAAGCTGTTGGTGTGGCTCGGTCTGGGTGTATGCTTTTGTCGTGTTTTGCCAGTGTGCTTTCTTTTTGTTTGTTGTATACTTGTATTCCTTTCTTATTATTATTGTTATTATTATTATTATTGTTCTTATTTCGTTTTATGTTGGTGCCTCTCCGTGTGTTTTGCGGTGCTGGTAGACTTGTTCTGTTTTATTTACTGTTTTGGAGTCATTTCTGTGTTGTATTCCGCTATGTTTGTCTTCATTGTTGTAATTTTGTTTGTAATTATTGTTGTAATTTGTTTTGTAATTATTGTTGTTTTGTGGTCGGCCCTTCTGGCCGGCGTTTTTGTGTTTAAGTACATGTGTCCTTTATGTTTTTGCACGTTTGTGCTTTATTGTTCTGTTTGTTGCTTTTGTTTGTTTTTAGTGTACTTATAAGCATGCTTGCATGTAAAAATATAAAAAAAGGTGTCTCAAATCACATAATGTTAATAGCTGTGACACCCCACTGAACACCTGCAATAGGTGTAGAAGGGGCAAGCACCATGCTGCACTGTGCAAATTTGTCAAGACAAATTATGTCAATCCTAGAATAGGAGGTAGAGAATCTACACCAGTACAGTGCTGCAAGGTGCGAGAAGTGTACAGCGTAATTTCACCAGCATATCAAGTGGATGCAACCTTGCCCATTGCCCAACTTCAAGTAAAGAACAAAGTAGCAAAGATCACCACTCGTGGATTATTTGATCAAGGATCCCAGATAACTTTCATTACTCAGAAAGCGGCAGAGGCACTCAATTTACAACCAATCAGACAGGTAAAATTAAACCTGTCAGGGTTCATGATAAATCGAGGACCCCAAGAATACACAGTAGTTCAACCGTTTGTACGACTAGGTAGTCATGTCAAGGCTATCCAAGCCATTGTTGTAGATCAAATACCTTTTGACCTAAATATTAAACGTCTCGGGTACACAGCCCACTTCCTGCAGGAACGTGAAATTAATTTGGCTGACAACAAGTTAACGTCTGACCGCGTTAACAATGTAAATGTACTAGTGGGAGCAGACTACTATTACCAGTTCATAAATGGACATGTTAAACGATTGGGCATGAATATGCTCCAATCTGCAGGTGGCTACTTACTTACCGGTAAAGTTCTGAATGTGAACAAGCCTAGGCCTGCCAACAATAATAAATTAGTCAGCAGTAAATCAATTCTCCAGCAGCAAGCTAAAATGAGTAACACAGCTGAGTAATATACGCAGATTGAATGTAGTACAATTAGTATTCGCCGAGTTGTTTCATAGCTCTCAGTGGAAAACCAGTGGTCCGTACCTAAACAAGTACAAGTCACAGCGACCAAGCCATTGAATCCACTGCAGACCTAGAATTATTTTCGACGAGTAATAATTGACCACACTCAGTCTCCCTAGGTAATTAATAATATTAGGCTAGAGAATCTAGCACTCCCTAGGTAATCAATAATATTAGGCTAGAGAATCTTGCACTCCCTAGATAATCAATAATATTAGGCTACAGAATCTTGCACTCCCTAGATAATCAATAATATTAGGCTAGAGAATCTTGCACTCCCTAGATAATCAATAATATTAGGCTAGAGAATCTAGCACCCAATGCATCTAGCATTTCCTGAATTTAGCAATGCTATGAAGTCAACAAACAACTTCTATAATTATAAATTCACTGGGACCAAGGTCCAAAATACCTGCGCTTAAGGTTTGCCAAGAAAACTTTACTAATTCAATGTTTTCTGCACTAAGAGTTAGTGAAAAATACTTGCATCAATTTTTGTTTGAGCCGTTTTTTTCTTTCGTTTCTGCTTAATTATTGTAGGAGCGCAGCACGACCAAACTTGCAAACTTACCAATACGTAAGTGAATCTACAGAGAACTAATAACCCGTGAAACTTTTAGGTTGGGAAAATGTTACAAATTATCTTTGAATAGGATTAATCGTGGCAGTAATTAAATTTCCAGCAACCTTAGGTTTCCCCTTGTTTAATGCATTATTATTAAAACATCAGCATTGTTACTTAACATGCTTAATGAGCTCAATATAGCTCACCTTTGAGTTAACGTAATATTTGAGCGATTTAATGTTCACCCATGCTAATACGAGCAATGGTCGCCATGACAATTGAACGCTACAATGCTCCACCTCGTTAATTCGAGTTCAATATAACTCACACTGAGTTAGCGTAACAATTGAGCCCTTTAATGTTCCCCATGCTAATACGAGCACTGCTCGCCATGATAATTGAACGCTACAATGCTCCCCGCGCTAATTCGAGCACTGCTCACCAGAGAATCTGCCTAGATTCCGTGCTTAGCTATTCTTCCACAAGGATCTTGCACTAATAACCCGAGCTGATCTTACAGCTCGCCTGTGAATTAACGTAATAATTGAGTGTTTTATTGTTCCCCATGCGAATTCGAGCTCAATATTGCTCGCCATAATAGAACGCTACAATACTCCACCTCGTTAGTTCGAGCTCAATATAGCTCACTCTGTTAACTGTTAACGAGCTCAATATAGCTTACTCTGTTAACTGTTAATGAGCTCAATCTAGCTCACCCTGTTAAGGAGCTCAATATAGCTCCCAATGTTAATTTGAGTACATTACTGCTCACGATTTAGCTAGAGTATCTTCACTAAGAATTAGTGAGTTATCACAATTAGCTTAGTCCTCTACTTAGGTAGGTTAGAAATTTAAACCATTTATTTAGGTAGGTTTAGGGACTTTAGTTAGTGTCAACTGAGTACTAGCCTAGTCTGTACTCACAATTAATTACAGTTGACTATACATAAAGAGACTGATTTAATAAACTCAATTCTCATCTAAAGTTGAGGATGTATTAATGAGTTTACAGTGTCAAGCCTATGAGCTGCAATTCAGGCTACTAATGACTAGGCTACTAATCTCACTGTCGACTCAGAATCTTCCTTGATTTTAATGAATAAACCTTTTCAGTTCTAATATTACACTATTTTAGCTATTTAGCAATTTAGTTATACCATCAGTCAGAATGACTACTGCACGGCAGTGCATATTAAATCAAATTTCCTCATTTGATTTTGGGGTGATCATGATGCTCCGTGATGTTATTGTCTAGTAACTCAATAGTTACAAGTCACAGCGACCCTAGACAGTGACCTTACTGTGGTGTCAGTCTCCGTGATCTTGAATGACCCAATAATACTTTACTGTATAATAATGTAGAATACAACTTATACAATAATGTTATCAGTTCTTAGGAATTTTTTCTTAGTTCACCTACAGTTTCCGAGGATAACAATTCTGATCCACCGAGCACCCGCCCACCTAGAGCAGCTGCTCAACAATGCAAACGGAAACTACAAGCCTATTATAGCTCTGACTAAGAGCAAATAATTTCCCATCCAATTTGAGTAATCATGATGATGCTGTGTTGTGATGTCAAATAACAAATCAGTTACAAGTCACAATGACCCAAGACATTCACCTCACAGTGGATTCTCAGTTACTTTAAATTGTATGATTTAATTCTTAATTTGTTTGTGTAGGCTATCAACTATAACATTATTTCATCTAGAGCATCTATGAGTTTGCAAAACTTTAAGACTTAGTAACATAACCGTTACATGTCATCGCGACACTAGTCAAGGAATATATTGTAGGCTTTAGTAGTCATTAACTTTAAATGATTCACAATTCCATGTTTTTCATTTAACATGAGTTCCTTTACAAGACTTAAATTCTTGTATGTCCTTGACAATTACGGGACATCCGTTATGTGTGTACTAACATACTAACCTTAATACTAACTTCGGGATAGGTACGTCAGTACTCAACATTGCACTGCGACCCGAGTTTTCTCCCCCCGGAGTTATGTTGGAAATTTCCAACACTAACAAATTACTATTGTATTATAATAAATCATCATCATTATATACTAACTACAGTATTTATTAATCTCACTAACAGTAGTGTAAACATAAATTAAACCATTTCATCTGCGTATTAGTGCTAGAATTCTCATGAAATCGAGTAGCAACATTGCGTCAGATAATGTCTAGACACGTTATTACCAACGTGTTAAGAGAATTGAATGTGGTTCTCTAAAATTATCAGTATTCCGTTATCAGTAATTATTATAATTACCTACGGATAATATGACTCCCGATAATCTAAAACCGAGTTATTAACTGAAATTGTTATCAAGTAGCAGTTTATCTGTTATGTACGAATGCTATGGAGAATAAAAATCATCGCCATTTCTCGTTTAAGATCATTAAACGAGAATATGATAATATTTAAGTCCATATAATTGCAACCCAGTTCTCATTAACGTATTACATCCATAATTGCGCGAAAAACAATTGTTCGTGATTAATAATTTCTGTGGTGAATGCGAGAGACGGGTTGAGGGAAGGCGGAGACGCCATTACACACGAGGCATCCCTGGCGTGAAGAGTGGCGAGGCACGTGGTAGTGACGGGGAAGTTTTTATCGACAAGAATTACGTTGATACCCGGTTAACAGTTAACAATTACTTATCCACGTGTTCTATAGTGCCCAGCCAGTTAATAACGCGTCAACAATTGAAGCCACGACCCGTAATTACACGTACACAGCAGTGGACGCCTGGGACTGGCTGACGCGATTTCGGCAGACCTTAGTATTTGATACGCTCATATTAAGTATATTTCTCATTTTGATGCCTCATTTTGGGTTGTATATTTGTGAGTAGTCTGTCGTTATACAGCAAGGATACCTAATACACAACGTTAGTTGAATTTCAACAATTTCTCCGTTTTCATGAATATTTGAAATAAATCGTAGCCTAATCAAATGCTACTTAAATTTATCTGATTTCAGCGTGTATACGAGGAGTCGACAAGTTGTTTCTCATCATTCGTGATATTCACCTCGGGTTCGTTCTTTATTGGGATCCTGTGACCACGAGGACGAATGACGAAATGGCGTTACAGAAATCGTCTTACAGCTAAGACATTTTTTTCGTACAAATTTATCTAATATTATTGTTGATTTCTATATAATTCATAAAGGATCTTTACATTGAATAAATTATTGCCAGAAATGATGATTTGGTAATTAATGTGTTTTGCTCTGACTGGTGCTCAGTAATTCATAATCTTTAATATCCATAATTTGAGTTATCATATCTTTGAATCTATTTTAGTTTAGATTTTCTATGTTAACTCAACAATGAACTAGTGACGAACCACACTCGTTCCTAGATATATATGAACTTCTAGAAATACTCCCCCCAATGTTGATATTTGAGGCTTTGACTTTAATTAATAATACAGTCTATTCATTATTTCAAGTGATTATTTATTTAATTAGTATCCATAGACACTGGTTCTCTAGTGTCATTCTAATGATCACAATTATTCGTTTTCCCTCTTTTCTCAAAAGTGGGTGGTCCTTCGATTTTATAAATATAATATTCAAATAATTTAATATATGAGTTCAAGCCCGAGATACCCAACAGTGGGGGGGGGGTAAGCTTTTGCTCTTTGGTCCCGCCACTCAACCGTCAATCTACTGGTGTACAGAATCCTGAGCTTCTCTTGGTCCATTATTTCTACATTTGAAACTGTGTATGGAGTCAGCCACCACCACATCACTTCCTAGTGTCGAACCTGCGTCCGGGAGCATCCCAGACACTGTCTTAATCGACTGAGCTACGACAGGGTAAAAGAGTTGAAACCGAAGTTCTACTGAACTTACTGGATCCAGTATCCAGTAAGTATCCAGTATCTTACTGGATCCAGTGATCCAGTAAGTTCAGTAGAACTTCGGTTATAACTCTTTTTACCCTGTCGTAGCTCAGTCGATTAAGGCAGTGTCTGGGATGCTCCCTGACGCAGGTTCGAATCCTCATCATGGCCCTTGTGGATTTATTCTTTCTAATGTCATTGTGGCCCATTTGGATACTCAGCTTTCACCTGTATCTCCTTGTGCATGTACCACCTGTGTTAACTAATCCATTCTTGTCTACCCCTGTCAATTCCCCTGAGAATTTTGTATGTGATGATCATGTCTCCCCCAGGCTCTTCTGTCTTCCAGCGACATTGAGGTGCAGTTCCCTCAGTCTTTCCTCCTAACTCTTGCCTCTTTAGTTTTGGGACTTATTTGCCGAGTGGCATACCTCTGAACTTTTTCCAGCTTCGTCTTGTGCTTGACAAGGAATGGGATCCATGCTGGGGCTATCTTGAGGTTATCTTGAGATGATTTCGGGGCTTTAGTGTACCCGCGGCCAGGTCCTCGACCAGGCCTCCACCCCCAGGAAGCAGCCCATGACAGCTGACTAACTCCCAGGTACCTATTTACTGCTAGGTAACAGGGGCATAGGGTGAAAGAAACTCTGCCCATTGTTTCTCACCGGCGCCCGGGATCGAACCCGGGACCACAGGATCACGTGTCCAGCGTGCTGTCCGCTCGGCCGACTGGCTCCCATACTCCAGGATTGGCCTTGCATACGTGGTATACAAGGTTCTGAAAGATTTCCTACACAGGTTTCTGAAGACAGTACTGATTCTAGCCAGCCTGGCATATGCCGCCAATGTTATTCTTTTGATGTGGGCTTCAGGAAACAGGTTTGGGTGATATCAGCTCTTTGATCTTTTTCTGTGTCTATTTCGTGATGGACTTCATCTCCCATTCGGTATCCAGTGTCTGGCCTCCTATTTCCTCCCCCTAATTGCATTACCTTACATTTACATGGGTTGAACTTTACAGCCATTTGTTTGACCATTCCATCAGTTTGTTTAGGTCATCATGTAGCCTCAAACTATCTTCCGCTGTCTTAATTCTCATCATAATTTTGGCATCATCTGCAAACGTTGAGAGGAACGAGTCTATTCCCTCTGGGAGATCATTTACATGCATTAGGAACAGTATGGATCCAAGACCTGATCCCTGAGGGACTCTGGTGATAAAGCAATAGTGTTTTAAGCAATCACAGAAAATGTGGCAAAGTGTAATTTTTCTCAGTAGAAAACGGGGATTTTGCCACATCGCTATTATATTCACCATCTATATTATTGGGAATTATTCTTAATACAGCAGTGTTTGGACTGTAAACATCATAAAACATTTCCCTTGAACGAACTTAATTATTAGTACCTTCCCTTTCACTCCTGCCTGCATCTCCAGTTTGTGCAATAGTCTCTTATGTGGTACTGTGCCAAAGGCATTCTGGCAACCCAAAAATATGCAGTCTGCTCAGCTCTTGCATTCTTGACTGATTTTTTTTGCCTTGTCATAGAATTCAATCAGTCCTGTGAGGCATGATCTGCAATCCCTGAACCCATCCTCATATTGTGATACAAGGTTTTTCCACTCCAGAAGTTCCACTAGCTTTTTCACACAATCTTCTCCATCACCTTGCATGGTATGCAAGTTAGTGACACTGGCCTGTTGTTCAGTGCCTTCTGTCTATCACCCTTCTTGAATATCACGACTACATTAGCCGTCTTCCAAATTTTTGACGGTTCACCTGTTATCAGTGATTTGTTATACACCTTATGGGAGTGGCTGCCACAGAGTTTCTGCTCCTTCCTTCAGTATCCAAGGTGAGATTCCATCCAGGCCTATAATCTTTGTTACTTCCAACTCTAGCAGATGCTTCAAGACATCCCCACTGGAAATCACAAACTGAACTAGTGGTGTTTGGTTAGATATTCTCCTATCCCTGGAACGTCCCCTTGTTCTACAGTGAAGACCTAGAATTTCTTATTGAGTTCCTCGCACATTTCCTTGTCGTTTGTGGTGAATTTGTTTGCCCCTATCCTCAGTTTTATTACCTGTTCCTTCAGTTTTTCTTCTAATGTGGCTGTGCAGCAATTTAGGTTGAGTCTTTGCCTTGTTTGCATTGTCATTTTCATTTTATCTTTCTGCCTGACTTTTCACCCTGACATATTAATTCCTGGAGCTCTTGTATCTTTCTCTGCTCACTTCTGTCTTATTACTTCTATAGTTTCTCCATTCTCTTGTACTTAGTTGCTTTGCTAGCTTATATCTTTGATTAAATCATGGGTTTCTCGCGTGCATTTCGTTTTTTCCCTTTTAGACTGAAACGAACTTGTCTGCTGCCTCCTTACACTTCTGTGTGATATAGTCCATCACGCCCCCATGGCGCCATCATTCCTCTGAGCTCTGTTTTCCAAGTTATATCTGTTAAGATGTTTTTTATCTCCTCAAAGTTACCCTTTCGGAATGTCAGCCATTTAGTTTCTTTGCCCTTCCTGGGTCATTAACCCTTCTTGGGCCAGATACTCTAACATCAGTAAAGTGTAATCGTATAATAATGTTACGCCCTTTGGCCCTGTGTTTGTGAGAGTTGTGTGTGTGTGTGTGTGTGTGTGTAGTGGTTGTGTGGTGTGTGTGTGTGTGGTTGTGTGTGTGTTAGAGAGAGAGATAGAGAGAAGAGGAGAGAGGAGAGCGAGAGCATAGAAGAGAGATCGAGAGAGATAGAGAGGAGTAGTGAGAGAGAATAGGAGAGGATGAGAGAGAGAGAGAGAGAGAGAGAGAGATGAGGAGAGGAGAAGCAGAGGGAAGAGAGGAGAGAATGAGGAAGAGGAGGAGGAGAGGAGAGAGGAGAGGAGGAGGAGAGAGGGAGGGATGGAGAGGAGAGAGAGGGAGAGAGGATAGAGAGAGGGAGAGGGAGGACGAGAGAGAGGAGGAGAGAGAGGAGTGGAGAGGAGAGTAGAGAGGGAGAGATAGAGAGAGAGCGAGAGATGAGAAAGAGAGATAGAGTAACTAGGATAGATAGAGAGAGGAGAGAGAGAGAGAGAGAGAGGAGGGATAGAGAGAGGGAAAGAGAGGGGAGGAGAGAGAGAGAGAGAGAGAAGATGAGCAGAGAAGAGAGAAGAGACGGAGGGAGAGACAGAGAAGAGAGAGAGAGAGAGATTTTTAATGAGAGAGAGAGAGAGAGGTGGAGGATTGGACTGAGTAGGAGAGAGGGGAGGGAGAGAGGGAGGAGAGAGAGGGAGGAGGAGAGAGGGAGAGAGAGGAGCTAGAGAGAGAGAGAGAGAGAGAGAGAGATCGAAAGAGAGAGAGACAGGAGAGAAGAGGAGAGAGAGAGAGAGAGAGCAGAGAGAGG
>WNGS01164858.1:71966181-71993542 GCA_020271785.1 Procambarus virginalis
AAACATCAACGTGTCCATAAGATCCTTTGTTCCATTACTCGAGGTCCCCTAGTACAATCATCAGTCTGGGTCCTCAAAATATCATGTAAGGTACTCCTGCAGTTCCCCCAATCAGCTGCACATGAAGTCCTCTTTAAATGAGAGTGAAGCTCCTCCAAATGCTTCATACAGACGATGTGTAGCTCCCTACACTACTCGAAGATTCACTATGTTTCTGGAGTTCCACTCCTCAACTTGAAATCCTGCACCACCATGCAGTTCAGTTATACTCCTCCTCCGGTACAAAATTTTCTCACTTAACTTCTCGCACACAAACGTTTCAGTTCTCCCACACATACGTTGCAGTTCTCCTACACAAACGTTGCAGTTCTCCCACACAAACGTTGCAGTTCTTCCACACAAACCTGCAAATCCATCATCATGCCATAATAAATGTTTTCCTAACAAAACATAATTAAATGTATTCCAGAAAATAAAACTCCTCCATCCAACACTTCTTTAAACACTAATGCATCGCCGCGATGGTCCTCCCCCATCCTGGACGAGTCCACACTGCGAATATGTCTTGATATTTTGCTGCGACCACCGCCCCGGTCAGGCGTCATGCCCAACGGGGTCTCCGCCCCTCAATCAGCACTTGACCTTCGGCGAGGGAGGATGTACCACTCCTCCTTCCAACATGTTCTCCAATCTCTAACCATCTATTTTAGCTCACTGTCACAGTAAAAATGTATATCCTACATGTATAAACAACTGCTATACGAGCTTACCGCAGAATTCGTAGCTCGAGGGCGTTCAACTTCGGCCCTCCAAGATGGCATCCTCTAAGACGTCCAACTCTAAGACTGCCTCTCAGCTCTTCTGCTCCTGACTTGAGTACATGGTGTCAAAAAACAGGCTCCACAACAGAAATGCCTGCTTGCTTCCTTCCTCTTGAAGAAGCAACACAATTAGAGTTCCACAAATGCGTGATCGACACACTTCCATGTCGCCTATAATGTATCAAAATCTCAGAGAAATGGTGTACAAAGTTCCCTTACAGCTTCCTCACACTTGACATCAAATAGACTTCACTTCAACACTAACACAGGGGCACTATATCCATCCTTCTCCCAGGAGATCACAATGTTCAAAGCATTTCTGATGACTGCTGTAACTCAAGGGAGATCATGACGTCCTGCTAGCATTATCTCACGTCCCCAAAGTATCGACATCTCATTTCATGTCACTTATTTAAATGCTCATCTTCTGCAAATATTTTAATATATTAACTGACGTTTATTATATATTTAATTTATATATCTTTCCTCTAACCTCTCAATCAGGTCCGGATGGCAGATAACTCTTACTCGGGTAGACTCGTTCCACCCAAGCTACATGGGGTCATAATACTGGGAACCCAGCAAAACTCCACTTTCTTAAATGTACTGGAGATAAGAAACAGTCAATGCTGAATCTCGACTACCACCGGATGGACTGGATTAAAGGACTCCAGAGCCATTAGGGCACTGTGAGAGTCAACTACAACACTAAAGGAGGATTGACGGAGAGAAAGCAGTTGACGAAGAGAATAGAGAATAGCATAAAGTTCTGCCGTGAAGATGCTAGTCTCTGGAGACAGGCGACAAATATAGGTGTGGCCAGGAAAAACAACAGAGTAGCCTACACCATCTGCAGACTTAGACCCATCAGTGAAGACGGGAATGGAATGAGAATGGAAAGAAAAGTGTTCAAGCAAAAGGCGATTCAGAACAGTAGGTGGGGTAAAAACCTTAGTCACTTGCATCAGGGTTTTACAAAATTTAGGAAGTGGGACCCTCTACGGGGGCAAGGACGGAACAACACGAGGAGAAATATTGGTAACACTAACTAAAAGATAATTCTGTTGACAAGTCAACCATACAGAAAGAGGATGGTGGTGAAGGGCAACAGGGACCACAAGAGGGACAAAAGTCAAAGCAAGACATAAGCAAGAGTGAGGGTGTTGTAAGGACCGGGCAAGATAACTTAGACAGTAGCGATCGCGGCGGTCCTGGAAAGACAGGGCGCCGGTTTCAACATACAGGCTGAGGGTAGGAGTCGAACGAAAGGCACCAGAGATGAGGCGTAACCCAGTATGGTGCAAAGCGCCAAGACAGCAGAGTAGAAAGAGAAGCAGACGAGTAAGCAGGGCAACCATAATCGAGTTTAGACAGAATGAGAGAGAGGAATGTAAAGAGAGAGGAGAGTTCCCCTGTCAGCTGCCCAAAACGTATGGAGCAAAACCTTAAAGAGGTTTGCCTTAGAGCATTCAATTCGGAGGTAAGAGATATGGGGTGACCAAGACACACGAATGTCAAAGATTAACCCCAAAAACTTAACAGAATCTTTGTACACAAGGAGATGACTATAAAGCGACAAAGAGGGACAAGAATTACCTGTTTCCACGTGAAAGTCATGGCACAAGTCTTGGTTGAGGAGAACTTGAACCCATGAGTGATGGCCCTAGACGTCACGACATCAATCGCAAGTTGAAGTCGTCTTTGAAGGAAAGGATCATCACCCTGGCAACAAAGGGTGATGATCATCGACATAGAGCACTGAGAAAATGACAGAGAGAAGGGAGGAAAGACCATTGAGGGAAACAAGGAAAAGGGCAGTACTCAGAACACTACCCTGGGGTACACCTTCGTATTGCCGAAATGAGGCAGAGAGAGTGGTACCAAACCTCACTCTAAGGAACGACTTGAGAGGAAGCTTAGGAGAAAGAGAGGGAGATTACCACGAAAGTAAAAGAACGAAGTAGGGACAGAATATGGTATCTCCAGGTGGTGTTGTATGCTTTTTCCAGTTCCAAAAGGACAACAACAACGGAGGTCTTCGCAGCAAAAGCAGTACAAATATAGACCTCTAAGTTCACCAAAACATCAGTCGTGCTGCGGCACTTGCAAAAGCCAAATTAAGAAGGGGAGAGGTTGTGATAGCGTACCAATAACCACATCTGACGGATACTGACCACACGTTCAAAAGAGTTTGCAGACGCAACTCATGAGGGCAATGGAGCAGAAGTCCTTAGGACACCGAAGAGACCCCAGAGACCCCAGTTTCCAAATAGGGAGAACAACTGCATCGGGCCAGCCCTCGGGGACTGACGACACTGAGAGTTTTTACCGAATACAGATTCAGTAAATACTGAGACGTGCATGGAGGGAGATGGTGAAACATCTCATAATGAATGTCATCTGAGCCTGCTGCCATAGAACTGCAGAGGGCCAGTGAAGACTGAAGTTCGGAGAGAGAGAGAGAGAGAGAGAAGGGATCGTTATAGGGAAGTTAGAGATGAGTGCAGAAATCTAAGGGACAAGATTCAAGAATGAGATTACAAAGAAGAAAGGATTGGAGAAGATGAGAACCGGAGCAAACAGTTGAAAGGTGGGAACCCAGTTCGGTCATGACCGTCACTAGATCCGCCACAAGAGTACCATGAAGGAGGACCTGTGAGTCATCTGGAACAAATTTACCCGCTATTTTGTGGATTTTCTTTCAAATCTGCGGCAGAGGAATATCGGACGTAATGGTGGAGACATAAGATTTCCAACTCTCCTGTTTAGCTGTACAGATGGTTCTACGGGTCACCGCACTCGCCTTCCGAAACAAAATAAAAGAATCAGCCGTCTGCCAGCGTCAATGTTTCTTCCAAACTGCACGCTTACAGCAGACAGCCGAGCACAGTCTGCATTCCATCAGGGAACGCACTTCCACGTGCTCTGGGAGGTAGATCGAGGAATAGCGTGGAGGGCAGCATCGAATACGTTGTCATGAAAAAGGAGGAGGGCTCGAGGGAGAGGAAGAGTAGAGAGATCGGAGAGAGTAGCACAGAGGGTAAATAGGTTTCAGTCAGCTTTGGCAAACTGTCACCAAGGGAAGGAGAGGAGAGGGTGAAAAGAGAAAAAGGTGACAAGGATGGGGAAATGGTCACTGTTATGGAGGTCATCAAGATCCCGCCACGTGAAATCTAAGTAAAGAGACGATGTGCAGAGAGAAAGATCAAGGTAGGAAAGGGTACGAGTGCAGAAGTCCACATGGGTTCACCAGAATTAAGAAGTGACAGGGAAGAACAGAGGACAAACGGTTCGAGAAGGCGGCTCTGGGTGTTTGTGAGAACATCACCCCAGAGGGTATGCCGACAGTTGAAGTCACCCAACAGGAGCACAGGCTCTGGTAAGGAGTCCAAGAGGTGCTTAAGATCAGGAAGAGAAAGCGGGACATTTGGGGTAAGATAAATGGAACATACTGTATACCATTTACTCACAAAAATACGGGCTGCAGAACATTGGATAGGCGACTGAAAAAGTAGGGGAAAGAAGAGAATATCAGTACGAATCAAGAGAGGACTAGAGTTATGGGCTCCAGCAAAAGTTGGGGGAAGAAAGGAATAACCACAAAAGTGACCAGGACGAACACCAAGCATCGGCTCCTGGAGACATATACAAAGTGGTAAAAACTGTGTAATCAGAAGTTGGAGTTCATGGAAGTTGGCATAAAATCCACAAATATTCCATTGAAGGATAGGCATTGTCAAAAGGAGAGAGAGAGAACAGCAACAGAAAACAATGAAGAAACAATGGCAAAGAAGAGAGCATAATAAAGTTCAGGATCAGGATCGAGATCATGATCAAAGTCAGTAAAATCAGGGTTAGGGGGGCATGGGTAAACTTAGTAAGGATGATGGAGTTAGGGGAGCAGGAGGACAGACCAGAGATGGACGGACAGGGTCAGGAGTAGGAAGAGACAACGGAGAGGGGCGGTCAAGGACAGCTGAGGAGGGGGAGCAGAAACAGGGGAGCGCATCTTACTCGCCAGGGAGGAAGAAGAAGAGGAGCCAGAATTACGTTTCTGACTCAAAGAGAGAGGTGTGCCAGAATCAATGTACTGGGCGACAGACTAAATTGTCTTAACAGGAGAAAAGGAACAGGAATGAATAACATAAACACTGCTGGGAGGATGATGGAAAACAGCATGGACAGACAGGCGGCATGGAGGGTCAAGGAACAGGGGGAAGGGCTGGGAAGAAGGTACGGTGGAAGATGGGAAAGAAGACACAGGAGACACGGCAGATTGGGAGGGACGGAGGGAAACACCAGATGGAGAACCATGAGGACCACGTGGTTCAGATCGGAAGGGTGGTTGAGGTGGTGGTGGGTGTATCCGGGTCTAAGGCCTGGAAACAGTTGTGAGACCGAGACAGGAGGGAAGGGCGAGGAGAGGTGAAATGCAGAACACGAGCATAAGATATGTTAGCGAAAGAGGAGTAATCGCGGACTTGGTGCCTTGCCTCAGGAAAAGACAAACGAGAGTAGTGCTTCAAATTGAAGATGGCTTCCTCAAATTTGTAGTGTATACACTTGAAGGAGAAGGTAGGGTAGACGTCACTGCAATTGACGCATCGAGCTTGGGAAGAAGAGCACTCAGCCTTAGAGTGACCAGAGTCCCCACACATAAAGCAGACACCACACTTGTGCATTTGAGGGCACCATGCCCAAATTTCCAGCACTTATTGCAATGCCTAGAAGTGGGAATCTACTCCTGAATGGAGCATCTGGCACCATCAAGAATTATAGAAGACAGAAGGGTCCTGCCATCAAAAGTGATTTTCACAACTCGAAGCGGCTGACGACCACGAGCGTGTCAGGGGAACATATCAACCTGGAGGACAGAATGGACTTGGGCTTCAAGGATATGTTAATATCCGCGTGGCAGTCTTTCAGGTCCCGAATACCAGTAGCAACATGGTGCGGGAGGAAAACAGTGCCAATACTGGCATTTAACCAGGCATTTTTGGAGATCTTAACAGGGGTCTCTCCAATGCTGGACAATGCGGCTAAGCAGGTAGCTACATCCTGAGAAGGAACAGCAATGACACGTGTACCAAATCGGGTGGGGTTAAAAGTAACAGAGGCATCCACCGAATTAACAAAGTGTTTATGGAGGAAGAAATCATCAGGAAGAGTAGAATCCATTTGGGGTAAGATCAAAGTATTTAGTCCATGTAGCAGGACCGAACAAGGTGTTGAACGTATTAGCACTGGAAGGGTTCGTGCGAGGGCATCTATGGGGGAGTCAGCACCGAGCACCCCGAGTGAGATGGGGGGGATAAAAGGTGCAGTTGTCACAATGAGAGAAGTAGCCAATCCAGGTGATGAGGTGGTCACCACAGGGGGCTTGGGGTTCAACCCTACCTCAGTGGAGGGAGGGGGGAGCGGAGGAAAGTAGTCAGGAGGGTCAAAGGAGTAGCTAGGTCTGGGCCCAATGTAACGGGAGCTACAGAGCCCGGTCTTCCAACACAGTCCGACTTGGGGGCTTGGTCGCCCACCCCACGAGCCTGAGAAGTTATGAGAGGATCATTCAGCGGCATAAAACGAGGTAATAATTTAATTCATGTATGAGCCCCCGTACACAGCATGGAGCCACAATTAGAGGATAGGACACCCAACAAGAGACAGGCTGGCTCCCCCTAGGGGTGCATTGTAGGTATACAACCCCACAATTGCCACCTTAAGAACCGTCAGTCCATCGAGATCAGGTTCAGCAACAAAAGGAGGAGTGACAATAAAAGCATCCCCTTGCTTGTGACGTTGGGTTACCACAGTTCTACGGCTGATAGAGTGTGCCTTCCCAAACACTCGGGCGTCAAAACAGAAGATGTCGGAAAGAATAATCAAGAATGGCAAAAGGTCGGCGGGAAAGACAATGAGAAAGGAGATGGGGGATGAAAATGAAACATAAGGAAGAGAAGATAGGGACCAGTAAAATTAGTGAAGATGGTAGCAGGACAGAGGACCATCCCATGGAGCATCACACCCTGGCAGCCATCTACAGGCTACATTATAATAAGCCCCCCTCACGATGACAATGGGCTGGAAAGGGAGGGGGGACCATTGGATAGAGATGTCGTAACTTTTCACTTGATATCTAAGAAGTTGAAGGCATGGGTGGACAAACTGCACGTTTTGGAAGATTACATAATTGCTTGAATTGCACTCTTGGAGTCATTACAGATTGTGTATATCCCACTGGTAATGTGATTATTTAGAGAGCTTGAGCTCGGATAAAGCGTATAATTCAGCAGTGAAAATAGATATATGGTTTGGTAACCACCATCCCTGGTTGAGGTGGTATTGCTGGATCCATACAGCGTTAGTGACCGAGAGAGCGTTGTTCAGGAGGATGAGAGACCCCAGCTGTGTAAATACAATCCATCCTCCTGTTTAGATGGTACTTTTTTTAACAATGTGCACCATAGTACAAATATTGACATCCTAAGCAATTAGATAGTACACCTTTGTACTCTATAGTCCGAAAAAATGAAGATAAAAACTAACCTAAATATTCTTAGGCCTCGTTTATAGCACACATGGACTATATTAGGCCTAAGGTGGTCAGGTCAGGTTAGTTTGTCTTTGCAACATCAGAAACATAGTGTTCTGGTTTGTCCAAATTAAATAGTACTCATTTCTACTTTCTAATTGTGTTGTACATATGGTACTCATCCTCCTTATAAGTATTATCAAAACAGGAGGATGGACTGTTAAATCACTATGATATTTGGGTAGCAATTTTCCATCGTTGAAACAAAGACTAAGGCTATGGCAGAGTTTGGTGCAGACTTTGGAATAGCATATTCCTGTTGTATTGATGTTTTAGGAGTTATATAAAGCCATGGTAGAACAGTGGGGACAGTAAGTTGCGGTTCACAGTTTTGGAGTAAAGTGAGGTGTATATTGAGGTTGTTTGTAACCCATGTGAGGAAGTAAGTAAGCAAGTAATTCTCAAAAGAAGGCACCAAACCGGGAAGGCTATGTAGCACCATCAAATGTGCGGAATAATCAGAGGGCGCTAAATATCACCAAGGATGCCAATACGAGAACAAAAACGCATAAGGCGAACAATATCAAAAGTATCCGAGTCACCAAGAATTCTATCGAGGGACAGGTGACTGCGAGGGGCGGTCGGAAAGCAAGACACACGCTCGTCCCGGAAGTCAGGACATTCAAGAAGGACATGCACGACCGTAAGAGGGACATTGCAATTAGGACAATAAGGAGCAGGGCGGCGCCCCATCAAGTGACCGTGGGTTAAGTGAGTATGGCCAATACGCAACCTCGCTAGAGCAGTTTCCCATCGCCGGTTACGGTGATAGGAGGACAGCCACGAGGAAACACAACATTTAAGAGTACGGAGATGTTACCAGTAACAGACGACCAAGAAGCCTGCCAATGGGAAAGGATGGAGGAATGGATAACCGGGTAAAAGTCGGAATATGGAATACCTTTACGAGAGATGGGACAGAGCGGACAGCTTCCTTGGCGGCAGCATCCACACGCTCATTAAAAGACACGCCAATATGGCTGGGAACCCAACAAAACTCAACCGACTTAAACTTACTGTGAACAAGAAACAGCCAATGCTGGATCTCGACAATTACTGGATGAACCAGATAAAATTACCCGAGAGTCATGAGGGCACTACGAGAGTCAACAACAACCACAAAGGAAGACTGACAACGAGAAAGCAGGAGACGAAGAGCATAGAGAATAGCATAAAGCTCCACTGTAAAGATGCTAGTCTCCGGAGGTAAGTGACACAATTAAGTGCGATCAGGAAAAACAACAGAGTAGCCAACACCATCCGCAGACTTAGACCCATCGGTGAAGATAAACAGAGCGGGAGTGAGAAGAAAAGTGCTCAAGGAAAAGGCGTTTTAGAACCGTAAGAGGGGTAAAAGCTTTAGTGACGCGGGTCAAGGATGTACAAAACTGCGGAAGGGGGACTCTCTACGGGGGCAAAGAAGGAACAACACGAGGAGAAACATTAGAAACATGAACGTAAAGAGAATCCTGTAAGCGAGATAACCGGACAGAAAGAGGGAGGAGGTGAATAGGAACAGGAACTGCAGGAGGGGCAAAAGTTAAAGCACGACAGAGGCGAGAGGAAGGATGTTGTAAGGACCGCGCAAGATAGCGAAGACAGTAGCGATCACAGCGGTCCTGGAGAGACAGGAAGCCAGTGTCAACATACAAGCTAAGGACGGGAGTTGAACGAAAGGCACCAGAACTGAGGCGCAGCTCAGTATGGTGCAAAGCATCAAGACGGCGAAGAGCAGAAGGAGAAGCAGACGAGTAAGCAGGGCAACCATAATCGAGCTTAGACAGGACGAGAGAGGAATGCAGAGCAAGGAGAGTGCGCCTATCCACTCCCCAAGAAGTATAGGACAATACTCGAAGGAGGGTAAGGGCCTTAGAGCACTCAACACGGAGGTAAGAGATATGGGGAGACCAAGACAAACGAGTGTCAAGGAATAACCCCAAAAGCTTCGCGGAATCTTTGTACTCAAGGGGATGACCATAAAGTGACAAAGAGGGACGAAGAACGACCCGTTTCCGAGTAAAAGACATGGCACAAGTCTTAGAAGTAGAGAACTTGAAGCCATGATCGGTGGCCCAGACGACACGGCATCAATCGCAAGTTGAAGCCGGCGCTGAAGGAGAGGCGAATCATCACCCTGACAGCAAAGGGTAAGATCATCGACATAGAGAGCGGAGAAGACACCTGAAGGAAGAGAGGAAAGAAGACCATTGAGGGCAACCAGAAAAAGAGTAGTGCTCAGAACACTACCCTGGGGCACACCTTCGTATTGCTGAAAAGAGGCAGAGAGAGCGGTACCAAGGCGCACCCGAAAGGAACGACGAGAGAGGAAGCTGCGGAGAAAGAGAGGGAGATGACCACGAAGGCCAAAAGAATGAAGCTGGGATAGAATATGATATCGCCAAGTGGTGTCGTAAGCCTTTTCCAGGTCAAAAAGGACGGCAACAACGGAGGTCTCGCAGCAAAAGCAGTACGAATATAGACCTCCAAGTTCACCAGGACATCTGTCGTGCTGCGGCACTTGCGGAAACCAAATTGAGAAGGGGAGAGGAGGTGATGGTGTTCCAGGAACCACATCAGACGAACGTTAACCATACGTTCAAAGAGTTTGCAGACAACTTGTGAGGGCAATAGGGCGAAAGTCCTTAGGGGAAGTTCCCAGAGACCCTGGTTTGCGAACAGGGAGGACAACGGCATCGAGCCAGTCCTCAGGGACTGACGACGACTCCCAGATCCGATTATACAGACTCAGTAAATACTGAGACGTGCACGGAGGGAGATGGCGAAGCATCTCATAATGAATACCATCGGAGCCCGCCGCCGTAGAACCGCAGAGGGCCAGGGCAGAACGAAGTTCAGAGAGAGAGAAGGGATCGTTATAGGAAAGTCGAAGACGAGTGCAGAAATCTAAAGGACGAGACTCAAGGACAGGTTTACGAAGAAGGAAAGATTGGGGAAGAAGATGAAGACCAGAGGTAACAGAAGAAAAGTGGGAACCCAGTTCGGTAGCGACCTGCAACGGGTCCGCCACAAGAGTACCACGGAGGTGAAGGACCGGGAAACATCGGGAACGAACTTACCCGCTATCTTGCGGATACGCTTCCATATCTGTGGCAGGGGAGTTTCGGACGTAATTGTGGAGACATAAGAAGCCCAACATTCACGTTTAGCCGTACGGATGGCCCTACGGGCCACCGCACTCGCTTTCCGAAAGAAAAGAAAAGAATCGGTCGTCTGCCGACGGCGGTGCCTCTTCCAGGCTGCACGCTTACAGCGGACAGCCCGAGCACAGTCCGCATTCCACCAGGGAACGCACTTCCGTGGACCCGAGAGGAAGAGCGAGGAATAGAGCGGAGGGCAGCGTCGAAGACAGTGTCATGAAAAAGGAGGAGAGCGCGAGGGAGAGGTCAGAGAGAGCAGCACTGAGGGTAAATAGGTTCCAGTCCGCTTTAGCAAACTGCCACCTAGGGAAAGAGAGGGAAGGGCGAAAAGAGAAAAAGGAAACAAGGATGGGGAAATGATCACTGCCATGGAGGTCATCAAGAACCTGCCACGTGAAATCTAAGTAAATAGAGGAAGAGCAGAGAGAAAGATCAAGACAGGAAAGGGTGCGAGTCCGAGAGTCCAAATGAGTGGGCTCACCAGAATTCAGAAGAGACAGGGAAGAAGAGAGGAGAAACGGCTCAAGAAGGCGACCCCGGGTATTCGTCAGAACATCACCCCAAAGAGAATGACGACAATTGAAGTCACCCAGCAGGAGCACAGGCTCCGGCAAGGAGTCCAAGAGGTGTTTCAAATCAGGAAGAGAAAGCGGGACACTCGGGGGAGATAAATGGAACAAACTGTGTACCATTTCCCCACAAAGATACGAGCAGCAGAACAATGGAGAGGCAAAGGAAAAAGTAAAGGAACAAAGGGAACATCAGCGCGAATCAAGAGAGCAGAAGAATTAGGAGCCCCAGCAACGGCTGGGGGGGGGAGAGAAAGGAATAGCCACGAAAACGACCAGGACGAGCACCAAGCATCGGCTCCTGGAGACAGACACAAAGGGGCGAAAACCGCGAAATCAGAAGTTGGAGTTCGAGGAAATTGGCGTAATAACCTCGAACGTTCTATTGAAGAATAGACATCGACGAGAAGAGAAAGGACAACAACAGAGAACAAGGAAGAAACAAAGGCGAAAGAGCAACACAGCACGTTACAGAATATCATGGTCGGGATCAGGGTCAGCAAAGTCAGGGTTAGGGGGCATGGGTAAACTGAGCAAAGACGGAGGGAAGGAAGCGGGAGAACAGACCAGAGGTGGACGGGCGGGGTCCGGAGGAAGAGGAGGAGACAACGGAGAGGAGCAGTCAAGGACAGCAGCAGGAAGAGGGGGAGTAGAAAGAAGGGAGCGCACCTCAGCAAGAGCAGCAACCGAAAGGGAAGCAGGGGCCAAAGAAACCTCCATAGCAGGAATAGGGGCGCAATCACTGAAATGGGAGGGGAAGGAGCAACAGAGCCAGAAGGAGGGACTGAGGAAGAAAGTGAAGCCTTCTTACCCGCCGGGGAAGAGGAAGGAGAGAAGCCAGGCTTACTCTTCTGACTTAAAGAGACCGGTGTCCCAGCAACTATGTACCGGGCAACGGATTCCAGTGTCTCAACAGGAGACGCTGAACAAGAGCACACACGACGGCCGTTAGGAGATCGATGAACATCCGCCTGCACCGACAGGCGGCGGGGAGAGTCAATAGATGGAGGAAAAGGATGGGAAGGAGGAGACCCGAACAGGGATCTCGCCAAGGCAAGATAAGGCAGCCAAGCAGGAAGCTGCATCCGGAGAAGGAGCAGCAACGACATGTGCACCGAGACGAGTGGGGTTGAAGGTAACAGACGCATCCACGGAATCAACAAGATGCCGATGGAGGGAGAAATCGTCAGGAGGCGCAAAATCAAGAGGGAGGAGATCAAAGTATTTGGCCCATGAAGGGGGACCAAACAAGGACTGATACGCGTCAGTACAGGAAGGAATCGAGCGAGTGCGGCCGGGGTGTGAACGGCGTTGAGAACCCCCAGAGAGAGAGAGTCAAAAGGTGCAGTAGTCACAACGAGAGATGTAGTCGCACCAGGGGATGAAGTGGTCACCACTGGGGGCTGGAGGCTCGACCCAACCACAGAGGAGGGAGGGGAGCTCGGGGAAGAAGTCAGGATGGTCAAAGGAGGAGCAAGGGCGGGGCCCAATGCAGCGGGAGCTACAGAGTCTGGTCTTCCAATACAGGCCGACTCAGGGGCTTGGTCGCCTACCCCACGAGCCTGAGAGGGTACAACAGAAACATTTATTGACATATAGACGAAGAGAAAAATTCATCCACGAATGTGCCCCCATACCCAACCATGGAGCCACAATTAGAGGCAGGACACCCAACAGGAAGCTATCGCCGATCATGCCGGGGCCCCCTAGGGGTGCGTCGTGAATATACGCCCCACAAACGCCACCTTAAGAACCGTCAGTCCGTCGAGATCGGGTTCAGCGATGAAAGGGGGATTGACAATGAAAGGTTCCCCTCGCTCGAGACGTCGGGTACTACAGTTCTACGGGTGCAAGAGTATGCCTCCTCAAGCACCCGGGCGTCAGAATAGAAGAAGTCCAAAGAAAGAACCAAAACAAGCAAAGGGTCGGCAGGAAATGACAAGCAGATAGGAGAAGAGGGAGAGAAAAACGAAACAGAAGGAAAAGGAAAAGGTGCTCAGCATAATTGGAGAGGACGGCAGCAGGAGCACAAGGCTAGAAAAGGACAGAGGACTGTCCCAAGGAGCATCACACTCCGGCAGCCGCCACTAAGCCCCCCCTCACGGCATCAACGAGCTGAGCGGGAAGGGGGGCCCATGTGAGAAAGGGTTGTGTGATTGGTGGGGATACATGCATACCATCTGTTAACTACTCTTGACATGTGGGCTAACTGTTGGGCTAATTTTTATCTGTATGGTTGTGTCCAGTGACCAGTGGTACAGTGATAGTTGACACATATTATGTCTCGTCTGGTGGCTAAGCTTGTGAAGCCCTGAAGGCCTAGCAAAGGAGTGGAATGTATTGCGCCCCAAATGTCGCACGATTGTTTTGTATGGCCTCTAAGCTCTGGAGGTAAGCAGGCTCAGCCGATGCATAGGCCTGACAGTAATACTCTAGTTGGCTGCGAATGTAGATTACAGAAGCGGAACAAAATTATATGGTGTGCTCCTGAGAACAGGAGCCATGGAGGTTCCCGAGTGCAGGAGCCTTGGAGGTTCCCGAGTGCAGGAGCCTTGGACGTTCCTGAAAGCAGGTGCTGTGGATGTTCCTGTAAGCAGGTGCTGTGGAAATTCCTGTAAGCAGGTGCTGTAGAAGTTCCTGTAAGCAGGTGCTGTGGAAGTTCCTGTAAGCAGGTGCTGTAGAAGTTCCTATAAGCAGGTGCTGTAGAAGTTCCTATAAGCAGGTGCTGTAGAAGTTCCTGTAAGCAGGTGCTGTAGAAGTTCCTATAAGCAGGTGCTGTAGAAGTTCCTGTAAGCAGGTGCTGTAGAAGTTCCTATAAGCAGGTGCTGTAGAAGTTCCTGTAAGCAGGTGCTGTAGAAGTTCCTATAAGCAGGTGCTGTAGAAGTTCCTGTAAGCAGGTGCTGTAGAAGTTCCTGTAAGCAGGTGCTGTGGAAGTATTTTAATTGTGTAAGTTTCACGAGATGAACTATAGCTGTGTTGTATGTATGCTGCTCGTGCTTATTACGTTATAATAAGCAAGATCAGATGCGAGGTCAAGTCACCTCACAAAACACCTTTATTATGTTTTAAATAACTTTTTTAAGAAAAGGCGCTATTCCAGATAATTTTGTACAAAATACAAAATCATATAAGGATTGTGCATTTTCTAAAGGCACAGTGTAATTATTGCATGCAATAAACACAACTATATGAAATTTTAATAAATTGATTTAGTAAGAACAAATGGAGAGGTAAATCGGAAAGTGCATATTCGTTATTCTTTAATGTATAAAAAATTTATGGTTCTCTAGTTAACATGAAAATACAATAACATGAAAGTGTATAGAAACTACAATGGACATACAAGAGTTTGTCTCATGTAAGTACAAGGCTGGTACTGGTGTGATTTTATGATAACCACAAGAAAAAATATTTATTTATATTTATTATGTTTACCAAGTAATATATCACATTTATGAAAAAAACACATTAGGAATGAAAGTAATTTTCACCAGTAACAGGGAAATATTTTGACCAACATTGCCCTCTTCAATGCAAAACTGCTTTCAGGCATTTAAGTAGACGATGAGAAGAGGGAGACTTTGAACAATAATGTGATGTAAGTTACTGCTGGCACACTTGTGTTCTCATTACATGAGTGAGTGAAAATAACACCAACCACACTGTTTACGTATCAAAGTATTAAACCATTATTAACCTGAAAATTATACGACATATTCCAACCGAGTTTTGGATGAAAATAATTAAAACTAAGCTAATCAACAGAGATTTTGTTGCATACTACTCCTATAAAAAGATAATTCTTTACAACCAATGCTTCAAACTAAATTACTTTCTCCTGAACAATTTTCAGCTTTACTGAGTGTTATATATGAAATTAATAAAACTTTTCCTGAAAAGGTTAAACTAATCACCACTATATTAACATGTAGGGCTGCATTTGTTTCAATAAGAAGTCAAACATCTTAATATTTGCGGTCAGTGAGATACCGAAAGGCTGTTTTTCTTGGCTTTCGTCCTTTCCTGGTCATCATGTATTTATGAACACTTACTGCTTTACAAATTATTTCCATCAAGAAAATAATGATCCTTTTAAATTTTAGAAAGTAATATTTTCCTGACAAACTAGTTGGAATGTTGCAACACTACTTTGAGTGCAACAATGAGACACTTGAATCCGTCTTTTACTCTGCTTCTACCTAAGATGTGCCTGTCCATTGTCTGTAGCAAATCTCTTTCTGGGGAAGTTTTTCCCTTTTTCTCGTTAAATTCGTTAGTCGTGTGGAGAGCGGTCCGCTCCTTCGGTACATCACTGGCCTGGTGTAGGTTTTTTCGGCGTGGTCTTACTTTCGGGGCCGAGATCATAATCAATAACATTTTTCAACAGTTTGTCCAAAGTTAGGCGAACACTGCATCTGAAAAGTCCAAACACATCAAGCTACAAGTCACTGTAAACAAACGGCAATAAAAGTAAAGTAAACACACATTTGTCATGTGCCAATGGTATATCATATTATTTAGAAATAAATCACATGTTCTGTTAAAGCAACTCCTACATGGAGGACACACCCACTTGTGGCAATCTGCCTTCAGGGCTCAAGGTACTACGAAATTCTCACCGTAGCACAAATATCAATATAGGTGTGTGTGTGTGTGTGTGTGTGTGTGTGTGTGTGTGTGTGTGTGTGTGTGTGTGTGTGTGTGTGTGTGTGTGTGTGTGTGTGTGTGTGTGTGTAATTACCTAAGTAATTACCTAAGTGTAGTTACAGGATGAGAGCTATGCTCGTGGTGTCCCGTCTTCCCAGCACTCTTTGTCATATAACGCTTTGAAACTACTGACGGTCTTGGCCTCCACCACCTTCTCCCCTAACTTGTTCCAACCGTCTACCACTCTGTTCGCGAAAGTGAATTTTCTTATATTTCTTCGGCATCTGTGTTTAGCTAGTTTATATCTATGACCTCTTCTTCTTAAAGTTCCAGGTCTCAGGAAATCTTCCCTATCGAATTTATCAATTCCTGTTACTATTTTGTATGTAGTGATCATATCACCTATTTTTCTTCTGTCTTCTAGTTTTGGCATATTTAATGCCTCTAACCTCTCCTCATAGCTCTTGCCCTTCAGTTCTGGGAGCCACTTAGTAGTATGTCTTTGCACCTTTTCCAGTTTGTTGATGTGCTTCTTAAGATACGGGCACCACACAACCGCTGCATATTCTAGCTTTGGCCTAACAAATGTCGTGAACAATTTCTTTAGTATATCGCCATCCATGTATTTAAAAGCAATTCTGAAGTTAGAAAGCGTGGCATAGGCTCCTCGCACAATATTCTTTATGTGGTCCTCAGGTGATAGTTTTCTATCTAGAACCACCCCTAGATCTCTTTCTTTATCAGAATTCTTTAAAGATTTCTCACATAATATATAGCTTGTGTGGGGTCTGTGTTCTTGTATTCCACATTCCATAACATGGCATTTATTAACATTAAATTCCATTTGCCAAGTGGTGCTCCATTTACTTATTTGGTCTAGGTCATCTTGAAGGGCATGACATTCATCTAAGTTTCTTATCCTTCCTATTATCTTAGCATCATCAGCAAACATGTTCAAATAATTCTGTATACCAACTGGTAGATATGTAGACAATAAACATCACTGGTGCAAAAACTGAACCCTGTGGTACTCCACTTGTGACATTCCTCCAGTCCGATACATTGCCTCGGATCACAGACCTCATTTTTCTATCAGTAAGAAAATTTTTCAGCCATGTTAAAAGCGTACCTGTCACTCCTCCAATATTTTCCAGTTTCCAGAACAACCTCTTATGTGGAACTCTGTCGAAAGCCTTTTTTAGGTCCAGATAGACGCAGTCAACCCAACCATCTCTTTCCTGTAATATCTCTGTTGCTCGATAATAGAAACTGAGTAAATTCGATACACAGGATCTTCCAGATCGAAAACCATACTGTCTGTCTGATATTATATAATTTCTCTCCAGGTGTTCTACCCATTTAGATTTAATTATTTTTTCCAGTATTTTGACTATTACACTTGTCAATGATACCGTTCTATAATTAAGGGGGTCTTCCCTGCTTCCACTTTTGTAGATTGGAACTATGTTAGCCTTTTTCCACACATCAGCTACAACTCCTGTAAACAGGGATGCCTGAAAAATCAGTTGAAGAGGAATGCTGAGCTCAGGTGCACATTGTCTCAGAACCCATGGTGAAACTCCATCTGGACCAACTGCTTTGTTCTTATTTAGCTTCTTGAGCATTTTTTCCACTTTGTCTCTAGACACCTCTATGTGCTCTATGTTGTTCTCTGGAATTCTTATTCTATCTGGTTCCCTGAAGATTTCATTTTGTACAAACACACTTTGAACTTTTTGTTTAATGTTTCACACATTTCCTTTTCATTTTCTGTGAATCTATTTCCCATTTTCAACCTCTGAATATTATCCTTTACCTGCAATTTGTTGTTTATGAATTTATAGAATAGACCTGGTTCTGTTTTACATTTGTGTGCAATCCCTTTTTAAAAATTTCTTTCTGCCTCTCTCCTCACTGCCGTGTAGTTGTTTCTCGCATCTTTGTATCGCTGGTATGTTTGGGGGTTTTGCCTCTTCCTGTATTGATTCCATTTTTGTGCCTTGGTCTTTGGCCCTTTCGCACTTACTGTTGAACCAATCCTGTTTCCTAGTTCTGCTTCTCTGTTTTGGTATAAATTTTTTTGTGCCTTTATCATATATTTCACAAAACTTGACATACATCTCATTCACTTCCTTGCCTAGCAACAAGTCTGTCCAATTATGCTCACTAAAAATTTTTCTAAGGTTGCCATAATGTCCTCTCCTAAAATCAGGTTTTTCAATTGCATCGACTGTCATATTTTCTTCCAGATTATATCGCATTGCATACTTTATCCCCAAAAAGACATGGTCACTTTTACCCAAGGGAGGAAGGTACTGAATGTCAAATATTTCTTCCTCCTTCCTGGTAAATATCAAATCTAGCATGGAGGGAACGTCCCCTTCCCTCATCCTCGTAGCTTGTTAACATGTTGATACAAGAATGTTTCCAGGATGAGGTCTACAAATTACAGGTCCAGAAATCTTCTGTTTTAGCTTCATATGCTTCCCAGTCTATGGATTTCAAGTTGAAGTCGCCGACTATCAACAGTCGTGAACTATCGTTATCCGCTCTGCTATGATCTCTCTCATTATGTTATAAGACCTTCTCGTTTACTATCTAGCTCCTCCTTTGACCATGTGCTGCTTAGCGGTGGACTATATGCATTTATGATCATTAGTTTATCATCCTCATGGCAGATCTCTAGTGCTATTATATCAACTTCTTGTGGATTGGCAGTCATTATTTCGTTCACCTTTAGTGTTCTTTCACCAGCACAGCAACGCCACCGCCTTTCCTTTTTTTTCTGTCCCGTCTCCAATTGAGTAGCCCCTTGGAATATGACCTCATTTAAAATAACATCTTCAAGTTTTGTCTCCGTGAGTGCAACAATGTCTGGTGCTGCAGCTGTATTATATCACTTACTCCAGTATCTTTGACCTACTCCATCTATGTTGTGTGTATGCAATCTTCAGAACTTGTTCCCCCTCTTCTTATTTTTCACTCCCCCTTTCTCTAATGATTTTGTTGGTTTGCCTTTATGTACCACTTTACTGCTGCCTACCCCTATCACTGTAGAAAAAAAATTGATTTCTTCTTCATTCCTGCTCTCATTTAAACGTTTTGCCTCAGCGAGGTTCAGTTTCAGCTTCTCTCTATCTTCTTTGAAAGATCTCGCTTAACGACCACACTTTCCCATCCTCACCTTATGTATTTTTTTTGCATTCCTTAGTACTTCTTCCATCTGTTTGGCACCATTAGGGTGATCCTCAAAGTCGATCTTTCCCTTTTACATATCTGCCTATTCTCCTGTAGTCGCACACATTCTCTATGGTTGTAAGACCTTCACGAGGCCAACAATTTTATCTACACTTTTGCTTCTTCCTACAGCTCTTTCTGACCTAGATGTTATCTCCTTTTCTTTGCAGCCAAAATGATCAGGGACTTACTCCGATCAACTGTGTTTTGCACAACTTCGGTTNACTACCACTTGCATGAGAATGGGACTCCACAAGGAGGAGTCCTCAGTCCTAGTATCTTTAACATCCTTATGGAAAGCCTTGTTACCATGACATTTAAGAAGTGGTTAAATTGCTAAGCTATGCTGATGATATAGCATTAGTCATACAGGTCTTCACTTCTAAATAAAGCACAAGGTGCATTAGATAAAGTAACATCTGAATGCAGCGTTTTTACGGCTAAAAATATCTGCACAGAAGTCTAAGGCAATGAGACTAGGCGGCAACACTCCAGACAGGCACCTACGCATTCAAGACATTAACTTTCAGTGGGTAAAACAATATCAGTTACTCGGAATGTGGATAGATTTTAAAATGACATTCAACAAGCAAATTCAATATCTAAAGGAGAAAGCAAAATCACGACTAAATATAATGAGAGCAATCACAGGGCCCCATCTAGGAGCGGGACACAAAGTGTTAAGCATGTTTTACATACATGCTGTTCGTTCCCTAGTTGATTATGCAGCGCCTGCCTTACTCTTTCTCCTGGTCAGTGGGCAAACGTTGAAGTTATTCAAAACGATGCATTTCGAATCGTAACAGGAGCTCCCAGATGGACTAAAATACTGAACCTAAGACTAGAAACCAAGCTAACGTCGATTGAAATAAGGGTAAAAGGGATTGCTGCGTGCATGCTGACCAAGATATTGACTAGACCTAGAATCAGTTCACTTAAAGACATAATCACTGGAGCACTAACTCTGGACAGAAGAGCCTCCATTAGCAACAGGTGGACTCATTGTGCGATAAACACCATCAACACATTCGATATAACAAACACAGTCGCTGAGAAGGGTGTCGACGAAATACATGCAGACTTTGTTATGCAAGCCCCTTGGGAATCTCATTCAGCAGACTTTAAGATTATGGTTATTGAAGGAAAAAAGAACCAGACAAATCCTCATATGATATGTAACATTGCACAGATGCATTTAGGAGCAAACATGGCATCCGACAGCTTTACTTTCTTCACAGATGGATCACTAGACCAGCATGGATAAGAAACCGGAGCTGCAGTTAAAGCAGGAAACTTTGTAAACAGTTGGAGGCTCTCAAATGGGTGTTCAACTTTACAAACAGAGATGCTAGCCATTCAAAAGGCTTTGGAACATGCTCTTGCTGAACACCGACAACATGTTATCATACATACAAATTTGAGAACCGCCAATGAAACATTGCAACAAGAACACATATGTGATAACATACATCTGATCACGTATGTCATATCATTAATGGAAACACTCAAACGACAAGGCCGATGGGAACTTATCAACTGGGTGCCAAGTCATGTGGGAATAATAGGAAATGACATTGCAGACGAAGCTGCAAAACTTGCAACTAAGAGAAGAAATGTAGACATTTACATACCACAGAGTCTATCACAGATTAAGAAAGTAATTAGAAACAGAGCAATGCAAAAGACGTACAGTGACCACAACACAGCAGTTGCGACATCAGGATCTGCGGGTTGGTACAAGAATTCAACCAACTACGAACCACTTAGTTTGATGAAAGGGAACGGTAGAGCAACACAAGTACACTTACATCGCATCAGGCTTGGATACCCATGTGCATGGGAAATAGGCTTACAGGTTCCGGAAGATGAGAGGAAATGTCAGCACTGGAGAAATGCCCGACAGACCACTGGAACATTATCTAACACAGTGCACTGTTACAAACCCATTAAGATTTCAACTTAGAATCAACAGAGCAGAAGAAGTTGTTAAACACATATGGCAAAATTTACCAGTTCCCGTGGTGTAGTGGTAAGACACTCGCCTGGTGTTCCGCGAGCGCTTTGTCATGGGTTCGTATCCTGGCCGGGGAGGATTTACTGGGTGCAAATCCTTAACTGTAGGCCCCGTTTAACTCAACAGTAAAATGAGTACTAGGTTGTAAAAACGATTCTTCGCGGAGGTGATCGTATTCCAGGGACCTGCCCGAAACGCTACGCGTACTAGTGGCTGTACAAGAATGTAACAACTCTTGTATATATCTCAAAAAAAAATCTTACTGAAGCGACCATACGAGTCATAAATATTCATACTCCGCCCAAGTAAAACAGAATCAAGCAACACTTAGTGGGCCAGCCAGAGGCTTAGGACCCACGCAGGAATATCCCTGCCAAAAAAAAAAAAAATCTCTCGCTTCCGTCCCCTCGTCATCCCCACCATTCCCCACTCCCTCGTTTGATGCCTTCCTAAGTGGTCTGATGTTCCCATCAGAAAATTGGGAACATCAAGTGATCTGATGTTCCCATCACTGCAAAGTAAGAAAAACAGTTAAAAGTTAAAAAATGAAATGAAAATAAGAAAAAGTAAAAAAATAAACTATACTCACAAAATGAACGGTATGGTAAACAACAGAGCTCAATTCTAACGCAATTCACACAAAATAATTAAATCAAAATGAAAATAAATCAAAATCTATGAAAATTCAATTTATCAATGCAATCAGAAACATTGAAATGGAATTGTAACATATTAAATATAGCATGTGTGTTCCACTGCAACAGATGGCGCTGTTTTTCAAGAAATGCATAGTTTTACCTGTTACAGGTGTGGCATCTATACTTATACTTACAAAATAAACGGTACGGTAAACAACAGAGCTCAATTCCAACACAATGTCACCCAAAATAATTCAATAAAAAATAAAATAAATCGAAATCTATGAAAATAAAATTTTATCAATGCAATCAGAAACACTCAAATGAAATTTGTGACATATTTAGTATAGCGTGCATGTTGCTATTATGTGCAACAGATGGCGCTGTTTTTCAAAAATGCATGTTTTTACCTGTCACAGAGGTGGCATCTATATAGTAGGTATACAAAAAGATGCACATATTCCAATGGAACGTTGTGTCAGCATTTCAAAGCAATCGGTGAAGAACTTTGGGAGATTACAGCGTGTGTTGCTCATACATCCAACAGATGGCGATGGTTTTCAAAAAAGCATGTTTTCTCCAGCCACAGGTAAAACATGTAATAGTAAGTCTATAGAAACACGCGCCTATTCGAATGCAACGTCGTGTCAAAATTTCAACGCAATCAGTAAAGAGGTTTCGAAGATTTCTCTCACATGAAAAACATGAAAAACACATTTAAAAAAAAAAACATGTTTTTTTCCGACAAAGACGTGACATCAATATAATATGCACATAAAAACCTGCTCGGATGCGACTGGAACATTGTGTGAAAATTTCAAAGCAAACGGTGAAGAACTTTCGGAGATTAGCGATTTTGAACAAACGAACATTTCCATTTGTATTTATATATATAACTGTTGTTTTATATAATAAAAAACACACATGTTAAGAGCCGCATTACCGTGGCACCTTAGTGTTGATTTACCTGAGGGGCACTAACACTTGTGGTCTCAACGAGGACAGGAAGCCAGCGGCTTGTCGAGGGTCCTAAGAATGGCAAGGTTTGAAGATGTGTAGATACAAGAGCTGCGACTGAAAGGAGGCTTGTGTTGGAGGGTGACAACGCACTGTTGGGTGAGAGATATGTTTATGGCGTCAGCTGGTCATTTAGTGCTCGTGCTGTGAGGCAGTTGTTTTGTGTGTCTGGGTGGCGCCAAATGTGTGTGTAGGTCTCATGTGGCCCAGTTTGTTGGTCGACTAGAGATATTTAGGCAGTGCTTAGATTATTTGATATTTTATATGCAATGATAGGTCACCTCCTCCTTATACATGCTCGATGGTAAAAGATTCTCAGAATGTTTGGTAATATGTTTATTGTTTGTGATGTGTGTCTATGTATGTATTAACACGATGTACTGAACGGGGTGAGAATAGCTTGAGCTACCTCATCCCTTTGTATGTATTTTACATCAATAAACTTATTTCAATTTCAATTTCAATGGTAAAAGGTATTTTAAGGGCGATAAGTACTTGTTTGAAGCTTTCTCTGGCACTGTGATGAAGACAGTGAAGGAGATAGTGTTCGATTGTTTCTAACACATGACAACCACTTGGACTGGATGGTAGAGTGACGGTCTCGCTTCATGCAGGTCGGCGTTCAATCCCCGACCGTCCAATGGTTGGGCACCATTCATTTCCCCTGGCCCATCCCAAATCCTTATCCTGATCCCTTCTGTTATTAATCAATATTACTTGATTCTGACGTTTATCATGATAAAGCATTTATGTTCCTATATTCTTTCCTCAGTTATTGGGAGATTAACATTATGTCCATTTGTTTTTAGTATATATGGTTTGAATTAAATGTAGTGTGCTTGTATAATCTAATTTTTGTTGATGCTATTGCATGTTCATTCAAGTGGGGGGAATAAAATTGAACTATCAGGAGAAGGCGCCAAGCCATTATGACTATAAAGCACTGGGAAGGGTCAGGATATGAATTTGGGATGGGACGGGGGGAAAGGAATGATACCTAAAACTTCTAAAAACTTCTAAAAGGGTAGAACCGGTCGGCCGAGCGGACAGCACACTGGACTTGTGATTCAGTGGTCCTGGGTTCGATCCCAGGGGCCGGCGAGAAACAATGGGCAGAGTTTCTTTCACCCTATGCCCCTGTTACCTAGCAGTAAAATAGGTACCTGGGTGTTAGTCAGCTGTCACAGGCTGCTTCCTGGGGGTGGAGGCCTGGTCGAGGACCGGGCCGCGGGGACACTAAAGCCCCGAAATCATCTCAAGATAACCTCAAGATAGCAGTTCTGTTGTCTATAAAGCTGCAGAGCGAAGCAGAAAATCTCTGTGGGAGTCTTAGCTCAGATATCTAACCACTTAGACGGTCGGGGATTGAACGCCGACCTGCATGAAGTGAGACCGTCGCTCTACCAGCCAGCCCAAGTGGTTGGGCTCATGTGGGGGAAGACAGTGGCGTCTCATGGGGGGATGGCAATATTTGGATGTTTCCAATGATACGTGCAGTGTACCCAACATAACGTCACTGATTCACCCCTATAATTATTCAGTGTTCTTATATGTACATATTTTAATTACACCTTAGTAGTGTTTAATGTATATTATGGTATATATAAATATGTCCATAAGTATTACTCTCAGATAGCAGAGTATCTAGAGATTTCATGTTGGCCTTAGTTGGTAACTTGTAGACGCCATGCCGAGAGGGTTTCAGCACGCCAATCGAGTGGGTGGAGCTGGCTGCAGAGGAACTGTATTATAGTTGATAAGTCTGTGGAGCTTGTTTTTGCTCAACTAACATAACTATGTATCTGGTAGATTTATATTAGTATATCCATTTATTCATACTCAATTGATCAGTGCTTATTATGTGTGTTTACACCTCATATTACAGTTACATATTTCTGGAGATACCTAATGTTTGAATTTTATGGTACTGCTTCTTTGTTATACTTCATTAAGTATATTGATGTGTTTGTGAAGCAGTCGTTTTCATTTATCCCTAGACATTGACATTTGGCAAGGCCACATTTACTATTTAATTATTACGATAGCAAGACACATGAACCATACCCATATGTCAGGGGCCATAACACCTTCGAAGTGCTATATAGTCGTAATGGCTTGGCACTTTCCCTTGATAATTTCGCTCCCTTCTGGCACATGACAGGGGATGCAAAGTTTGTTGATTTCTGTTCTGTATTTAGCACTGTGTGCTGCCAGTTTGATATTGTCCCAGTCTTAATCTGGTCATCGTTATGACAATTTCTCTGGTTTTATACATGACATTTCCAAGTTTCCCATTTCTCTTTTATGGTTCCATAGTAGAGAGACGAGCATGACGTTCTCCATTTCTTAAGAAAATCTTGGGTGATGGTAACTTTAAAGGCTCCTTTACCTGCAACATGAGGAACTGGATGCCGGGTAATGTGAGGTGTGTTGTGCATGTAATGTTTGACCAGTTGGTCTACAGGCACCTAACCAGGAAGGCTATGTAGCACCATCAAATGTGCAGAATAATCAGAAGGCGCTAAATGTCACTAAGGATGCCAGTATGAGAACAAAATGGCATATCAAAAGTACGCATATATAAAAGTAGTTTGATATCCTTCTCCAAACGATATCAAAAGTATCAGATTCACCAAGAATTCTATCAAGCGATAAGTGACCGTGAGGGATGGTCGGCAGACAAGACACATTTGTCCTGAAAGTTAGGACATTCAACAAGGATATGCACGACCGTAAGAGGGACAATGCAGTTTGGACAATAAGGAACAGGACAGCACTCCATTAAGTGCCCGTGAGTTAAACGTGTATGGCCAATACTCAACCTTGTCAGAGCCGATTCCCACCGCCGGTTACGGTGCTAGGAGGAAGGCCATTGGGTACACACTACTTTTAAAAGCACGCAGTTTGTTGCCAGTAACAGCCCGCCAAACACACACTGAAATTACGACGTTGGTACAACGTTCGAACAAGTTTTAGCACCTCCTAACCAGTTATAACAACCAATATAACAAGTTGTAATACGTCATAAACACGTTAAGCCAAGAGGTAACGACTTTATTACAAGTTGTAACAAGCGGAAAATAACGACAGTTTCGGTTTGTTTCCAGGGAGGAGACTAACAATCCTGCCAACGGGCAAGGATTGAGGAATGAATAACTGGGAAAAAGTCAGAATAAGGAATACCTTTACAAGCAGGCGATGAGTCACAATAACGTGGCTAAAGTATGTTGACCAGACCACACACTAGAAGGTGAAGGGACCACGACGTTTCGATCCGTCCTGGACCATTCTCAAGTCAATTGTGAGTCGTCGAAACGTCGTCGTCCCTTCACCTTCTTTACAAGAGATGGGACAAATGCGGATAGCTTCCTCAGCGGCAGCGTCTGCATGTTCATTTAGGGACACACCAATACGGCTGGAATCAGTGGGGGGAAGGGGAATTATACAACGAAACTTGGTTATTTGAACCAACCTGATACTAGTTTACTGTCGAACAGAGACCCCAACCACTCCCTGACAGAACAAACAGCCAACCTTGGAAGCCACACTCTCGCTACCGTCGGTCGACCAGCAATGGACACTGGAGTGGTTGCAATTATATGGGAGACCACCCTGGTAAGCATCTGGTTCTGAAAGAGAGGGTTCAGTGTCACCTTTATTTCGGGGGTACGGCTCACACTGCCTAGTTGTCATGAGTACACACACGCTCTTGAGCCGCCATGACTCCCCCGCACTCTCCTTACTGTGGGATGATCTCTCAATCCCCCTTAGTTATAGTCCACTATCACCCAAGTTATAGCCGTGTCTCTCTCTCTTTCTCTAGCCAGGAAGCCTCACCAGGACAAGAGCAAAAGCGAGCAACCAAGTATAACATTTAATACAATAAGAACAAATGCAATATACATATGGGAATAGTTATAAAACAATACAAGCTCTTAGGCTGCTACCAACTGATAACACTCCAATATCGCCTTATGACTCCAACCTATAACTGTATCAGGCTGCTGGTTAAACTTCACCATTCTGCTCCCTTCACTGCTTTAGGTTACAATACATGACACATAAAATATTCCCATATTTCCTACTCTCCAAAAAGCACCAGTCTCTCAACTTGCACTGCGCCTTTCATGCCAAAACGCAATCAAGCACTCCCTTAAACATCAACGTGTCCATAAGATCCTTTGTTCCATTACTCGAGGTCCCCTAGTACAATCATCAGTCTGGGTCCTCAAAATATCATGTAAGGTACTCCTGCAGTTCCCCCAATCAGCTGCACATGAAGTCCTCTTTAAATGAGAGTGAAGCTCCCTCCAAATGCTTCATACAGACGATGTGTAGCTCCCTACACTACTCGAAGATTCACTATGTTTCTGGAGTTCCACTCCTCAACTTGAAATCCTGCACCACCATGCAGTTCAGCTTATACTCCTCCTCCGGTACAAAATTTTATTGTGGAGTCTTGATTTGGTGCATTGTTTCTTGTGCTGTATCTGGGGTTGTTCATGCACAGCAGAATTACTTTGGTAAATTTACTTTTATACTAGCAATACCCGGCCACAGCAACCTTCTCCTTTCTCCCAGTCCTTCCCAGCATTACCCTCCCTCCCCTGTCTTCTCATCCTCACCCACCATTCCTCATCCCCTTGACTTCCCAACCATTCCCCACTCCCCGTC
>WNGS01164858.1:72019252-72029777 GCA_020271785.1 Procambarus virginalis
TGTAAGATGAGTGGGGGCACAGATCGTTCCCTCAATCTGTGGCCCGCCCCGACACCGAATCTTACACAGCCTTCAAGGTCGCCAACTGGTTTTTAGGTGTCCAGTAACACTGCAGTGGTCAGGGGTAATTGTGGCAAGAGCAAATTCAATAATATGGTATCAGGTAGGTCACTCAGCTTTACTTCGTTACACGGTCACAAGATAAATGGAGGGGATGATATCAAACACCAAAGAGTTTTGGTATTTTACTTAAAAGACAACGAGAAATATATATACATCAATGTATCAGGATTAATATATGACAATTGCTCCATTCATAGCATAATATTCTAGAGCGCACCGATATGGTAACATCGGCACGTGTCACCTGTCAGAATGTCAGCTGACCGGGCCCTCGCGATCGTGGGAACAGACTAGTACTTGTTTTCTAATTCTGTCACGATCCCCGTTTATTTAACTTTTTCCAAAACACTATTCAACATTCACATGGCTTACTTATGATTTCACTGGCCTCACGATCAACATCTTATTCACAATACTCTCACAGTGGCTTTTCATCGTACCAAAAGATTACTCTATTCTTAATAATATTTACTGTGAATGCACTCGCTTGATCACTGAACTTTCTTTAGATCTATACTTTCTCTTAAAGAGATATCACTGGCAATCACTTCACGTATATGATATTATTCAGTACACAGGCGTGTCATATATAAATCAGTAATCAAATTCCAGGCATATATATATATACATCATGAAGATCAATACACAGGCATTTATATCAATAGATTATAGAGATCAATACACAGGCATTTATATCGATACATTATAGAGATCAACACACGGGCACTTATATCAATAGATTATAGAGATCAATCCACAGGCATTTATATCAATAGATCATAGAGATCAACACACAGGCATTTATATCGATAGATTATAGAGATCAATCACCAATATCTGGTTTACTACCAATATATATATAATAATAATACTCTCTATAAATTAATAATTGTCACAGTAATTCTCTGATGAATCTTGGTGCTTGCACACACCCACACATAGATATATATGTAAACTGATACTGTGAGCGCTCTGGGCAGGCTCACCACATACTGTGCACTCTGTGACTTAGACTCAAGTGAGACTTGCTCACGACATATAAAATATCCTGACAAGAATATATATATAGCTAACTAAAGGGGAAATGGGAGGGTAACTGTAAACACCTACTTCACCTATCCTAGGATGACAGTTGGGTTGTAGCTCCTGGTCCAGGCTCTCGCCTCGTTCACCATCCAGAAACACAAGCCCCACGCCTTAGGATGTCGCGTCTCGCCGCTTCTGTACACTGCAGGTCCGTGCTTCTTCCTCTACAGTACGTCGCAGGGTTGAAGTCGGTCCCCTGGCCGTCAACTTTCCTCCCAACTACGGCAGCCAGCCTACGTCTCGGCGGTCGTCGTACGTTTCCCAATTAGTCCTTGTCACTGTACTCCCAGAGTAACTGCCTCTCACCACTACGAAGTCACTGTGAAGTACCAGCCGTCCCAGACGATGCTGCTTAAACTCCACACGCACAGCACCCGACTTCAGAGCACTTGAAGCTCACTTCACTGTCAATTCCCTCGTCGTCTAGATATATCGCTAGGTATTTGGGAAGACTTCTCGACGTGCTTGCATTCAACTGTTGACTCGTAGGGTTCCACGAAGGTGGGGTTACTGTCAAACTTGACAGGATCGTCGATCACACGTTCAACCTGGTTGACAAGGCTGTCAACCCGGTTCACTCACGGTGGGTGGCCTGGCCACTAAGCTGTCTCTTATACTGGTGAACTGCTAACGACGACACACGTCGATGCCCGGCCCACTTCTTGCAACGCACCTGTCCCCTGAGCACTTGTTGCTCAATATTCTGTCAATTCCTTATCTGAGCCACATCTGGGTTGCAGGAAGACCTCACAGAGTGCGTGCCAACAACTGGAGACGTGTCGTGAAAGACTGATATCGCCTCGGCGCCAACACGGCCGGACTCCCCATGCCTATGTGACGTCACTTTTCCCAAAGTTGGTTTTCATTGGCTCCCAGTGCCACATCGCTGACGGTGACCAATCTGGCGCCACTGACGTCACACAGTTTTGGCGGGAGAACAGACTCGCCAGCGCCATATTGGCTTCCTAAAGGGCCTATCCCACAGGCCAAAATACTACATTTTCGCAAATTTCTCGGCTCTTCGAGAATACTGTTCTCTCCCACATATGTTCAATTGATGCCTGCAATGTAGAGAACGCTCGGGAATAGTGGACATGACTCTTACAGCAGGCGTGGGAGAATTAGAAGGGGGGGAACACCGTCACAATATACAATAAGATTACCGTCCGAGTGCCGGCGGGGAAGTGGTTCATATAGCCTTGGCTATCACTTCCTTATGTCCGGTCGTGATGGTCAAGTGGTTTAAGGCATCCCTGTACATACCAGTTGCGTTGCTCCTGGAGTATGGGTTCGAGTCACTTCAGGGGTGTGAGTTTTCAGTTGTGTCTAGTCCTGGGGACCATTCAGGCTTGTTTCATTTGTGTTCCTCACGTGTTGCCCCAAAAAATGAGGTGATTTGATAAAATGCTATGCCCAAGATTACCGTCCGAGTGCCGGCGGGGAAGTGGTTCATATAGCCTTGGCTATCACTTCCTTATGTCCGGTCGTGATGGTCAAGTGGTTTAAGGCATCCCTGTACATACCAGTTGCGTTGCTCCTGGGAGTATGGGTTCGAGTCACTTCAGGGTCGTGATGGTCAAGTGGTTTAAGGCATCCCTGTACATACCAGTTGCGTTGCTCCTGGGAGTATGGGTTCGAGTCACTTCAGGGGTGTGAGTTTTCAGTTGTGTCTAGTCCTGGGGACCATTCAGGCTTGTTTTCATTTGTGTTCCTCACGTGTTGCCCCAAAAAATGAGGTGATTTGATAAAATGCTATGCCCAAGATTACCGTCCGAGTGCCGGCGGGGAAGTGGTTCATATAGCCTTGGCTATCACTTCCTTATGTCCGGTCGTGATGGTCAAGTGGTTTAAGGCATCCCTGTACATACCAGTTGCGTTGCTCCTGGGAGTATGGGTTCGAGTCACTTCAGGGGTGTGAGTTTTCAGTTGTGTCTTGTCCTGGGGACCATTCAGGCTTGTTTGCATTTGTGTTCCTCACGTGTTGCCCCAAAAAATGAGGTGATATGATAAAATGCTATGCCCAAGATTACCGTCCGAGTGCTGGCGGGGAAGTGGTTCATATAGCCTTGGCTATCACTTCCTTATGTCCGGTCGTGATGGTCAAGTGGTTTAAGGCATCCCTGTACATACCAGTTGCGTTGCTCCTGGGAGTATGGGTTCGAGTCACTTCAGGGGTGTGAGTTTTCAGTTGTGTCTAGTCCTGGGGACCATTCAGGCTTGTTTGCATTTGTGTTCCTCACGTGTTGCCCCAAAAAATGAGGTGATTTGATAAAATGCTATGCCCAAGATTACCGTCCGAGTGCCGGCGGGGAAGTGGTTCATATAGCCTTGGCTATCACTTCCTTATGTCCGGTCGTGATGGTCAAGTGGTTTAAGGCATCCCTGTACATACCAGTTGCGTTGCTCCTGGGAGTATGGGTTCGAGTCACTTCAGGGGTGTGAGTTTTCAGTTGTGTCTAGTCCTGGGGACCATTCAGGCTTGTTTGCATTTGTGTTCCTCACGTGTTGCCCCAAAAAATGAGGTGATTTGATAAAATGCTATGCCCAAGATTACCGTCCGAGTGCCGGCGGGGAAGTGGTTCATATAGCCTTGGCTATCACTTTAACCTATCTTTATAGGTTAGGTTAGGTTAGGTTAGGTAGCCGAAAAAGTTAGGTTAGGTTAGGTTAGGTAGGTTAGGTAGTCGAAAAACAATTAATTCATGAAAACTTGGCCTATTAGGCAATATATATATATATATATATATATATATATATATATATATATAAATATATATATATATATATATATATATATATATATATATATATATATATATATATATATGTCGTACCTAGTTGCCAGAACGCACTTCTCGGCCTACTATGCAAGGCCCGATTTGTCAAATAGGTCGAGTGATTTTCTTTATTTTCAATAAATTGTTTCCTATTGGTTTATTTTAAATATTATTTTTATATTATATTAGGAAAATAAATTATTAATATTGATTGATTAATTATTGTTAGTTTAGGTTAGGTTAAGATAGGTTAGGTTAGGTTAGGTAGGGTTGGTTAGGTTCGGTCATATATCTACATTAGTTTTAACTCAAATTTAAAACAAATTATCTCATACAAAATGAATGAATAGCTTTATCATTTCATAAGAAAAAAAATGAAAAATATTGAAATTCTGGAAAACTTGGATTATTAGGCAAATCGGGCCTTGCATAGTAGGCCAAGAACTGCGTTCCGGCTACTAGGTACAACATATATATATATATATATATATATATATATATATATATATATATATATATATATATATATATATATATATATATATATATATATATATATATATATATATATATATAATATATATATTATATATATATATATATATATATATATATATATATATATATATATATATATATTATATATTTATATATTTATTTATTTATTAGTGTGTGTATTGATATTGTAGGAGTAGGTTAGGCTGTAGGTCAGCACAAGTTTATTATCTACTACCTGGTGAAGTTAGCGAGTGGCGTGTGTGGCCGAGCCGGAAGGACTGTACTCACCTAGTTGTGCTTGTGGGGGTTGTGCTCTGGCTCTTTGGTCCCGCCTCTCAACTGTCACTCAACTAGTGTACAGATTCCTGAGCCTCCTGGGCTCTATCACATTTACATTTGAAACTGTGTATGGAGTCTGCCTCCACCACATCACTGCCTAATGCATTCCACCTGATAACTACTCTGACACTGAAAAAGTTCTTTCTAACGTCCCTGTGAATCATTTGGGTACTCATTTTCCACCTGTGTTCCCTTGTTCGAGTACCCCTGTGTTAAACAAGATATCTTTATCTACCCTGTCGATTCCTAGAATTCTGTAGGTTGCGATCATGTCTCTCATATCTTCCAGCGACGTTAAGTTCATTTCATGCAGCCTTTCCTCGTAACTCATGCCTCTTAGTTCTGGGACTAGCCTAGTGGCATACCTTTGAACTTTTTCCTGCTTAGTCCTGTGCTTGACAAGGTACGGGTTCCATGCTGGGGCCGCATACTCCAGGATTGGTCCTACATATGAGGTATACAAGGGTCTAAATGATTCCTTACACAGGTTTCTGAAGGCAGTTCTGATGTTAACCAGCCTCGCATTCGACGCCGATGCCATTTTTTTTAATGTGGGTATCAGGAGAGAGGTTTGGTGTGATATCAACTCCAAGATCTTTCTCTCTGTCCGTTTCATGGAGGAATTCATCTCCCATTCTGTATCCTTTTTTTGGCCTCCTGTTATAGTTTCATTACCTAGTTTCATTACCTTACATTTGCTCGGGTTGAACTGTGGTAGCCATTTGTTGGACCATTCATGCAGTCTGTCTAGGTCATCTTGTAGTCTCATACTGTCTTCCTCCGTTTTAATCCTCCTCATAATTTTGCATCATCAGCAAACAATGAAAGGAATGATTCTATACCATATGGAAGATCATTTACATATATAAGAAACAGTATGGGTCCAAGGACTGAACCCTGCAGGACCCCACTGGTGACGTCTCGCCAATCTGATACCTCACCATGCACAGTGACTCGCTGCCTTCTGTTACTTAAGTACTCCCTTATCCAATGGCGTACCTTCCCTTTCACTCCTGCCTGCATCTCCAGCTTTCGCACTAGTCTCTGGTGTAGCACTGTATGAAAGGCTTTCTGGCAATCCAAAAATATGCAGTCTGCCCACCCCTCTCTTTCTTGCCTGATTCTTGTTGTCTGATCGTAGAATTCAATAAATCCTGTGAGACGTGACTTGCCATCCCTGAAACAATGTCGGTGTTGTGACACAAAGTCCCTTCGCTCCAGATATTCGACTAGCTTTTTTCGCACAATTTTCTTTATTAGCTTGCATGCTATGCAAGTTAGGGACACTGGTCAGTAGTTCACTGCCTCCTGTCTATCCCCCGTCTTGTATATCGGGATTACGTTTGCCGCCTTCCAAATTTCTGCCATTTCACCTGTTACCAGTGATTTGTTATACACCATGGAGAGTGGCAGTGCTTCTTCTCCTTCCTTTAGTATCCATGGTGATATTCCATCTGGAATATAGATAGCCTTTGTCACATTCAACTCTAGCAAAAGCTTCCTTACATCTCCACTGGTAATCTCAAATTCCTCTAGTGGAGCCTGGTTAATTATTCTCTGTAACTTTTCATTGCTCTAATGTGAAGACTTCCTGGAATTTCATATTGAGTTCTTCACACACTTCTTTGTCATTTGTAGTGAATCTGTCTGCCCCTATCCTCAGTTTCATTACCTGTTCCTTCATTGTTGTCTTTCTCCTGATGTGGCTGTAAAGCAATTTGGGTTGGGTCTTAGCCTTGCTTGCTATGTCGTTTTCTTATTGCCTTTCTGCCTCTCTTCTCACCCTGACGTATTCATTCCTGGCTCTCTGGTAACCTTCTTTGCTCTCAAGTGTCCAGTTACTTCTACAGTTTCTCCATGCTCTTTTACTTTGTTGCTTCGCTAGCTTACATCTCTGATTAAACCACGGGTTTCTCATCTGCATTTCAGTTTTTCCTTTTGGGGCCGGGATAAACTTTTCTGCTCCCTCCTTGCACTTCTGCGTGATGTATTCCATCATGTCTTGAGCCGTCTTTCCCCTGAGCTCTGATTCCCATGTTACATCCGTTAGGAATTTCCTCTAACTCCTCGTAATTTTCCTTACAGAATGCTAGCCTTTTCCTTTCAGTTCCCTTTCTCGAGTACTTGAGCCCTTCTTCGACCAGATACTCAAGCGTCAGTACACTGTGATCACTCATTCCTACTGGGGCCTCAAAGTCAATTTCCCTTATGTCACAGTCATTCAGAGTGAAGACTAGGTCGAGTCTCGCTGGTTCATCGTTTCCCCTGATCCTAGTTGATTCCCTGACATGTTGGCTTAGAAAGTTTCTTGTCGCCACCTCCACTAGTTTGGCTCTCCATGTATCCTCTCCTCCATGCACTTCCTTGTTTTCCCAGTCTATCCTTCCGTGATTGAAGTCCCCCATGATGAGCAGATGGGATCATTTTCTACAGGCAGCAGAAGCTGCCCTCTCAATTATGTTATAAACTGCCATGTTGTTTCTGTCATACACTTGCCTGGGTCTTCTGTCATTTGGCGGAGGGTTATATATCACCACTACTGCTAGGTCCTCCCATCGTCATGGAGCCTGTTATGTAGTCTCTAAACCCTTCACAGCCTGGGATAACCATCTCCTTAAATCTTCATTCCTTTCTCATGAGTAGAGCTACTCCGCCTCCTCCTCAACCCTTCCACTCTTTCCTTATTACAGTGTAATCCTGGGGAACACCCCATTTGTTTTGATTAATGACAGTTTTGTTTCCATGATTCCAATTACATCTGGTTTACTTCTTGTGCTCTTTCCCTAAATTCACTCGCTTTGCTTGTAATCCCATCTATGTTCGTGTACATCACCTTGAGCTGACTCTTTTCTGTCCATCCACAGTTTGTGTTGCTTCCACTGGGGTAGATAAACATGGAGGGTCTGGAATGGGGAGCGGGGAAGGGGGGTCCTTGGGTTGTGAGGGGAAGCTGAGAGTGAGGGGGACCTAGGTTGTGGCTGGGGCTGGAAGGATCTGGTTTAGTGAGGGTAGAGGCAAAGTGAGGACTTGGAGGGGTGGGGGAGAAGGGAGGGCTTGGGGGATGGGGAAAAGAGGGAGCGTTTGAGGGGAAAGGGAGGAGGGAGGGAGGTATTTGGGGGGGGAAGGACGGATTGGGGGGGGGGAGAAAGAAGGTCTTGTGGGAGAGGAGGAGGAAAGAGGGCTTGGGTGGGAGAAGGGAGGGCTTAGGGGGGGGGAGGAAGGGGAGAAGGGAGGGCTTAGGGTGGTGGAGGAGTGTAGGGGATGGGGCAGGTAGGGCTTCTATTGGTTGGGAGATGGGTGTGATCATCCTCCCATTGAGGCTGTTGAATTGCCTGTGGAGGGTTCCCCAGTCCCTTCTGGTATCGTAGGGTTCTGGGTTGTGGTGCTCTGATTCCTTTCCCTCTCCTTGTGCTCCTTCCTTGCTGCTGCTGCCATCTGTCTCTCCTCCCTGGTCATATACCACTGCAGGAATACCTTTTTGAACTTCGGCACATTGAGTAGGCTGCTCTTCTTTGCTAAAATTTCCTTTTCTGTGTTCTCGTTTTTGAAAACCATTTTTATCAATCGATCTTTGTCATTGTTGTGCCGGCCAAGCCTGAAAACATTTTCTATATTCAGTTCTTCTCCCCTCCATCTGTACTCCTTCGAGGATCTCTTTGACTGTGGCTTTGTCCATATCTCTCCTCACCCTTGGGGTGGCCCCTATTTGTCCCTTCATATCTACTACGACTACTGCTCTTTTCCTCTCTATCAGTCGACTAGTGCATCTTGCTGCTTCCTGAGAAGTAGCTACTTTCATGGCAATTTCCTGTACTGCAGAGACAACTTCCAGGGTCCTTCTATGTATGTCTGCAAATGAGGGTTGTATTGTAGAAGTCCTTTCTATAGATGCATTACCATCTTCCTGAGGGCTGGTTCATGGCTGATATTGAGGATTCTCTTCCAGGCCTTTAATCTCCTCCTTTGCCACAATCAGTTCATCCTGCAGGTTGGCTACCTTTTCCCTCATTACCTGTAGTTCCACCCTGATTTCACTCAACATTTGACAGAGTGCCTCCTCAAGCGAGACTCCTGTCCCCCTCCTCCCTCTGTGTTACGTCTGCTCTCAGCCATGTTTGTTTCCAATTCCAGTTCTCCAATATAATGTGTGTGTGTACTTACCTAGTTACCTTGTTGTGCTTGCAGGGGTTGAGCTCTGACTCTTTGGTCCCGCCTCTCAATGGTCAATCAACTAATGTACAGGTTCCTGAGCCTACAGGACTCTATCATATCCACACTTAAAGCTGTGTATGGAGTCAGTCTCCACCACATCACTTCCTAATGCATTCCATTTGTCTACTACTCTGACACTCTGACATTTGTCTACTACTCTGAAAAAATTCTTTCTAATGTCCCTATGGCTCATTTGGGCACTCAGTTTCCACCTGTGTCCCCTAGTGTGTGTGCCCCTTGTGTTCAATAGTCTGTCTTTATCTACCCTATCAATTCCTCTGATAATCTTGTATGTGGTGATCATGTCCCCTCTAACTCTTCTGTCTCCCAGTGACGTGAGGTTTAATTCCCGTAGTCTCTCCTCGTAGCTCATACCCCTCAGTTCGGGTACTAGTCTGGTGGCAAACCTTTGAACCTTTTCCAGTTTAGTCTTATGCATTAGTCTACATATAGACTCCATGCTGGAGCCTCATACTCCTGGATTGGCCTGACATATGTGGTATACAAAGTTCTGAATGATTCCTTACACAAGTTTCTGAATGCCGTTCTTATATTGGCCAGCCTGGCATATGCCGCTGATGTTATCCTCTTGAAATGGGCTGCAGGAGACAGGTCTGGCGTGATATCAACCCCCAAGTCTTTTTCTTTCTCTGACTCCTGAAGAATTTCCTCTCCCAGATGATAACTTTATTTGGCCTCCTGCTCCCTACACCTATCTTCATTACATTACATTTGGTTGGGTTAAACTCTAACAACCATTTGTTCGACCATTCCTTCAGTTGTCTAGGTCTTCTTGAAGCCTCAAGCAGTCCTCCTCTGTCTTAATCCTTCTCATAATTTTTGCATCGTTATGATGCCAAAATTCCCATGATGCCATGCCACACTCATGTGTGTGAGTGTGAGTGTGTGTACTCACCTATACTCACCTATTTGTGCTTGCGGGGGTTGAGATTTGGCTCTTTGGTCCCGCCTCTCAACTGTCAATCAACTGGTGTACAGATTCCTGAGCCTACTGCTCTCTATCATATCTACATTTAAAACTGTGTATGGAGTCAGTCTCCACCACATCACTGCCTAATGCATTCCATCCGTTAACTACTCTGACACTGAAAAAGTTCCCTCTAACGTCCCTGTGGCTCATGTGGGTACTCATTTCCACCTGTGTCCCCTTGTTCGCGTCCCGCCAGTGTTGAATAGTTTATCCTTGTTTACCCGGTCGATCCCCCTGAGGATTTTGTAGGTTGTGATCATGTCTCCCCTTACTCTTCTGTCTTCCAGTGCCGTAAGGTGCATTTCCCGCAGCCTTTCCTCGTAACTCATGCCTCTTAGTTCTGGGACTAGTCTAGTGGCACACCTTTGGACTTTTTCAAGCTTCGTCTTGTGCTTGACAAAGTACGGGCTCCATACTGGGGCCGCATACTCCAGGATTGGTCTTACATATGTGGTGTACAAGATTCTGAATGATTCCTTACACAGGTTCCTGAACGTGT
>WNGS01164858.1:72055518-72077058 GCA_020271785.1 Procambarus virginalis
ACTTGTAGCACTGGTCGAGGATAAGAATGCCGGCAATGCTAACTGTGTCGCCTTGCGAATACCTATACCCCCGAGTCTAACTGGGAGCGTTGCTTGGTCCCACTGGTCATCTTGCAGGGAGAGGTTAACACTTTCATAGTTATTGTCTTAGGAGTGAGTCGTATTCTGTTAATTTTGGGCTGTCAAAGGAGGAGCACACCTGAGGAAATAGGTAAGTCTGGGCAAGGCCAGGCACCTTGTAGAAGGTACAAGCATCGTGAGCATCCAAAGCCCCTATTCGCGCCTCCATCCTCCTCAGGTCTTTAAGCTTTTCTTCGAGGACTACCTCAATGGCGTTCGAGCCCAGAGGTGCCCCTAGCAGCACACTGTCGGTGGGAACGATCACTTGGGCTCCTGGCAATACGATTTGTACTGCATCTATGATTGGTTGGCTGGACGAGATGATTTCACACTTGATGGATTTAGTGTAAGGCCATACTCCTCTCCCCTAGATTTCACTAGCTGAAGATCTAGCAGGGATTCCTGTGTCCCTGCCAGGGTGCCATCGTCCAGGAACCAGATGTTGAATTCGCTGGACTACTGCTTGTGACCTCCTTAGCTGTCATGCAGAAAAGAAAAGGGGCAAGTGGGTCTCCCTGCTGGACACCTTCTACGGAAACAACTTCATGTTCCCCAAACAACAGTGTCGATTCCCTACTGTACCCTGCTGAAACGAAAGGAAGTAGACAAGGAAAGCTGGTTCGAACTGCTTCCAGTACCACATCCCTTTTACCTGGTTGAAGGCATTTTTAAAGTCTAATTTAATTAATGCCTTATTTTCTGGGAGGTCCTTGACATAGGCTCGTGCTGCATGAGCTGCTGCTTCACAGCCATGGGGGACACCAAAACCTAGTTGATGGGGTCGAAGCATCGTTGCAGCGTCTATGCTGATTTTTCTGACAGCTGCCCTAGCAACAAGGCGCCGAAGTGTGTTGCCCACGGCAATGGGTCTGACTCCACCATCCTTCTTCTTAAGGGCACAAAGGGATGCTCCGAAGAAGAAGGGTTTAATTGTATCTGGGATCAACCCGGAGAGACAGTCGTTGACAAACTTTGTGATCTCTGACAGTAGTGTCTCGGCAACTTCGCCGAGAACTGGGTTGTCATCTCCTTGAGGTGCTGAGGTCTTATTCCAGTGTATCCCCCTGCTGAGCCTGGTGGAAATGACATCATGGCTTTGTAAACCTCTGATGCTTGGAGGAATAGAGGTCCCATGTCTGGGACATTTGTGTCCTGAGCATTGGGTTCCCATGGTACTCTGGGAGGGTGCTTCCCGCCAAACACACGCCGAACTACGACGTTGGTACAACGTTCGAACAAGTTTTAACACCTCCTAACCAGTTATAACAACCAATATAGCAAATGTAACAACGTTCTAATACGTCATAAACACGTTAAGCCAAGATGTAACAACTTTATTACAGGTTGTAACAAGCGGAAAATGGAGACAGTTTCAGTTTGTGTTTCCAGGGTTCTCTCTCAGTGAGTCGGCAGTTGCTGTATCTCTAGGGGCGATTGTTTCTTCACTGGTAAGTGAGAATATATATATATATATAATATATATATATATATATAGATATATATATATATAGATATTATATATATATATATATATGATATATATATATATATATATATATTATATATATATATATATTATAATATATATATATATATATTATGTAATATATATATATAATATTATATATATATATATATATATATATATATATATAAAATTATATATAATATATATATATATATATATATATAGATATATATATATTATATAATATATATATATTATATATATATATATATATATATATATATATATATATATATATATATTAGTATATTTTGGTAGCAGTCTTTCCTGTAGACATATATAATAAATACAACCGAAAAAGTAAGATTAATAATTCTAACACGAATTTTCTCTGTTTCTTATGTTTCTTTTCACTCTCGATGGTAATTGAAAGATCAGTTCTCCAAAATTCATTTTTATTTCTAGTCTGACGCGACGCAAGAACGCGTTTCGTAATAACTTATTACATTTTCAGACTTTAGGTTACACACACACACAACTAACACTGAATAGAGTTTAAACAGCATTCATCTTTTTTACCTGCATATCGGTGAGGTGATATGCTACAATAGTTTTGGATGAGGTGAAAACAAATTTTCAACACAAGCCAGAACGGGGTATAGAACGGGGTATAAGCTAAAGGGAAGGATGGAAGTAACTGCAGTGGGCCTATTGGCCCATATTTCTTGATGCTTCTATTTTGGAGCGGAGTCTTGAAGTGGCTAGAATATAATTGTGCATTAATTGGTTGTTGATTGCTGGTGTTGACTTCTTAATGTGTAGTGCCTCGCAGATATCAAGCCGCCTGCTATCGCTGTATCTATCGATGATTTCCATGTTTTTTGTTAAGACTTCTCTGGTGATGGTCTGGTTGTGGGAAGAGATTATATGTTCCTTGATAGAGCCCTGTTGCCTATGCATCGTTAATCGTCTGGAAAGAGATGTTGTTGTCTTGCCTATACACTGAGCTTTTGAGGCTTACAGTCCCCAAGTGGGCATTTGAAGGCATAGACGACATTGGTCTCTTTCAAAGCGTTCTGCTTTGCGTCTGGAGAGTTTATCATGAGTAGGTTGGCAGTTTTCTTGGTTTTATAGTAAATCGTCAATTTATCTTCTGATTTTTGTCTGTAGGGATAACGTTCTATTAACAATATTTTTCAGGACCCTTTCCTCCGTTTATGAGCTGTGGAAAAGAAGTTCCTGTAAAATAGTCTAATAGGGGGTACAGGTGTTGTATTAGTTGTCTCTTCAGAGGTTGCATAGCGTTTCACCTTCCTTCTTATGATGTCTTCAGCGAAACCATTGGAGAAGCCATTGTTGACTAGGAGCTGACCTGTAGGATAAGGCAGATCCTAGTCTTATTAAAATTTTAGGGGATTGGACTGTTAGTATTCAATATACGACAGGGGACTAAGGCGGGGACAGGAGCTAGAACTTGCTTACTGACTCGGTTGATTTGTGTAAAACTGACTGGTTTAATGTAAAGGAACAAACATTACAATGTCTAAAATAGCTGTACGGAATTAAGAAGAGGGGGAGGTACGGTCCAGATATTATGGCGACACAATAATAAGATAAGATAAGATTATGGAGGTGACTTGCCCGGGGCGTCTGGCAGGCTGGCTGGAGTGAGGTCAACACAGGTGACGTAGGGGAGGGAAGGGGGTGTGAGGTAAGTTGACGAGGGAGGTTGGGATGGAAGGGGTGAGAGGTAGGAGCAGGTGGGGGGGGGGGTGAGATAAGGTGAGGCGGTGGGGGTGGGAGGGATGGGGGATGGAGGGGGTGTGAGGTAAGGTGAGGCTGGGGGTGGGATGGAAGGGGGAGGTGGGTAGTTGGGTAATGCCGCAGTTTTTAGTTATATATAAACATATACTAGTTTCTATGTAAGAATCCCACTTAAAAGTATACGGTCTAAAATATCTGTTTATTATTGGTAGGAACTAGATATTATTTATCCCATAAGAACTCTTAATAAACTTCTATGACAATATTTACCTCATAAGAACTCTTAACAAATCTCAGAAATTATTTTCCTCATAAGAATTCGTAATTCCAAATCGAACCTTTTTTCCAAAGTTCGGTGAATCCAGTGTGACATATCGACAAATGGTGGGGGGGGAAATTTACCTGAAAACCCTGAGGAATATGGAGGATTTTGACCTGAAAACCCAGGGGAATATGGAGGATTTTTCCCAGCGACAAAAATCCTCCCTACGCCACCATCCCTAGTGTCCAAAATGTCAGCATCCCAAATGTCAATCCCTAGTGATAGCCGAAGCTATATGACCCCCCCCCCCCGTCGGCACCGGATGGTAATCTTGGGCATAGCATTTTATCAAATCACCTCATTCTTTGGGGCACGTGAGGAACACAAATGCTAACAAGCCTGAATGGTCCCCAGGACTATATGCAACTGAAAACTCACACCCCAGAAGTGACTCGAACCCATACTGCCAGGAGCAACGCAACTGGTATGTACAGGATGCCTTAATCCGCTTGAACATCACGACCGGACAAAAGGAGGTGATAGCCAAAGCTATATGAAACAGCTATATAGTGTTTCATTAAATGACTGCCTTCAAACTGGCCCTAGCCTGACACAAAGGCTATACGATGTGCTGTTAAAGTTTCGTATTGGGCTTACGCATATACGACCGACATTAGCAAGGCTTTCCTTAGGGTAGGTCTCCAAGAAGAAGACTGTAAGTACACAAAGTTCCNCAGGAAGGATCCAACAGGCAAGAATGGAATGGCAAGGATAGAGAGGCAGTACATGTGGCTACTGAAGGGGTTACAGATGGAAGGCTGCACACAACATTGAGAAGGTTTTCAGGGTGGGCTGGTACAACAGGACAGAAACCGACTTGTAAAGTGGTGTGTTGCAAACGAAACCACGAAGGAGGATATTCTAGAAAAGAAGAGCGTCTCCAACATGTGGGGGATACAAACAAGTATTCCTGCAGAGGGACAGGACGAAGGAGGAGAGAGCCAGGGCAGCAGAGGCAAGGAGGAAGCGCAGGGAGAGAGGAGCAAACCAGGAAATCACAGCCCCACCAGCAGTCCCAGAACAAGAGGGGAACCCAAAACCAGCATCCCAGCAACACCAAGGGGGGGGGCAACACCACCACCCCCCTCTGCATAGAAACCCTTCCTTCCCTCACCCTACCTGCCCCCACCCAACCCTCCCTCCCCCCCCCCCATTCTGACCCCTACACCCCATCCCCATTCCCATCATGTCCCCCTCCCACTTTCCCCCCCAGTCCCCCTTCCCCCTTCATCCCATACCCTCCTATTCCTCCTCCCCCCCTCACCCCGTATCCTCCATGTCCCCCCTATCTCCTAACCCACACCCTACCTGTTCCCCCTTCCCTTAAACCCCCACCCCCCACCCCAAAACCCTCTGCGACCCTGCAAACCACCTCACAGATCCTCTCACCCACGGAACAGCTTCCCACACCAGTAGAATACTCGCCAAGAAAGGGATATGTAAATGAACAGAAGAAAGTGAGCTTCAAGGCGATGTACACTAACATAGATGGGATTACAAATAAAACTAGTGAACTTGGAGAGTGGGCACTAGAAGAAAACCCAGACATAATAGCACTCACAGAAACAAAGCTAACGAAAATCATAACAAATGCAGTGTTTCCACAGGGCTACTATGTAGTGAGGAAAGAGAGAGAAGGGAGAGGAGGAGGTGGTGTGGCTTTGCTACTAAGAGAAGGTTGGAGTTTCGAAGAGATGGTAATTCAGAACTGTGAAGGTTTCAGGGACTACATATCAGGCACCATTGCAACTGGAGGACAGAAAATTAAATAGTAGTCTATATAACCCCCCACCGAATGACAGAAGACCCAGACAGGAATATGATAGAAACAACATGGCCACCATCAATATAATAGAGAGAGCAGCTTCTGTGGCTAGCAGGAACGGATCCAGACTTCTAATCATGGGAGACTTCAACCATGGAAGATAGATTGGGGGAACAGAGACCCACACGGAGGCCCAGACACATGGAGAGCTAAGCTGCTGGATGTGGCAACAAGAAACTTTCTAAGTCAACACGTCAAGGGACCGACAAGAATGAGAGGAGGGATGAACCAGCCTTGCTTGATTTGATATTTACCCTAAATGAGTCGGATATAAGGGAAGTAAGTTGGAAGCCCCCTTGGGAATGAGTGATCATAGTGTATTGAGCTTTGAGTACCTGGTTGAGCTAGGAATTATCACCCCCAAAAAAGAACTGGGAACCAAAGGGCTGGCGTACCGAAGGGAAACTATGAGGAGATGAATAAATTCCTATGGGATATACATTGGGACACAGAACTCGGAACCAAGTCCGTACAAGACATGATGGACTATGTCACCCAAAAATGTCAGGAGGCTGTAAGCAGGTTTGTCCCAGCCCAACAGGAAAAAACAGAGAAGCAAAGGAAGAATCCGTGGTTTAATAGGGAATGTATGAAAGCAAAGGAGCTGAACAAAAGGGCATGGAGGAACTTCCGTAATAACAGAACACCAGAAAGTAGAGAGAGATACCAGAGAACCAGGAACGAGTATGTCAGTGTGAGAAGAGCAGCTGAGAAAAGGTATGAAAATGATATAGCTAACAAAGCCAAGACTGAACCAAAGCTACTACACAGTCACATCAGGAGGAAGACAACAGTGAAGGAACAGGTGATTAAACTTAGGGTGGGCGAGGACAGGTACACAGAGAATGACAAAGAGGTGTGTGAAGAACTCAACAAAAGGTTCCAGGAGGTCTTTACAATAGAACAGGGAGATATCACGGCGCTGGGAGAGGTGGCAGCAAACCAGGTGACCTTGGATAGGTTCGAAATTACAAGAGATGAGGTCAAAAAGCACCTATTGGAGCTGGATGTGAGAAAAGCTGTTGGGCCGGATGGAATCTCGCCATGGGTATTGAAAGAGTGTGCAGGAGCACTTTGCTTACCACTCTCCATAGTGTATAGTAAGTCACTGGAAACGGGGGACCTACCAGAAATATGGAAGACTGCTAATGTAGTACCAATATACAAAAAGGGTGACAGACAAGAGGCACTGAACTACAGGCCAGTGTCCTTAACTTGTATACCATGCAAGGTGATGGAGAAGATTGTGAGAAAAAACCTAGTAACACATCTGGAGAGAAGAGACTTCGTGACAACCCATCAACATGGGTTCAGGGAGGGTAAATCTTGCCTTACAGGCTTGATAGAATTCTACGATCAGGTGACAAGAATTAAGCAAGAAAGAGAAGGGTGGGCGGACTGCATTTTTTTGGACTGTCGGAAAGCCTTTGACACAGTACCCCATAAAAGGTTGATGCATAAGCTGGAGAAACAGGCAGGAGTAACAGGTAGGGCGCTCCAGTGGATAAGGGAGTACCTAAGCAATAGGAAGCAGAGAGTTACAGTGAGGGGTGAGACCTCAGACTGGCGTGAAGTCACCAGTGGAGTCCCACAGGGCTCTGTACTTGGACCTATCCTGTTTCTGATATACGTAAATGATCTCCCAGAGGGTATAGACTCATTCCTCTCAATGTTTGCTGACGACGCCAAAATTATGAGAAGGATTGAGACTTCAAGAAGACCTGGACAAGCTGCAGGAATGGTCGAACAAATGGCTGTTAGAGTTTAACCCAAGCAAATGTAATGTAATGAAGATAGGGGTAGGAAGCAGGAGACCAGATACAAGGTATCATTTGGGAGATGAAATACTTCAAGAGTCAGAGAGAGAGAAAGACCTGGGGGTTGATATCACGCCAGACCTGTCCCCTGAAGCTCATATCAAGAGGATAACATCAGCAGCATATGCCAGGTTGGCTAACATAAGAACGGCCTTTAGAAACTTGTGTAAGGAATCTTTCAGAACATTATATACCACATATGTCAGACCAATCCTGGAGTATGCGGCTCCAGCATGGAGTCCCTATCTAGTCAAGCATAAGACTAAACTGGAAAAGGTTCAAAGGTTTGCCACCAGACTAGTACCCGAGCTGAGAGGTATGAGCTACGAGGAGCGACTGCAGGAATTAAACCTCACTTCGTTGGAAGACAGAAGAGTTAGGGGGGACATGATCACCACATTCAAGATTCTCAGGGGAATCGACAGGGTTGATAAAGACAGGCTGTTTAACACAAGGGGCACACGCACTAGGGGACACAGGTGGAAACTGAGTGCCCAAATGAGCCACAGAGATATTAGAAAGAACTTTTTTAGTGTCAGAGTGGTTGACAAATGGAATGCATTAGGAAGAAATGTGGTGGAGGCTGACTCCATACACAGTTTCAAGTGTAGATATGATAGAGCCCATTAAACTCAGGAAACTGTACACCTGTTGATTGACGGTTGAGAGGCGGGACCAAAGAGCCAGAGCTCAACCCCCGCAAGCACAACTAGGTGAGTACAACTAGGTGAGCACACACACACACACACACACACACACACACACACACACACACACACACACACACACACACACACACACGCACACACACACACACACACACTCAAATCTTATTATCAGGCTATTCACAATGACTATACAAACAAACGTTATTCACAGAGACTAAGAGATCACACATAATTGTGTTGGGTACTTACAATTGTTAGTTGAATTTCCCAAGCTTTCCAGTTGCAGGACGGAATAGGTGAAATTCAATCCGTAGGCATAGACAGTGTTGCTTAGCGCAATGCTAACATTTTCAGTGCGTTTACCACCGATGAAAGGACAGTGTGGTGCTGCAACTACATGTCAACTGCGAGGGGTGTCCTCCCCCTCCTCCCACCCACCTATTAAAGCATAGCAGAAACTGCATATGCAGTAGTACACAGATTTGGTGAAGTAGAATCCATCGCTCGCTAAATCCTGGGGCAAAAGCCAGTCAAGACGCCATCCCACAAAAGTGTCTAGTCTCATCTGCTCACAATGCAATCGTTCCATGCTGCGGAATGTTTTGGTGCGAAAGACGTCCATGTTGGTCGAACACTCAAAATTGTGGTAAAGACCGGACCTTTCCCGGCCTATTTATCCTCGAGAAAGGGGTGACAAATATAAAACCTCATTGTTGAGATTATAGCATTACACCTATCTTACTGCTAGAATGGACTATAATCCACGTTTATTAAATAATAATAATAATATATATCTATTATATAAATAAATAATATAAAAAATACATAGCTACAGAGTGAGGTTAATCATTAACTGGAAACTATCCTGAGAGCATGCGTGCGTGCCCCGATGAGGATAAAAGGGGGGTGGGTAGATCACACTAATTCATTACTGCCCGCTCATCACATCCCTGTGTTTCATATATAACGCATTGGGAAAAGATCTCCATAGCCAAAATGAACTCTGTAGAAATTCATCATGGATACATGACGGATGAGGAGTTTAACAATCGAGAGTGCTGCATTGTCTACTCTGTAAACTGCATATCATGCTCCCCCTACGGCATGTTGCAGGACATTGCTGATAAGTATCCTCACGCCACCGATTACGCCAGAACGCAATTGTATAATCTAAAGAGATGCATCAGAGAAGACCGTCCAACACCTGGATCCATTCACATCAGCAGAGGCAGTCAAGGACCAAGCATAGTAGCCTTGGCAACTCAGTATGGATTAGGGAAGCCTATTGAGAGGAATGTTATTGCTCAAGCCATTACCAATAAATCAAAAGATTACGCTATGGTTAAAGGTTTGCGTGCTGATACGAAAAAAAATCGCTTGTTATACTTGGCGAAATCTTTAGAAGAACTCACATTGTATATTGAAGATACTGAGGAGATCAAGAAAGTTATTCTCCCTTGGGGTGTAGGTATGTCAGGTCGGTGTGAAGATGTTGAGTGGGAAAGTGCTTACCTCCCCATTATTCAAAATATGCAGGGGAGTTTAAAACCTTATAACGTCAAAGTGATTTTAGCCTGCCCCAGGGAAACAGGGACGAAACAAAACAGGAAACCCACTAACCTTCACACAACCGTATAAAGGGGTGACTGCTCTCCGCTCTCCGACTCATTTCCTCTACTCTACTCATCAGATAAGATGTTGACGACTGTAGCTGGCAGCCTTTCATCTTTTTCGGAGTACTCTTACTCCGACTGCATCATCTACGATATGGACGCCACTAGCGTGATGATGAGTGAGGTGGTTGAAGAATTATGGACTCGTTATCCCTATGCTCGCATTCATCGGAGCAAACTACCCTACAAAAATCGTGCAGAGAGAAGAGACCGAGCCATGCTGGGAGAGATTGTCTATGGTGAACCCCCTCAATTCAACAATCGAATTGGTGACGACCCTCACCTACCTCACCTCATTGGATTAATAACACATCATGCCGGAGGGAAATCATCTAAACCCCTAAACATGTCGATGAAGGAAATCAAGACATTAAATGCTGCCGACCCGCACTACTACAGAGGCTTACAGTTGGATACAGAAGAAATGCGTCGCTATTGGTTTACAAAATCTCTGCATAAGGCCTTCGCAGTCATCTTAACAAGAGAAGAAGAATATAAAATTAATCGCATAATTTTCCCCTTTGGACTTGGGATGGGCTGTGGTCAGTATTGGAAGAGCTACAATCAAGAAGTATGGAGACTGAAATATCTACCCATAATGATGAAGTTGGAGCAGCATTACCAGCGTCGCGGGTTGAAATTTGTGATGGTTGACTCCGCGAGGAATGCAATCCCTGCAGCATTGCCTACACACGGTGTGCTTACACATAAGTTAAGTGAAGGCGTTGCCTCTGCTTATCATCGGATGAATAACAACAATTCGAACGCTGATGTGGTCGAGGCAGAATGTGAAACTACAAAACCTCCTTGCAGAGCTGTGCCAATAATAGACCTCACAGGAGATATTGAACTCATTGATTTAACAGTCGACTAGAAATATATAATCTACTCATTTTATTTATTTACTATTGTTACCATTTTTCCTTTGTTTGCAATTAATAAAAAAAAAATAATAATATACTCTGTGTTTATTTTTCCACTTTAACAAACAGTTGAGTGTGAGTTTATTTTTTCCACTTTAACAGTTGAGTGTGTTTACAGATGTAATAGAGGAATGAAAAGAGTAAATGGTAACTCTATACTGTATATATAATCCTTACATCCGCAAACTTGCGTTTAATATCTGACAAGATGTGTTCAAGGTATATGCTTCATAAGCTATCATGTCTTAAAGGCTGTAAAGTAGAAGGAGATTATCTGGGATCGGATGAGTTCCATCCTGGTGATTGTATAGTGTATGATATTCCTTCAATTCATGCCCATTCAGGAGGAATGTCATGCAAGATCTGGGAAAGGTATCCTTATACACGACTACAGCGCGCGATTAAACCATTAAGTAACTATGTGGTGGTGACTGACCGCATCAAAGTAGGAGGAGAGGTCTTTTCTCCTTCTCCCTCACCAGGAAGCGTACCACATGTTATAGCTATTGTGACCCGGTATAGCGCAGGGCCGCCAATAGAAAATAACGCTGTTAGCAAAAAAATTCTATTAGAACAGTGTGAGGAGGATGATACAGATTGTATAATGGAGGGACTCTGCAATGAAACTAAGATCAAGAGACGATGGAGCTTTAAATTATGCATTAATCAAATTTTAAGCATGACTAAGCATCATAATTCAATCAAGCGCGTTAAAATTCCTTATGGGTTGGGTATGATTGACACTGTTGACTTGAATCCAGATGAGCAGCTTGAATGGGAGGTCAACTACTACTCAGCTCTGGCTCACTTAGCCATGGTGTTAAAAAAACATGGAAAACAACTCATAATATTTGAAAAAAAAATGAAGACGATTAGTGGTTAATCTATCTTACCAAGATAAATATGTAATGTCTCTTATGTTTGCCAGTTATTGAATAAAAGTCTGCGAAGATAAAATATGTAATGTCTGTCAGTTATTGAATAAAACGTATTAAGAGAAAGATAAACTATTTTTTTTTCACCCACTATGCTAACACCATGTGACTGCATTATGATGTGATATGCTTGCCAGTTGTTGAATAAAAGTCTGCCAAGATAAAATCTGTAACGTCTGTCAGTTATTGAATAAAACGTATTAAGAGCATGATAAACTATTTTTCCACCCACTATGCTAATACCAGTCTCTGTTTTTTTTCTATCTAGAATTTATAGGTGGTGAACACGTCTCCCCAAACTCATCTGTGCTTATTTCACAATTATATAATAAGAGATGTAATTGAGTTGAACTAAGTCTCACTTTACTTTTCATAATGTTATTTGGACTGTAGAAAGTTGATTTCACGTTACGTTACATTGTGTTACAGACCGCTAAAACTGACACACAGTAATATTTGATATGAGATGTAATGGAGCTGGACTAAGTCATACTTTCATAATGTTATTTGGACTGTAGAAAGTTGATTTGCGTTACGTTACATTGTGTTACAGAGCGCTAAAACTGATACACAGTAATATTTGATATGAGATGTAATGGAGATGGACTAAGACATACTTTCATAATGTTATTTGGACTGTAGAAAGATGAGTTGAGTTACGTTACAATGTGTTACAGAGGGCTAAAACTGTCACACTGTCGGCAGTCTCTGTTAATAATAGTATCAAAACTATGTTTTTCCGCATTGTCTTATATATGTTTACTTTGCTTGGAATTTGTATGTGGGGAACATTGCTCGCCTAAGGGATAGAGAATGAACGGCGCGTGGCGTTGTGTGTTACAAGGTCTGCAGTAACGGTGTAGGAAGAAGAGGTGATGGAGATTGAGAAAAACACGCTTACATATCAATGATATTTATTGGGACAGCAATGTTGGGATCACAGTTAACAAAATTTGTAGCAAGTGATCACGACTCACGCGTCGATGTGTCGACTTATATTGAATTTTTGTAACTAGCTCGTCATGATTGTAACATGATTAGCTAAAATGAATTGAGGGTTGTCATAATTGTAACTTGTTTAGCTAAAATGAATTGAGGGTTCAGTCCTTGACCCTTTATGCATCCTGCCCATATGACTGCCTTGTGTGAGATTGGATTGTTTAGCATCACGTAGGTAGTTCTTGACACATTGTGCAACCCCACATATAATGTTGAGAGAGAGAGAGAGAGAGAGAGAGAGAGGGATGGATGGATGGATGGATGGATGGATGGAGGGTGGATGGATGGATGGATGGAGGGTGGATGGATGGATGGTACATCCCATTACCGCCACTCCCCCAGTGTGAGGGGGACGGTAAGTGGAATAGAGGCCTGCTGGTAGCTACATCTCCCTTTCCTTAACGAAACCGCATTGGGTAGGAGGAAGTAATGGCAGTCATTGCACACCCTCTGGGAGAGGGAGATAAGATCGCAGTTACAAGGAAATACTCTTCAGTTTAGCTCTGACCAGTGGGCAGTACACTCACACATCCTCTCTGTGGACTTTGAAAATCGCTTAAGGGTAAGTGGGTAATGGTCTACATCCGTCCTGGACTGTCCCCTTCCATGCATTTGTTACATAAAACAGACCTTCTCCATCAACTGGTACATCTTAAGAGACTCTGCTCTCCCACCCTCCTCCTCCACACTTCCTGCCTTGTATGGCCGAACTATGTCCCTCATGGATCATCACCAAACACACCTGCATAGCTCGAAGAAAATAAACTTGAAAAAACGATTAAGGCGAATGCTGCCGCTCCTACCCTCCTGAGGGCTTCCGGCTGAGTGCATAGCTCGAAGAACAATAATGGACTGTCAAAAAACCACAAAAACCACAAAATGGCTCTAAACACTCTCACGCCGAGGGGGAGCTTCCCCTCACTCTCCCTCACACTCCCTAACCCCTCCCTCCCCTACCCCATCAACATATGTTGGGACCCCTCTCACCTACACACTCATACACACACACACACACACACACATAGCCTCTACATAGCATTACTTAGACTCAACATTAATCAAACTATTATCTACACACAGGATTAAGTCTATGGAAGCAAACATACACATTCATTTACTCTTCCACTCATATCCACTTACCTCATACACCAGCACATACCCCCACATAGCCTACCTACTGTCCCTTCCCCCCAAAACAACATGACCCCCTCATCTTTCCTGACCGCATAACTCAACACCGGATGCTTACACGCGTCCGACACGCGCCACACCCTTCTCCCTCCACTCCCTTACCTTCTAGAGCACTTACCTCATACTCTAGTACATAGCTCACATACTCTCCTACCCCACACAACATGACCCCTCATCATCCCAGACCGCGTAACCCAACACCGGACGCTCACATGCGTCCGGCGCGCGCCAAACATCCGGAAAAAAAGCATCCCACATACCTGAAGGCCTACATACCTCAACCAGCTGTCATACCTGGGCCTATTAGGCCCACCTGGCAGATGGTGCACACGGTCGTAGTCCTACTTTACGCTACTGTGGTGTGGCATAGTGGCATGGTGTAGTGGTGTGGTGTAGTGGCGTGGTATAGTAGCATGGTATAGTGGTGTGATATAGTGGCGTGGTATAGTGGCATGGTGTAGTGGCGTGGTGTAGTGGTATGGTGTAGTAGCATGGTATAGTTGCATTGTATAGGAGTGTAGGGTAGTGGCATGGTATAATGGCATGGCGTGGTATAGTGGCATGGTGTAGTGGCTTGCTATAATTGCGTGTCATGGTATTGTGGCATGGTGTAGTGGCGAGGCGTGGTATAGTGGCATGGTGTAGGGGCATGGTGTAGTGGCGTGGTATAGTGGCATGGTGTAGTGGCGAGGCATGGTATAGTGGCATGGTGTAGGGGCATGGTGTATTGGCGTGGTATAGTGGCATGGTGTAGTGGTGGGGTATAGTGGCATGGTGTAGTGGTGGGGTATTGAAGCATGGTATTGTGGCATAGTGTAGTGGCATGGTGTAGTGGCATGGTGAAGTGGCGTAGTGTAGTGGCATGGTATAGTGGCTTGGTGTAGTGGCATTGTCTAGTGGAATGGTATACTGGCGTGGTATAGTGACCATGGTGTAGTGGCGTGGTGTAGTGGTGTAGAATAGTGGCATGGTGTAGTGGCACTGTATAGTGGCATGGTATAGTGGCGTGGTGTAGTGGCGCAGTGTGGTATAGTGGCGTGGTACAGTGGTGTGGAATAGTGGCATGGTGTAGTGGTGTGGTTTAGTGACATGGTGTAGTGGCGCAGTGTAGTGGCATGGTATAGTGTCTTGGTGTATTGATGTGGTGTAGTGGTAAGGTATGGTGGTGTGTGGGAACCGACCTGTGAGATTTATATTTATTTAATTTATATGAATTTATATAGAATTTATATATTTCGGTAGCAATTGGTATGATGTTAAGTGGACTTAATTTCTGCAAATTCTCACAAATCGATCCATACACATTAGGGGGGGTTTATATTATATTTATATATAAATGCAGTCAATCAAACTACAGTATTAAACTACATATATTAGTATATAAATTGAGGAGGTTCCTTATCTTATTGTACAGCAGGCTTAGTTCACCAGGTACAACTAGGATGTAGACACTAAATTATCTTCGTGAGAGGCTAGCTTCCATCACCCAAGTTACTGATTTACCGAGATTAATTCTTGCTTCCTGTTCTTGTTCCTGTCAAAGGGCACTAGCTGTATAGCCGGAATCCTAATATATGTCAGCTATATCAGAGAAAACACTGTATATTATATAAGATAAGGACCAAGGCTTAATTAACTGTATTTAGAGGCTCGTTCGCGTTTTAACCGGAATTAATCATATCTACCTACATTACTGGCCAATAATGACTTAGATAAGATTTCGGAAAGACACTTCCCTTATGGTTGTTGACAGCGTGTTGATGATGGTAGAATACTAATTTGATCTCCATAACGCCTCCCCAGTGCCTCTGGTCTTAACAATGGCTGACCCCATCACCACTGACCCTCCTGGCTCACTTTGTCCAGATGTCAATAAGTGATAGAAGGGTCACATTTACTTTGTTTTGATACTGATAATTAAGTTAATTCAAATGAGATGTTTTTATGATATTAAAAGTCCAAAGACTAATGTATTTAAGAATAATTCCCAACAGAATAGCTGGTGAATTTATAGTACTATGTGGCAATGATATTCCATTTTCTATTGACAGAAAACTCCACTACAAGCTGCATTTTCTATGGGTTAACTTGTGTATACAACAGCAGCAATATTATCTGCATATTGCATGTAATATTAGTAAATGGTGTCGGGTTTTCCGACATAATTCTCCAGGGGGGCTGCTCATGGGTCACAGTCCTATTTAGAACAGACAAACACCGATACTCCTCCTTCGAATTATTAGATTAATTTGATGTTAGTAATTAGTAATCACACATTTGTGCGTCTGTTCGTACAGGACGGACGTCCCGTACTCGAGTTGCAGGGGTTAGAAGTCTAATGCAATTAAATAATAAATGTATCAAAATCAGTCGTCAGATTAATTGGGGTTTAATTCAGTTAATTGATTCAGAGGGTTAAATAGTCCATCATTAAAATCAAGTATGGTTCTGAGACTGCAGTGGGTTCAGTGATATTTGTCGCAGTGACTTGTAGCTGTTTAGGCTACAGGTCACTGATTTGCCACTGAGGCCTCATGAACTCATCTTCAGTTTAAAGTGATGATATTAACATAAACCTCTGTTGCTATAGACAGCTGTAATCTCCTTAGCATAATGCAGGCGATGAGTCACAATAACGTGGCTAAATTATGTTGACCAGACCACACACTAGAAGGTGAAGGGACGACGTTTCGGTCCGTCCTGGACCATTCTCAAGTCGATTGTGATGAGGAAGTAGATGCAGGCAATAAATAGGCTAGAGAGAGGTGAGGAGCAAAGTGTAGTAGAGGGGATAGTAGTAGGAATAAGAACTGCAGAGGGTCTATTGTCCCAAACGAGGCAGCTCCTATTATAACCACCATTATAATAAGGAGATAGTAATAGGAGTAAGAAGAGGATAGTAAGGGAACGTAAAGAAAACAATGAACAGAAAAGAGAGAAGAGAGAAAGAAAATGAAAGAGAAAGAAAGATAAATGAAAGGATAAACTTATGTTTGGTCACGTTTGTTAGAAAGATTAGAGCATTAAGTATATACTGTGAAAGGGAAGAGTCCACAACAACAAAGTCAGGACTCAAGTTCACGTTGGGTACATTGTGTATTAGAGCCTATTCAACAAGGCGGCATCTGTGTAGAGTAAAGGCAGGAAAGATTATTATACTCCTTAGTATAATGCTACTGGAGAAATATAATCAGCTGACAAATTTAGATTTCTACTGGTATTGTTTATCTGCAGGCATAGGTCTCCTCAGGCTTAATACTGGGCCTGAGAGTAATTTGCCTCCTGCAGAATTTAGCATGGTTATGCCCTGATATTTAGTAGGGCTACCAATGAATCGATGGTAGTAGTCTGTACCTACAAGGATACCGAAGTCGGTGAGGTGATCGGACTTAATATTATCTCCTAATTTTATTCCTCTATTTCTCAGGAATTTGGCTGTTTCTCTCTGACCTTGTACTTGTAGGTCTGCTGGTATTTTGTCCACCACAATGGCTTATACTTGACAGACGTACCTGCCTAAACGTACTGATGGTTGTACCACCTGGTAGACTTGAGGTCCTGTGTTTCTTAGAAACCCTAAGATATTGATTGTCGTCTGGGCTACAGGCCTTAATTGTAATTCATCTGCCAACTTTTTAGTGACATATATTCTCTGGGACCCTTGGTCAAACAACCCACGGGTATACACCTTGGCCCTCTTATTCTGGATGGTAATTTGTGAGTAGGCAGAGTCGCATTACTTTTGGACTCTGCCGATTGAACACTAATTTTCTCTCGCACTTTGAAAAACTGTACTGTGGTGGGAATGCTATCTTCCACCTAGGGTCTTGAATACGTTAATTTCGTATATTTGCACAGTTCTGCATGGTGTTTACCTCTTCTACACCTGTTGCAGGTGTTGAATTGGGTATAACAATAGTCTATGTTGTGTGACTTGAGACACCTTGAACATATCCCTAATTCCTGGAGTCGTTTATTACGAGTGTCTCTGTCTGGATAATTAGCAAAACGATATGTTGAATGTTTCTTTTCGCAGAACATACATGTCCCCCAGCCTACTGCACGCTTGGAAGTTATCGGTTTCGGTGAACTAGTAACAGTAGGCTTGGAGGATTCTGCTGCATTGTCAGATTTTCTCCAACTTGGTGTGAGAGTAATTGGTTGATGTTTATTTGGGACAGTTATTTTCCCCTCTAATTAACTCTTACTTTCTATTTCTGAAGGCTCTCAAGTGGCTTTAACTTCCTCATTTGCACGTCGTTTATTTATGACGGAATGCAAACCTTCAGTGATGTCCTGTACTGTCAGGATGGTGTTATGTTCGTGTGTGTATAATTCATCTAGTATATCGCTGGACAATTTTCGTTGAAGGACTACTTTGGTCATCCATTCACTAGTGGTTATATCAACCTTAAGACTGAATGTTCTTAGTAGTGACTCAAACTCCATGCTGAAGGATTGTTATGAGTCAGCAGTCTGATTAGGTTGAGGTAAGCCCAGCAATTGTAGTACTAAATGTATGACAATTTTCTCATTGCCAGCATTATCCATACTGGCTAGTTGGTTAAGCCTTGTGGTGCTTGTACCTGGGTTGCTCATAATGCTGAACAAGTACTTATGGTAGCCTAGGGTAAAATTCTGCATTCACTAGGATATAATTCTACCTATACTAGAGGTTAGCACTTAAACATATATAACATGTGTATATATATATACACATTATATATATATATATATATATATATATATATATATATATATATATATATATATATATATATATATATATATATATATGAAAATGAAAACTCACACCCCAGAAGTGACTCGAACCCATACTCCCAGGAGCAACGCAACTGGTATGTACAAGACGCCTTAAACCACTTGACCATCACGACCGGACATAATGAGGTGATAGCCGAAGCTATTTGAACCACCTCACCGCCGGCACTCGGATGGTTATCTTGGGCATAGCATTTTACCAAATCACCTCATTCTTTGGGGTGGTTCAAACAGCTTCGGCTATCACCTCATTATGTCCGGTCGTGATGGTCAAGTGGTTTAAGGCGTCTTGTACATACCAGTTGCGTTGCTCCTGGGAGTATGGGTTCGAGTCACTTCTGGGGTGTGAGTTTTCATTCGCATATAGTCCTGGGGACCATTCAGGCTTGTTCGCATATATATATATATATATATATATATATATATATATATATATATATATATATATATATATATATATTATATATATATATATATATATATATATATATATATATATATATATATATATATATATATATTATATATATATATATATATATATATATATATATATATATATATATATATATTAGGGGTACCACCTCTGGTGCAATTGCAGGGACCCACATCCTCGAAGAAGAAAACAAAGAGCATTCAGAGAAGATCTTGTGGATTCTCACTGAATACTTTATTCTTTTCTTCTCCTACCACCCCTATTATTTTTTGTATGTTTTGTTTTATTTTATTGCAATGCTACAGTTTACAGAGAACACACACACACACACAAATATATAACAATTAAACAATCAGCGTTCGAAGACCTCGTCCAGCTCCTCGGAGGTTGGGTGCGTACCCAGGATACAGCACGCATTTCCCCTCTGCACTGCGACACTGAGGCGCTGGAACAGGAAACTGGCTGCTCGTGGGTCTCTAGTTTTCCCAATGAGTTCCTCACCAACCTCCTTTAAAAACTTGAGTGCACATTTACCCCAGGCGCCCAGAGTCTCTGAGCCTATCGGCACGAACCTGTAACAACGTTCTAGGTCTCTGTACTTGTGGATTTTCTGGGTCTCCCTGAAGGTGGCTGCCCCACCTCCCTCCGCTGAGCTGTAACGTAAATAGGTATCAGCCAATGTAGATGCACAGGTGTAATCCCATACGACCTGTTTACCTTCCCTCCATGGCTGCAGGGTGACTCCATCTGGGCGTTTTTGGCTGTTGTCAGGTCTGCACAACTGGGGTTCCCTTTGTGCTGGACACCCAGCTGTAGCCAAACTTCTCTTGATGATGTCATTGACTGCCTCGTGTCTGGCAATCTTTCCCTGTGTCTTACGACAGATGAGACCATGGCTGCCGTATTGGTCTGCCCGTGCCTGGCCGCAAATACACCGGTGCTCGGTGGAGATAGGGGCGGCAAGGCGCAGAGCAACACCAATACTTAGGGCCCGATGGTCCAGGCGGGTGCCCAAGGCGGAATTAGGGACTGCCAACAGGAAGTCCCCAGCATGGGGGGCTTGCACAGCTAGGAGACGCGCTCTGTCCTTCTGAGAAGCTACGTCCAGCAATGCTTTGGCGATGTTCTCCACTATGGGGCTATCCCATTTGGCCTGTTTACCGTCGTTTGGACAAGTTGGTCGGGTGTGTGAATTGGCGAGTGTGTCCCACTGACCAGCTCCTTCCACAAATTTGGGATCACGAATCCCAATGGAGTTCCTTAGGTATTCTGGTAGTATTTCCTTCACTAATTCACTTGTAGCACTGGTCGAGGATAAGAATGCCGGCAATGCTAACTGTGTCGCCTTGCGAATACCTATACCCCCGAGTCTAACTGGGAGCGTTGCTTGGTCCCACTGGTCATCTTGCAGGGAGAGGTTTAACACTTTCATAGTTATTGTCTTTAGGAGTGAGTCGTATTCTGTTAATTTTGGGCTGTCAAAGGAAGGAGCACACCTGAGGAAATAGGTAAGTCTGGGCAAGGCCAGGCACCTTGTAAGAAGGTACAAAGCATCGTGAGCATCCAAAGCCCCTATTCGCGCCTCCATCCTCCTCAGGTCTTTAAGCTTTTCTTCGAGGACTACCTCAATGGCGTTCGAGCCCAGAGGTGCCCCTAGCAGCACACTGTCGGTGGGAGCGATCACTTGGGCTCCTGGCAATAAGATTTGTACTGCATCTATGATTGGTTGGCTGGACGAGATGATTTCACACTTTGATGGATTTAGTGTAAGGCCTAACTCCTCTCCCCTAGATTTCACTAGCTGAAGATCTAGCAGGGATTCCTGTGTCCCTGCCAGGGTGCCATCGTCCAGGAACCAGATGTTGAATTCGCTGGACAACCTGCTTGTGACCTCCTTAGCTGCCATGCAGAAAAGAAAAGGGGCAAGTGGGTCTCCCTGCTGGACACCTTCTGCGGAAACAACTTCATGTTCCCCAAACAACAGTGTCGATTCCCTACTGTACCCTGCTGAAACGAAAGGAAGTAGACAAGGAAAGCTGGTTCGAACTGCTTCCAGTACCACATCCCTTTTTACCTGGTTGAAGGCATTTTTAAAGTCTAATTTAATTAATGCCTTATTTTCTGGGAGGTCCTTGATATAGGCTCGTGCTGCATGAGCTGCTGCTTCACAGCCATGGGGGACACCAAAACCTAGTGATGGGGTCGAAGCATCGTTGCAGCGTCTATGCTGATTTTTCTGACAGCTGCCCTAGCAACAGGCGCCGAAGTGTGTTGCCCACGGCAATGGGTCTGACTCCACCATCCTTCTTCTTAAGGGCACAAAGGATGCTCCGAAGAAGAAGGGTTTAATTGTATCTGGGATCAACCCGGAGAGACAGTCGTTGACAAACTTTGTGATCTCTGACAGTAGTGTCTCGGCAACTTCGCCGAGAACTGGGTTTGTCATCTCCTTGAGGTGCTGAGGTCTTATCCAGTGTATCCCCCTGCTGAGCCTGGTGGAAATGACATCATGGCTTTGTAAACCTCTGATGCTTGGAGGAATAGAGGTCCCATGTCTGGGGCATTTGTGTCCCGAGCAGTGGGTTCCCATGGTACTCTGGGAGGGTGCTTCTCTCTT
>WNGS01164858.1:72083636-72101626 GCA_020271785.1 Procambarus virginalis
CCGCCAAACACACGCCGAAACTACGACGTTGGTACAAACGTTCGAGCAAGTTTTACACCCTCCTAACCAGTTATAACAACCAATATAGCAAATTGTAACAACGTTCTAATACGTCATAAACACGTTAAGACCAAGATGTACAAACTTTATTGCAGGTTGTAACAAGCGGAAATATAGAGACAGTTCAGTTTGTGTTTCCAGGGTTCTCTCTCAGTGAGTCGGCAGTTGCTGTATCTCTAGGGGCGATTGTTTCTTCACTGGTAAGTGAAGATATACTATATATATATATATATATATATATATATATATAATATATATATACTAATGTATATATATATATAATATATATATCTATATATATATATATATATTATATATAATTATATATATGTAATATATAATATATCTATAGATATATATATAGTATACTATATATATATATTATATATATATTATATATAATATATATACTACATATAAATATAATATGTATATATATATATATATATAGGTATATATATATATAATATATAATAATATATATATATATAATATATCTTTATATAATTATATATCATGTAATATTTAGCTATTTGGGCAGCAGAAATAATATGATGTTTAACAGTGATAAATTTCAGGTACTCAGGTACGGCAAAAATGAGGATCTGAAACATAATAGAGGGTACAAAAACCCAATCAAATCTTCCATAGTAGAAAAACAGCATGTCAGGATTTGGGAATAATGATGTCCGACGATCTAACGTTTAGGGAGCATAACCAAGCAAATATCGCATCAGCCAGAAAAATGATCGGATGGATTACGAGAACTTTCAAATCCAGGGATCCCATCACAATGGTTGTACTCTTCAAGTCACTTGTGTGTCCCGTCTCGAATACTGCTCAGTACTCACTTCCCCCTTCAGAGCAGGAGAGATTGCTGAAATAGAGGGAATACAGAGAACATATACGGCACGCATAGACGAGATAAAACACCTAAATTATTGGGATCGTCTCAAAGCTCTCCAAATGTACTCTCTAGAAAGGAGACGAGAGAGATACCAAATAATATACACGTGGAAAATACTGGAGGGCCAGGTCCCAAATCTACACAGTAAAATAACAACGTACTGGAGTGAACGATATGGAAGAAAATGCAAGATTGATCCAGTGAAGAGCAGAGGTGCCATAGGCACAATCAGAGAACACTGTATAAACATCAGAGGTCCGCGGTTGTTCAACGTCCTCCCAGCGACTATAAGAAATATTGCCGGAACAACCGTGGACATCTTCAAGAGAAAACTGGACTGTTTCCTAAGAGAAGTCCCGGATCAGCCGGGCTGTGGTGGGTATGTGGCTCTGCGGGCCGCTCCAAGCAACAGCCTGGTGGATCAAACTCTCACAAGTCGAGCCTGGCCTCGGGCCGGGCTTGGGGAGTAGAAGAACTCCCAGAACCCCATCAACCAGGTATCAACCAGGTATCAACCAGTCCTTTCAAGCAATACAGTCCTTCCAAGTAAAACAGTCGTTCCAAGCAACTCAGTCCTTCCAAGCAACACAGTCCTTCCAAGCAGCACTGTCCTTCCAAGCAACACAGTTCTTCCTAGCAAGACAGTCCTTCCAAGCATCACAGTCCTTCCAAGCAGCACAGTTCTTCCAAGCAGCACAGTTCTTCCAAGCAGCACAGTTCTTCCACGCAATACTGTCCTTCCAAGCACTACAGTCCTTCCAAGAAATACAGTCATTCCAAGCAACACAGTCATTCCAAGCAGCACAGTCCTTCCAAGCAGCATAGTCCTTCCAAACAACACAGTCCTTCCAGGCAACACAGTCCTTCCAAGCAACACAGTTCTTCCAAGCAACACAGTCCTTCGAAGCAGCACAGTTCTTCCATGCAACAGAGTACTTCCAAGTAGCACAGTCCTTCCAAGCAACACAGTTCTTCCAAGTAACACAGTCCTTCCAACTTATACAGTCCTTCCAAGCAACACAGTCCTTCCAAGCGACACAGGCCGTCCAAGCAACACAGTCCTTCCAAGCAACACAGTCCTTCCAAGCAACACAGTCTTTCCAAGCAGGACAGTCCTTCCAAGCAACACAGTCCTTCCAAGCAATACTGTCCTTTCAAGCAACACAGTCCTTCCAAGCAACACAGTCTTTCCAAGCAATTCTGTCCTTTCAAGCAACACAGTCCTTCCAAGCAATACAGTTCTTCCAAGCAACACAGTCCTTCCCAGCAACACAGTCCTTACAAGCAACACAGTCTTTCCAAGCAGCACAGTTCTTGCAAGCAACACAGTCCTTCCAAGCTGCACAGTGCTTTCAAGCAGCACAGTCCTTCCAAGCAATACTGTCCTTTCAAGCAACACAGTCCTTCCAAGCTACACAGTGCTTCTAAGCAACACTTTCCTTCCAAGCAATACAGTTCTTCCAAGCAACATTCCTTCCCTGCAGCACAGTCCTTCCAAGCAATACATTCCTTACAAGTAAAACAGTCCTTCCAAGCAATACAGTCCTTCCAAGAAATACAGTCCTTCCTGGAAATACTGTCCTTCCAAGCAACACAGTATTTCCAAGCAACTCAGTCCGTCCATGCAACACAGTCCTTTCAAGCAGCACAGTCCTTCCAAGCAATACAGTCTTTCCAAGCAACACAGTCCTTCCAAGCAATACAGTCCTTCCAAGCAATACAGTCCTTACAAGCAATACAGTCCTTCCAAGCTGCACAGTCCTTCCAAGCAACACAGACCTTCCAAGCAATACAGGTCCTTTAGTTGCATATAGTCCTGGGGACCATTCAGTCTTGTTCACATTAGTGTTCCTCATTAGTGTACCCTAAAGAATGAGGTGATTTGATAAAATGCTATGCCCAAGATTACCATCCCGGTGCCGGCGGGGAGGTGGTTCATATAGCTTCGGCGTCACCTCCTTTTGTCCGGTCGTGATGGTCAAGCAGATTAAGGCGTTCTGTACATACCAGTTGCATTGCTCCTGGCAGTATGGGTTCGAGTCACTTCTGGGGTGTGAGTTTTCAGTTGCATATAGTCATGGGGACCATTCAGGCTTGTTCACATTTGTGTTCCTCACGTGTGCCCCAAAGAATGAGGTGATTTGATAAATTGCTATGCCCATGATTACCATCCGGGTGCCGGCGGGGAAGTGGATATTCCTCAGGGTTTTCAGGTAAATTTCCCCCCCACCATTTGTCGATATGTCACACTGGATTCACCGAACTTTGGAAAAAAGGACCGATTTGGAATTACTGAATTCTTATGAGGAAAATAATTTCTGAGATTTGTTAAGAGTTCTTATGAGGTAAATATTGTCATAAAAGTTTATTAAGAGTTCTTATGGGATAAATAATATCAGAGTTCCTACCAATAATAAACAGATATTTTAGACCGTATACTTTTAAGTGGGATTCTTACATAGAAACTAGTATATGTTTATATATAACTAAAAACTGCGGCATTACCCAACTACCCACCTCCCCCTTCCATCCCACCCCCAGCCTCACCTTACCTCACACCCCCTCCATCCCTCATCCCTCCCACCCCCACCGCCTCACCTTATCTCACCCCCCCCCCCCCCCCCACCTGCTCCTACCTCTCACCCCTTCCATCCCAACCTCCCTCGTCAACTTACCTCACACCCCCTTCCCTCCCCTACGTCACCTGTGTTGACCTCACTCCAGCCAGCCTGCCAGACGCCCCCGGGCAAGTCACCTCCATAATCTTATCTTATCTTATAATTGTGTCGCCATAATATCTGGACCGTACCTCCCCCCTCTTCTTAATTCCGTACAGCTATTTTAGACATTGTAATGTTTGTTCCTTTACATTAAACCAGTCAGTTTTACACAAATCAACCGAGTCAGTAAGCAAGTTCTAGCTCCTGTCCCCGCCTTAGTCCCCTGTCGTATATTGAATACTAACAGTCCAATCCCCTAAAATTTTAATAAGACTAGGACCTGCCTTATCCTATGGTCAGGTCCTAGTCAACAACGGCTTCTCCAATGGTTTCGCTGAAGACATCATAAGAAGGAAAGTAAAACGCCATGCAACCTCTGAAGAGACAACTAACACAACACCTGTACCCCCTATTAGACTATTTTACAGGAACTTCTTTTCCACAGCTCATAAAACGGAGGAAAGAGTCCTGATAGATATTATTAATAGAAACGTTATCCCTACAGACAAATATCAGAAGATACAATTGACGATTTACTATAAAACCAAGAAAACTGCCAACCTACTCATGAGAAACTCTCCAGACACAAAGCAGAAAGCTTTGAAAGAGATCAATGTCGTCTATGCCTTCAAATGCCCACTTGGGGACTGTAAGCCTCAAAAAACTCAGTATATAGGCAAGACAACAACATCTCTTTCCAGACGATTAACGATGCATAGGCAACAGGGCTCTATCAAGGAACATATAATCTCTTCCAAAACCAGACCATCACCATAGAAGTCTTAACAAAAAACACGGAAATCATCGATAGATACAGCGATAGCAGGCGGCTTGATATCTGCGAGGCACTACACATTAAGAAGTCAACACCAGCAATCAACAACCAATTAATGCACAATTATATTCTACCCACTTCAAGACTCCGCTCCAATATAGAAGCATCAAGAAATATGGGCCAATAGGCCCACTGCAGTTACTTCCATCCTTCCCTTTAGCTTATACCCCGTTCTATACCCCGTTCTGGCTTGTGCTGAAAATTTGTTTTCACCTCATCCAAAACTATTGTAGCATATCACCTCACCGATATGCAGGTAAAAAAAGATGAATGCTGTTTAAACTCTATTCAGTGTTAGTTGTGTGTGTGTGTGTAACCTAAAGTCTTTGCAAATGTAATAAGTTATTACGAAACGCGTTCTAGCGTCGCGTCAGACTAGAAATAAAAATGAATTTTGGAGAACTGATTTTTCAATTAGCATCGACAGTGAAAAGAAACATAAGAAGCAGAGAAAATTTGTGTTAGAATTATTAATCTTACTTTTTCGGTTTAATGTGTATTAATTTTAAGTGCTAACCTCTAGTATAGGTAGAATTATATCCTAGTGAATGCAGAATTTTACCCTAGGCTACCATAAGTACTTGTTCAGCATTATGAGCAACCCAAGTACAAGCCCCACAAGGCTTAACCAACTAGCCAGTATGGATAATGCTGGCAATGAGAAAACTGTCATACATTTACAACTACAATTGCTGGGCTTACCTCAACCTAATCAGACTGCTGACTCATTACAATCCTTCAGCATGGAGTTTGAGTCACTACTAAGAACATTCAGTCTTAAGGTTGATATAACCACTAGTGAATGGATGACCAAAGTAGTCCTTCAACGAAAATTGTCCAGCGATATACTAGATGAATTATACACACACGAACATAACACCATCCTGACAGTACAGGACATCACTGAAGGTTTGCATTCCATCATAAATAAACAACGTGCAAATGAGGAAGTTAAAGCCACTTGAGAGCCTTCAGAAATAGAAAGTAAGAGTTAATTAGAGGGGAAAATAACTATCCCAAATAAACATCAACCAATTACTCTCACACCAAGTTGGAGAAAATCTGACAATGCAGCAGAATCCTCCAAGCCTACTGTTACTAGTTTACCCAAACCGATAACTTCCAAGCGTGCAGTAGGCTGGGGGACATGTATGTTCTGCGAAAAGAAACATTCAACATATCGTTTGGCTAATTATCCAGACAGAGACACTCGTAATAAACGACTCCAGGAATTAGGGATATGTTCAAGGTGTCTCAAGTCACACAACATAGACTATTGTTATACTCAATTCAACACCTGCAACAGGTGTAGAAGAGGTAAACACCATGCAGCACTGTGCAAATATACGAAATTAACGTTTATTAAAGCGAAATTAAAGTGTAGTAGCATGGTATAGTGGGGTGGTATAGTGGTGTGGTATAGTGGCACGGTGTAGTGGTGTGGTGTAGTGGCGTGGAATAGTGGCACAGTGTAGTGGCGTGGTGTAGTTGCCTGATGTAGTACGTGGTATTGTGGAGTGGTATAGTGGGGTGGTATAGTGGCGTAGTATAGTGGTGTGGAATAGTGGCATTGTATAGTGGCGTGGTGTAGTGGCATTGTGTAGTGGTGTGGTATAGTGGCATGGTACAATTGCGTGGTATGGTGATGTGGTGTAGTGGCTTGGTGTAGTGGCATGGTGTAGTGGCATGGTATAGTGGCGGGGTATAGTAGCATGGTATTGTGGCGTGGTGTAGTGGCATGGTGTAGTGGTGTAGTGTAGTGGCGTGGTATAGTGGTGTGGTGTAGTGGCATGTTGTAGTGGCGTTGTGTAGTGGAGTGGTATATTGGCATGGTGTAGTGGCATGGTGTAGTGGCATGGTGTAGTAGCATGGTATAGTGGCGTGGTATAGTGGCATGGTATAGTGGCGTGGAAGAGTGGCACGGTCTAGTTGCATAGTATAGTAGTGTGGTATAGTGGCGTGGTGAAGTAGCGTGGTGAAGTTGCGTGGTGTAGTGGTGTGGTATAAAAGCACGGTGTAGTGGTGTGGTGTGGTATAAAAGCACGGTGTAGTGGTGTGGTGTGGTAGTGTTGTATAGTGGCATGGTGTAGTGATGTTGTAAAGAGGCATTGTGTAGTGGCATGGTGTAGTAGTACGGTATAGTGGCATAATACAGTGGGGTGGTATAGTGGTGTGGGATAGTAGAATGGTATAGTGGCATGGTGTAGTGGCATGGTATAATGGCGTGGTACGGTGATGTGGTGTAGTGGCATGGTGTAGTGGGGTGGTGTAGTGGCATGGTGTAGTGGCATGTTATAATGGCGTGGTGTAGTGGTGTGATGTAGTGGCATGGTGTAGTGGCATGGTGTAGTGACATGGCATAGTGGCATGATGTAGAGGCATGGTGTAGTGGTGTTGTATAGTAGCGTGGTATAGTGGCATGGGGTAGTGGTTGATATAGTTATGTGGTGTAGTGGCATGGTATAGTGGCGTGGTGTAGTGGCATGGTGTATTGGCGCGGTGTAGTGGCATGGCATGATGTATTGACATGGTGTAGTGGCATGGTATAGTGGTGAGTAGCGTAAAGTAGGACTACGACCGTGTGCACCATCTGCCAGGTGGGCCTAATAGGCTCAGGTGTGACAGCTGGTTGAGGTATGTAGGCCTTCAGGTATGTGGGATGCTTTTTTTCCGGATGTTTGGCGCGCGCCAGACGCGTGTGAGCGTCCAGTGTTGGGTTACGCGGTCTGGGATGATAAGGGGTAATGTTGTGTGGGGTAGGAGAGTATGTGAGCTATGTGCTAGAGTATGAGGTAAGTGCTCTAGAAGGTAAGGGAGTGGAGGGAGAAGGGTGTGGCGCGTGTCGAACGCGTGTAAGCGTCCGGTTTTGCGGTCAGGAAAGATGGGGGTTCATGTTGTTTTGGGGGGAAGGGAGAGTATGTATTCTATGTGGGGGTATGTGCTAGAGTATGAGGTAAGTGGATATGAGTGGAAGAGTAAATGAATATGTATGTTTGTTTTCCGTAGACTTAATCATGTGTGTAGATAATAGTTTGATTAATGTTGAGTCTAAGTAATGCTATGTAGAGGCTATGTGTGTGTGTGTGTGTGTGTGTGTGTGTGTGTGTGTGTGTGTGTGTGTGTGTGTATGAGTGTGTAGGTGAGAGGGGTCCCAACATATGTTGATGGGGTAGGGGAGGGAGGGGTTAGGGAGTGTGAGGGAGAGTGAGGGAAGCTCCCCTTGGCGTTAAAGTGTTAGAGCCATTTTGTGGTTTTTGTGGTTTTTGACAGTCCATTATGTTCTTCGAGCTATGCACTCAGCCGGAAGCCCTCAGGAGGTAGGAGCGGCAGCATTCGCTTAATCGTTTTTTCAAGTTTATTTCTTCGAGCTATGCAAGTGTGTTTGGTGATGATCATGAGGGACATAGTTCGGCCCTACAAGCAGGAAGTGTGGAGGAGGAGGGTGGGAGAGCAGAGTCTCTTAAGATGTACCAGTTGATGGAGAAGGTCGTTTATGTAATTTCATTCTCTTAATACGTTTTTATTCAATAACTGACAGACATTACAGATTGTATCTTGGCAGACTTTTATTCAACAACTGGCAAACATATCACATCATAATGCAGTCACATGGTGTTAGCATAGTGGGTGAAAAAAAAAATAGTTATCTTTCTCTTAATACTTTTTATTCAATAACCGGTATGCATAACATAAGACACTTACATATTTATCTTGATAAAACACAATAACTGGAAGACATAAACACATCATAACACACCCACATGAAGATAACTAACATATCATAATGCGGTTACATGACTACTGGATTTCAGCGGGGTTTCAAAAAGTTCTTTTTAGCTTTAGGCTTGGAAGGTTTTTTTCTATAGTCAGACGATTAACACGTCGTTTCATCTGTCGTTTGGGTGGGGGAGGTGCGATTATTTCACGCTCAACTCGTTATCACTGTCACTGGTGCTATCAATATAGTGGATCTATTAAGATCATCCCCCAACTCGAATCCTTCGCAGAGGGGTTAAGTTTTCGTCATCACTGCTTACTATCACCAACTGAGTCTAGTGTTCCATTCATCACGGCCTCTAGCCCGAGTTGTAGGTTGTGTGAACTTAGTTTTAGTTTGGGTTGTGGACGAGGAGGGGTGAGAGCTATGTTTAGCCTATTGTTTGTAGTCGTGTCTTGGAGCGAACTAAGTTGGAGGTTTAGGAACAGATTCATATCAATGTCTGTTAGCAAGCCCCATTGTTGACTATCTGTAAGCATTATCGCATCCAGTAATGCTTCTACATTCAAATCATTTTCGGTCTGAGTAGCGGGGTTATCCTCTGAGAGAGAAATAGCGGCAAACACCGCATCATCAAGGCCTTCACTCATAGTCAAGAGATCTGGATACTCACCCCCCTGTGAAATATCCCCACTCGTTCTTACCAACTTCTTCTCATCAGTCTATATTGCCAGTAGTACTAGTAGTAGCAATGTCTTACCTACTCTACACCTCTTCAACGGTATTCATAAAATATAATGTGTTATTCCCCTCTCATCAGCAGTCTTGTCAGCGAGTACACAATGAGGGATGGTGTTATTACTACTACTACTTCTATCACCACGATCTCCATCAGCAGGAGCAGTAGCGAGTGTGGTAGTGGTGTATGTAGGGAGACAAGCACTTGCGGTGCGTGTGGCACCAGTGGGGCTGACACCAGCTGCGCCTGATCGATACGGTCACATCCCCAAGGAGTGAGGGAGGGCTAACACCGTGGTCGTCTGGAGTAGGGGGAGAGGTCACAACCACCTCCCCGGGTTGTGTGCATGTGAGTATTCCCCAAGAATATGAAAATATTCGCCGAAGGTGGCTCTGCTAGTGGTGGCTCTGCTGTTGCTGTTGCTGCTGCTGCTGCTGCTGTTGCTGCTGCTGCTGCTGCTGCTGCTGCTGCTACCGCCGCCACGGCTGCTAGCATTCTCCAGGTAATCTAAAAAAGAAGTTTACATTACTAGCATACACACACACACCACACAACACACACACACCACACACACACACACTCCCCATTATTGTTATTATTTGTTACTACTACTATACATCAACATCAGCAAACAACAAGAGCATCTTAGCATGTTAATCTAGACTTAAGGGAAACATACCACGTATTATTGCCAAGCTTGACCTAAGTGCTGATCACAACCGAGTGAGGAGGAGAGGCTACACCGGAAGCAGAGGCTCATGCGGACATCTTGGACAGAGTGTTTACCCTTACCAGGTCAGGGGGGCTATATACACCCTTTCAAGAGGTTGAGGATGCCTCNCAAGCAGCACAGTCTTTCGAAGCAACACAGTACTTCCAGGCAACACAGTCCTTCCAAGCAACACAGTCCTTCCAAACAAACACAGTCCTTCCAAGCAACACAGTCCTTCCAAACAAACAAACAGGCCGTCCAAGCAATACAGTCCTTCCAAGCATTATAGTCCTTCCAAGAAATACAGTCCTTCCAAGCAAAACTGTCGGTCCAAACAATAGATTCCTTCTAAGCAATACGTTCCATCCAAGCAACTCAGTCCTATCAAGTAATACAGTCCTTCCAAACAACACAGTGCTTCCAAGCAACACAACCCTTCCAAGCAACACAGTCCTTTCAAGCAACACAGTCCTTCCAAGCAATACTGTCCTTCCAAGCAACACAGTCCTTCCAAGCAACACAGTTCTTTCAAGCAACACAAATTTTCAAGCAACTCAGTCCTTCCAAGCAGCACTGTCTTTCCAAGCAACACAGTCCTTCCAAGCAACACAGTCCTGCCAAAGCAACACAGTCCTTCCAAAACACAGTCCTTCCAAGCAACAAACACAGTCCTTCCTAGCAACACAGTCCTTCCAAGCAACACTGTCCTTCCAAGCAACACTGTCCTTCCAAGCAATACTTTCCTTTCAGATAACACAGTCCTTCCCAGCAGCACAGTTCTTCCAAGCAACACAATATTTTCAAGCAACACAGTCCTTCCAAGCAACACAGTCCTTCCAAGCAACACAGTCCTCCAGCAACACAGTCCAATCATTATAGTCCATTCAAGGAATACAGTCCTTCCAAGCAACACAATCTTTCCAAAAAATACTGTCCGTCCAAGCATTACAGTCCTTTCAAGCAACACAGTCCTTCCAAGCAACACAGTCCTTCCAAGCAATATTTTCCTTCCAAGCAAACCTGTCCTTTCAAACAATACAGTCCTGCCAAGCAATACAGATCTTCCAAGCGGCACCGTCCTTCCAAGCCATACAGTCCTTCCAAGCAACACAGTCTTTCCCAGCAACACAGTCCTTCCAAGTAATAAAGTCCTTCTAATCAACACAATCCTTCCTAGCAATAGAGTCCTTCCAAGAAATGCATCCCTTTCCAAGCAACACAGTCCTTGCAAGCAATACAGTCCTTCCAAGCAATACTGTCCTTTCAAGCAACACGGTCCTTCCTAGCTACACAGTGCTTCTAAGCAACACAGTCCTTCCAAGCATTCAGTTCTTCCAAGCAACATTCCTTCCAAGCAGCACACAGTCTTCAAGCAAACCTGTCCTTTCAAACAATACAGTCCTCCCAAGCAATACAGATCTTCCAAGCGGCACCGTCCTTCCAAGCCATACAGTCCTTCCAAGCAACACAGTCTTTGCCAGCAACACAGTCCTTCCAAGTATAAGTCCTCTAATCAACACAGTCCTTCCTAGCATAGAGTCCTTCCAAGAAATGCATCCCTTTCCAAGCAACACAGTCCTTGCAAGCAATTCAGTCCTTCCTAGCAATACAATCCTTGCAAGCAATACAGTCCTTGCAAGCAATACAGTCTTTCCAAGCAAAGCAAACCTTCCAAGCTATTCAGTCCTTAAAAGCATTGCAGTCCTTCCAAGCAATACAGTCTCTCCAAACAACACAGACCTTCCAAGCAACACAGTCCTTTCAAGATATACAGTCCTTCCAAACAATACAGTCCTCTCAAGCACTACAGTCCTTCCAAGCAATACAATCCATCCAAGTAATACAATCCTTCCAGGCAATACTGTCCTTGCAAGGAAATCAATCCTTCCAAGCGACAATGTCTTTCATAGCAACAAAGTTCTCCCAAGCAATTCAGTCCTACCAAGAAATACAATCCATCTAAGCAACACAGTCCTTCCTAGCAATACAGTCCTTCGAAGCAATATTGTCCTTCCAAGCAATACAGTCTTTCCAAGCAACACAGTTTTTCCAAGCAGCACAGTCCTTCCAAGCAATACAGTCCTTACAAGCAATACAGTACTTCCAAGCAACTCAGTCCTTCCAAGCAACACAGTCCTTCCAAGCAGCACAGTCCATCCAAGCAACGCTGTTCTTCCAAGCAACACAGTCCTTCCTAGCAACACAGTTCGTCCAAGCAGCACAGGTCTTCCAAGCAGCACAGTTCTTCCAAGCAATACTGTCCTTCCAAGCAATACAGTCCTTCCAAGCAATGCAGTCCTTCCAAGCAACACAGTTTTTCCAAGCAGCACAGCCCTTCCAAGCAGCATTGTCCATCCAAGCAACACAGTCCTTCCAAGCAACACAGTTCTTCCAAGCAACACAGTTCTTCCAAGCAACACAGTCATTCCATGCAACACAGGCCGTCCAAGCAATACAGTCCTTCCAAGCAACACAGTCCTTCCAAGCAACACAGCCCTTCCAAGCAACACAGTCTTTCCAAGAAGCACAGTCCTTCCAAGCAACACAGTCCTTCCAAGCAGCACAGTCTTTCCAAGCAGCACAGTTCTTCCAAGCAATACTGTCCTTTCAAGCAACACAGTCCTTCCAAGCAGTTCTTCCAAGCAACACAGTCCTTCCAAGCAACACAGTCCTTAAAAGCAACACAGTCTTTCCAAGCAGCACAGTTCTTCCAAGCAACACCGTCCTTCCAAGCAGAATAGTGCTTCCAGGCAGCACAGTCCTTCCAAGCAACACAGTCCTTCCAAGCAACACAGTCCTTCCAAGCAATACTGTCCTTTCAAGCAACACGGTCCTTCCTAGCTACACAGTGCTTCTAAGCAACACAGTCCTTCCAAGCAATTCAGTTCTTCCAAGCAACATTCCTTCCAAGCAGCACAGTCCTTCCAAGCAATATAGTCCTTACAAGCAAAACAGTCCTTCCAAGAAATACAGTCGTTCCAAGAAATACAGTCCTTCCAGGAAATACTGTCCTTCCAAGCAACACAGTCTTTCCAAGCAGCACAATCCGTCCAAGCAACACAGTCCTTCCAAGCAGCACAGTACTTCGAAGCAATACAGTCCTTACAAGCAACCCAGTCCTTCCAAGCAGCACAGTTCTTTCAAGCAGCACAGTTCTTCCAAACAATACTGTCCTCCCAAGCAATACTGTCCTCCCAAGCAATACAGTCCTTCCAAGCAACACAGTCCTTCCAATCAACCCAGTCCTTCCAAGCAATACTGTCCTTTCAAGCAACACAGTTTTTCCAAGCAGCAAAGTCCTTCCAAGCAGCACAGTCCTTCCAAGCAACACAGTCCTTCCAAGCAACATAGTCCTTCCAATCAACCCAGTCTTTCCAAGCAATACTGTCCTTTCAAGCAACATAGTCCTTCCAAGCAATTCAGTTCTTCCAAGCAACACAGTCATTCCAAGCAATACAGTCCTTCCAAGCAATACAGTCCTTCCAAGCAATACAGTCCTTTCAAGCAATACAGTCCTTCCAAGTAAAACAGTTGTTCCTAGCATCTCAGTCCTTCCAAGCAACACAGTCCTTCCAAGCAGCACTGTCCTTCCAAGCAACACAGTTCTTCCTAGCAAGACAGTCCTTCCAAGCATCACAGTCCTTCCAAGCAGCACAGTTCTTCCAAGCAGCACAGTTCTTCCAAGCAGCACAGTTCTTCCACGCAATTCTGTCCTTCCAAGCACTACAGTCCTTCCAAGAAATACAATCATTCCAAGCAACACAGTCCTTACAAGCAACACAGTCTTTCCAAGCAGCACAGTTCTTCCAAGCAACACCGTCCGTCCAAGCAGCATAGTGCTTCCAAGCAGCACAGTCCTTCCAAGCAACACAGTCCTTCCAAGCAACACAGTCCTTCCAAGCAATACTGTCCTTTCATGCAACACGGTCCTTCCTAGCTACACAGTGCTTCTAAGCAACACAGTCCTTCCAAGCAATTCAGTTCTTCCAAGCAACATTCCTTCCAAGCAGCACAGTCCTTCCAAGCAATACAGTCCTTACAAGCAAAACAGTCCTTCCAAGAAATATTGTCCTTCCAAGCAACACAGTCTTTCCAAGCAGCACAGTCCGTCCAAGCAACACAGTCCTTCCAAGCAGCACAGTACTTCGAAGCAATACAGTCCTTACAAGCAACACAGTCCTTCCAAGCAGCACAGTTCTTTCAAGCAGCACAGTTCTTCCAAACAATACTGTCCTCCCAAGCAATACTGTCCTCCCAAGCAATACAGTCCTTCCAAGCAAAACTGTCCTTCCAAGCAATAAAGTCCTTCCAAGCAATACAGTCCATCCAAGCAATACAGCCTTTCCAAGAAATACAGTCCTTCCAAGCAATGCAGTCCTTTCAAGCAACACAGTCCTTCCAAAAAACACAGTTCTTCCAAGCAATACAGTCCTTCCAAGCAATACTGTCCTTTCAAACAACACAGTCCTTCCCAGCAACACAGTCCTTCCAAGCAACACAGTCCTTCCAAACAACACACAGGCCGTCCAAGCAATACAGTCCTTCCAAGCATTACAGTCCTTCCAAGCAATACAGTCCTTCCAAGCAAAACTGTTCTTCCAAGCAATAGAGTCCTTCCAAGCAATAAAGTCCTTAAAAGCAACACAGTCCTTCCAAGCAACACAATCCTTCCAAGCAACACAGTCCATCCAAGCAACACAGTCCTTCTAAGGAATATAGTCCGTCCAAGCAATACAGTCCTTCCAAGCAAAACTGTCCTTCTAAGCAATAGAGTCCTTCCAAGCAGTACTGTCCCTTTAAGCAACACAGTCCATCCAATCATTATAGTCCTTTCAAGAAATACAGTCCTTCCATGCAACACAGTCCTTCCAAGCAATACTGTCTATCCAAGCATTACAGTCCTTTCAAGAACCATAGTCCCTCCAGGCAACACAGTCCTTCCAAGCAGCACAGTTCTTTCAAGCAGCACAGTCTTTCCAAGCAGCACAGTCCTTCCAAACAGCACAGTCCTTCCAAGCAACACAGTCCTTCCAAGCAACACAGTCCTTCCAATTAACCCAGTCCTTCCAAGCAATACTGTCCTTTCAAGCAACACAGTTTTTCCAAGCAGCAAAGTCCTTCCAAGCAGCACAGTCCTTCCAAGCAACACAGTCCTTCCAAGCAACATAGTCCTTCCAATCAACCCAGTCTTTCCAAGCAATACTGTCCTTTCAAGCAACATAGTCCTTCCAAGCAATTCAGTTCTTCCAAGCAACACAGTCATTCCAAGCAATACAGTCCTTCCAAGCAATACAGTCCTTCCAAGCAAAACTGTCCTTCTAAGCAATAGAGTCCTTCCAAGCAGTACTGTCCCTTTAAGCAACACAGTCCATCCAATCATTATAGTCCTTTCAAGAAATACAGTCCTTCCATGCAACACAGTCCTTCCAAGCAATACTGTCTATCCAAGCATTACAGTCCTTTCAAGAACTATAGTCCCTCCAGGCAACACAGTCCTTCCAAGCAGCACAGTTCTTTCAAGCAGCACAGTCTTTCCAAGCAGCACAGTCCTTCCAAACAGCACAGTCCTTCCAACAACACAGTCCTTCCAAGCAACACAGTCCTTCCAATCAACCCAGTCCTTCCAAGCAATACTGTCCTTTCAAGCAACACAGTTTTTTCAAGCAGCAAAGTCCTTCCAGCAGCACAGTCCTTCCAAGCAACACAGTCCTTCCAAGCAACATAGTCCTTCCAATCAACCCAGTCTTTCCAAGCAATACTGTCCTTTCAAGCAACATAGTCCTTCCAAGCAATTCAGTTCTTCCAAGCAACACAGTCATTCCAAGCAATACAGTCCTTCCAAGCAATACAGTCCTTCCAAGCAATACAGTCCTTTCAAGCAATACAGTCCTTCCAAGTAAAACAGTCGTTCCTAGCAACTCAGTCCTTCCAAGCAACACAGTCCTTCCAAGCAGCACTGTCCTTCCAAGCAACACAGTTCTTCCTAGCAAGACAGTCCTTCCAAGCATCACAGTCCTTCCAAGCAGCACAGTTCTTCCAAGCAGCACGGTTCTTCCAAGCAGCACAGTTCTTCCACGCAATTCTGTCCTTCCAAGCACTACAGTCCCTCCAAGAAATACAGTCATTCCAAGCAACACAGTCCTTACAAGCAACACAGTCTTTCTAAGCAGCACAGTTCTTCCAAGCAACACCGTCCTTCCAAGCAGCATAGTGCTTCCAAGCAGCACAGTCCTTCCAAGCAACACAGTCCTTCCAAGCAACACAGTCCTTCCAAGCAATACTGTCCTTTCAAGCAACACGGTCCTTCCTAGCTACACAGTGCTTCTAAGCAACACAGTCCTTCCAAGCAATTCAGTTCTTCCAAGCAACATTCCTTCCAAGCATCACAGTCCTTCCAAGCAATACAGTCCTTACAAGCAAAACAGTCCTTCCAAGAAATACAGTCCTTCCAAGAAATAGAGTCCTTCCAGGAAATACTGTCCTTCCAAGCAACACAATCTTTCCAAGCAGCACAGTCCGTCCAAGCAACACAGTCCTTCCAAGCAGCACAGTACTTCGAAGCAATACAGTCCTTACAAGCAACACAGTCCTTCCAAGCATCACAGTACTTCGAAGCAATACAGTCCTTACAAGCAACACAGTCCTTCCAAGCAGCACAGTTCTTTCAAGCAGCACAGTTCTTCCAAACAATACTGTCCTCCCAAGCAATACTGTCCTCCCAAGCAATACAGTCCTTCCAAGCAAAACTGTCCTTCCAAGCAATAAAGTCCTTCCAAACAATACAGTCCTTCCAAGCAATACAACCTTTCCAAGAAATACAGTCCTTCCAAGCAATGCAGTCCTTTCAAGCAACACAGTCCTTCTAAAAAACACAGTTCTTCCAAGCAATACAGTCCTTCCAAGCAATACTGTCCTTTCAAACAACACAGTCCTTCCCAGCAACACAGTCCTTCCAAGCAACACAGTCCTTCCAAACAACACACAGGCCGTCCAAGCAATACAGTCCTTCCAAGCATTACAGTCCTTCCAAGCAATACAGTCCTTCCAAGCAAAACTGTCCTTCCAAGCAATAGAGTCCTTCCAAGCAATAAAGTCCTTAAAAGCAACACAGTCCTTCCAAGCAACACAATCCTTCCAAGCAACACAGTCCATCCAAGCAACACAGTCCTTCTAAGGAATATAGTCCTTCCAAGCAATACAGTTCTTCCAAGCATTATAGTCCTTCCAAGCAATACAGTCCTTCCAAGCAAAACTGTCCTTCTAAGCAATAGAGTCCTTCCAAGCTTTACTGTCCCTTTAAGCAACACAGTCCATCCAATCATTATAGTCCTTTCAAGAAATACAGTCCTTCCATGCAACACAGTCCTTCCAAGCAATACTGTCTATCCAAGCATTACAGTCCTTTCAAGAACCATAGTCCCTCCAGGCAACACAGTCCTTCCAAGCAGCACAGTTCTTCCAAGCAGCATAGTCTTTCCAAGCAGCACAGTCCTTCCAAACAGCACAGTCCTTCCAAGCAACACAGTCCTTCCAAGCAACACAGTCCTTCCAATCAACCCAGTCCTTCCAAGCAATACTGTCCTTTCAAGCAACACAGTTTTCCAGCAGCAAAGTCCTTCCAAGCAGCAGAGTCCTTCCAAGCAACACAGTCTTCCAAGCAACATAGTCCTTCCAATCAACCCAGTCTTTCCAAGCAATACTGTCCTTTCAAGCAACATAGTCCTTCCAAGCAATTCAGTTCTTCCAAGCAACACAGTCATTCCAAGCAAAACAGTCCTTCCAAGCAATACAGTCCTTCCAAGCAATACAGTCCTTTCAAGCAATACAGTCCTTCCAAGTAAAACAGTCGTTCCAAGCAACTCAGTCCTTCCAAGCAACACAGTCCTTCCAAGCAGCACTGTCCTTCCAAGCAACACAGTTCTTCCTAGCAAGACAGTCCTTCAAGCATCACAGTCCTTCCAAGCAGCACAGTTCTTCCAAGCAGCACAGTTCTTCCAAGCAGCACAGTTCTTCCACGCAATACTGTCCTTCCAAGCACTACAGTCCTTCCAAGCAATACAGTCATTCCAAGCAACACAGTCTTTCCAAGCAGCACAGTCCTTCCAAGCAGCATAGTCCTTCCAAGCAACACAGTCCTTCCAAGCAACACAGTCCTTCCAAGCAACACAGTTCTTCCAAGCAACACAGTCCTTCGAAGCAGCACAGTTCTTCCATGCAACAGAGTACTTCCAAGTAGCACAGTCCTTCCAAGCAACACAGTTCTTCCAAGTAACACAGTCCTTCCAACTTATACAGTCCT
>WNGS01164858.1:72116054-72127204 GCA_020271785.1 Procambarus virginalis
TGACGGGAAAATGTAGGAGTAGGGATGTTCGGCAGTCTTCCTAATGGCTGGTGTCAATGCCTGTCACATTTACAAGAAAAAAGAGACTGCTTGGCTGTTGTCTGTGGTAAAAGTAAGGGAAGACACGCAAAACACAAAGTATGAACAATGAAACTTTAATTAATATAGAAAACAAAGCAAAAATAATGACAATCCCTTGGCTATGTACAGTGCAAACAAACAAGTCAAAGAAATATAACATAAAAATAACTAAGTGGAGAATTTACTCTAACAATAATATAAATGTAAAATGACAATTAATTGGTGCTGAGAATATGAGCGCTAGCTTAGAACCTCCACCGATAAACAGGATGTGTATCAGTTGTTCACAGCTAAGAGCACAAGAATATTCTGACTATAATGGCTGGATCAGGCCCAGACATCGACTCGGGTAGATGGCGCCGAGGTGCAGGTGCAGGTGTGCAGTCGGCGAGTCACCAATCAAGAGCAGGCAGGCTGGGAAGGGTCGTTTGCTGGTTGACGACGGGTGGAGAGCCGGCGTGGAGGGAGTGGAGTTTAGGATACGTTTTGCCTCCTGGTCAAAACGTTTTGTGCTACTGGTAGACGTATCTTTAATGTAGCATTTTATTCTTGTAGATGTGCAAGTAACTTTATGTAGGGAAGAGCAGGCTCAATCTCTCTTGAAAGAGATTATCGTCACAACTCTCCCCCGAAGCCGGCTCTTACTGGGTCAAGTTACTTCTTCTGATGGTAGAGTGGTAGGTGGAGCTGCCTCTACCTCATAGACTCTGGAGAGGGCGTCTGCTGTGATGTTGTCAGAACCCTTGATGTAGAAGATCTCCAGGTTGAAATTCTGCAGATATAAAGCCCATCGTAGAAGTCGTTGATTGTTGAATTGGGCTTGCTGCAAGAAGCGTAGGGGATTGTGGTCCGAGTAGATGGTGGTAGACCGAGCACCTTGTAGGTATGGTGCAAAGTGCTGTAAATTCAGGACGATGGAGAGTAGTTCCCTTCGATAGTGCTGTAATTCTTCTGGTGTGATTTTAACTTGTAGCTGTAGTAGCTAACAGGTAGAACCTCCTCGCCTCGTTGCTGCATCAGGACACCCCCGATGCCGGTACCACTGGCGTCGACATGGAGGATGAAAGGCTTCGTGATATCTGGCGAGGCGAGAATAGGAATAGAACATGGCAAAGGAGCACTATTATAGTCCTGTAAATTGTATGAAGATCAGTTAGGATTTCTGAGTTGGAAAGCACTGACTCAGTGTTAGTGCTTTCGGGAGGAGAAACAGGGAAGGTCTCACTGTGGAGGTATGGACCTCTAAATGAGGAGTATGATACCAACACAGTAGGGGGAGTACCTTAGTAGCAGTAGCACAGTAGCAACGGTGGGAGACACACGCGATTAGCGAGGTCCGCGGAAATTCGTCAATTACACGGGACATTGAAGGATTATTGAGGCTAGATCATAGTATTTGGCCTCTCGCAGTGTGTAGCTAGCAGGGTGCTACATAGCATAGTCATATCGCTAGCAATTGTGCGAAGAAATCTAAAGTGGAGCTAGTGGATCATCGGTGCATAGTGTGGAGGACAGCGTAAGGCGACCTGACCTGACTGGCAGCTGGGTCGACCCACCGTGGCCGTGGAACTGGTGATTGTGTTTGTTGGGTGGTGATTGTAATCAGTGATACAGTAAATTAGTGAACCGCATCACAACGATACAGTGACTGACTCCAGAGTTTTGTGTAGATAGAAGAACACCTTAGTGAATCACCTAGTGAAAGCCGACGACGGAGCATCATCATCGACCATATGTCATCACTCATCTAGTTGTGTGAACGGGAAACAATCTGGTAGGTACCCGCCTTTCTGGTCAATTAATCAGGTGTACAGTGTGAGGTAAAATAGTATCAAATTCTTGTTCAGGATATTATATATCTTTAAAATCTCAGCGTGGCTCATTGGGTAGAAGTTACCGCTTACGGGAACTAGGGACACACTCACGCACGCACGCGCACACGCACCCCACACCCCACACACACGCGCCCCTTNAGCGACGGTGGGAGACACACGCGATTAGCGAGGTCCGCGGAAATTCGTCAATTTCACGGGACATTGAAGGATTATTGAGGCTAGATCATAGTATTTGGCCTCTCGCAGTGTGTAGCTAGCAGGGTGCTACATAGCATAGTCATATCGCTAGCAATTGTGCGAAGAAATCTAAAGTGGAGCTAGTGGATCATCGGTGCATAGTGTGGAGGACAGCGTAAGGCGACCTGACCTGACTGGCAGCTGGGTCGACCCACCGTGGCCGTGGAACTGGTGATTGTGTTTGTTGGGTGGTGATTGTAATCAGTGATACAGTAAATTAGTGAACCGCATCACAACGATACAGTGACTGACTCCAGAGTTTTGTGTAGATAGAAGAACACCTTAGTGAATCACCTAGTGGAAGCTGACGGCGGAGCATCATCATCGACCACATGTCATCACTCATCTAGTTGTGTGAACGGGAAACAATCTGGTAGGTACCCGCCTTTCTGGTCAATTAATCAGGTGTACAGTGTGAGGTAAAATAGTATCAAATTCTTGTTCAGGATATTATATATCTTTAAAATCTCAGCGTGGCTCATTGGGTAGAAGTTACCGCTTACGGGAACTAGGGACACACTCACGCACGCACGCACGCGCACACGCACCCCACACACACGCGCCCCTGATTAACACATTTCGTGGAAAAAGGATAAAAAACCTCCCATAATCCTCCCTCACTCTACCTGCCGTAAGCTGACCTTACCTCACCTCTCAACCCCATCCCAAGGCACACACTCTCTCTCTCTCTCTCTCTCTCTCTCTCTCTCTCTCTCTCTCTCTCTCTCTCTCTCTCTCTCTCTCTCTCTCTCTCTCTCTCTCTCTCTCTCTCTCTCTCTCTGCTCTCTCTCTCTTGCTCTCTCTCTCTGCTCTCTCTCTCTTGCTCTCTCTCTCTTGCTCTCTCTCTCCCTTGCTCTCTCTCTCTCTCTGTTCGCTCTCTCTGGGTCTCTCCTGTTCTCTCTTTTGCTCTCTTGCTCTCTCTCTCCCTTGCTACCTCTCTTGACAAGGGGCAAAATGGCAGGAGGCCGAAACAGGGTTATGGGAAGCAGCCAGGGCGAACAAACGCAGGAATTGCTACACCAAGTACTGGAGGAATTCAGGAGGGAGATGAATGAAATGAGGATTACAATTAACAACCTGCAAAGTGAGCTGACATCAGCAAGGGAGGAGATCAAATCTCTCACAGCGAAAAATAAAGAGACCGAGCATCAGATTATCATCCAAAGGGAAGGTGGGAATGTTACATTGGAAGGAAATGCCTCTGTACCTGACACATTTGCGGACATATTGAAAAAGAGCTCAGAAGCAATGGCCACAGTGAGGGAGGTAGCCATGCAAGCTGCTACCTCACAGGAAGCAGCAAGGTGCACCACTCAACTGCTGGAGAGAAAGAGATCAGTGGTAGTTGTAGGCATCAAAGAACAGGAAGGATCCAACAGGCAAGAATGGAATGGCAAGGATAGAGAGGCAGTACATGGGCTACTGAAGGGGTTACAGATGGAAGAGGCTGCACACAACATTGAGAAGGTTTTCAGGTTGGGCTGGTACAACAGGGACAGAAACCGACTTGTAAAGGTGGTGTTTGCAAACGAAACCACGAAGGAGGATATTCTAGAAAAGAAGAGTCGTCTCCAACATGTGGAGGGATACAAACAAGTATTCCTGCAGAGGGACAGGACGAAGGAGGAGAGAGCCAGGGCAGCAGAGGCAAGGAGGAAGCGCAGGGAGAGAGGAGCAAACCAGGAAATCACAGCCCCCAACACAGCAGTCCCAGAGACAAGAGGGGAACCCAAAACCAGCATCCCAGCAACACCAGAGGGGGGGGGCAACACCACCAACCCCCTCTGCATAGAAACCCTTCCTTCCCCTCACCCTACCTGCCCCCACCCAACCCTCCCTCCCCCCCACCCCATTCTGACCCCGACACCCCATCCCCATTCCCATCATGTCCCCCCTCCCACCTTTCCCCCCAGTCCCCCTTCCCCCTTCATCCCATACCCTCCCTATTCCTCCTCCCCCCTCACCCCGTATCCTCCATGTCCCCCCTATCTCCTTAACCCACACCCTACCCGTTCCCCCTTCCCTTAAACCCCCACCCCCCACCCCAAAACCCTCTGCGACCCTGCAAACCACCTCACAGATCCTCTCACCCACGGAACAGCTTCCCACACCAGTAGAATACTCGCCAAGAAAGGGATATGTAAATGAACAGAAGAAAGTGAGCTTCAAGGCGATGTACACTAACATAGATGGGATTACAAATAAAACTAGTGAACTTGGAGAGTGGGCACTAGAAGAAAACCCAGACATAATAGCACTCACAGAAACAAAGCTAACGAAAATCATAACAAATGCAGTGTTTCCACAGGGCTACTATGTAGTGAGGAAAGAGAGAGAAGGGAGAGGAGGAGGTGGTGTGGCTTTGCTACTAAGAGAAGGTTGGAGTTTCGAAGAGATGGTAATTCAGAACTGTGAAGGTTTCAGGGACTACATATCAGGCACCATTGCAACTGGAGGACAGAAAATTATAATAGTAGTCATATATAACCCCCCACCGAATGACAGAAGACCCAGACAGGAATATGATAGAAACAACATGGCCACCATCAATATAATAGAGAGAGCAGCTTCTGTGGCTAGCAGGAACGGATCCAGACTTCTAATCATGGGAGACTTCAACCATGGGAAGATAGATTGGGGGAACAGAGACCCACACGGAGGCCCAGACACATGGAGAGCTAAGCTGCTGGATGTGGCAACAAGAAACTTTCTAAGTCAACACGTCAAGGGACCGACAAGAATGAGAGGAGGGGATGAACCAGCCTTGCTTGATTTGATATTTACCCTAAATGAGTCGGATATAAGGGAAGTTAAGTTGGAAGCCCCCTTGGGAATGAGTGATCATAGTGTATTGAGCTTTGAGTACCTGGTTGAGCTAGGAATTATCACCCCCAAAAAAGAACTGGGAACCAAAGGGCTGGCGTACCGAAAGGGAAACTATGAGGAGATGAATAAATTCCTATGGGATATACATTGGGACACAGAACTCGGAACCAAGTCCGTACAAGACATGATGGACTATGTCACCCAAAAATGTCAGGAGGCTGTAAGCAGGTTTGTCCCAGCCCAACAGGAAAAAACAGAGAAGCAAAGGAAGAATCCGTGGTTTAATAGGGAATGTATGAAAGCAAAGGAGCTGAACAAAAGGGCATGGAGGAACTTCCGTAATAACAGAACACCAGAAAGTAGAGAGAGATACCAGAGAACCAGGAACGAGTATGTCAGTGTGAGAAGAGCAGCTGAGAAAAGGTATGAAAATGATATAGCTAACAAAGCCAAGACTGAACCAAAGCTACTACACAGTCACATCAGGAGGAAGACAACAGTGAAGGAACAGGTGATTAAACTTAGGGTGGGCGAGGACAGGTACACAGAGAATGACAAAGAGGTGTGTGAAGAACTCAACAAAAGGTTCCAGGAGGTCTTTACAATAGAACAGGGAGATATCACGGCGCTGGGAGAGGTGGCAGCAAACCAGGTGACCTTGGATAGGTTCGAAATTACAAGAGATGAGGTCAAAAAGCACCTATTGGAGCTGGATGTGAGAAAAGCTGTTGGGCCGGATGGAATCTCGCCATGGGTATTGAAAGAGTGTGCAGGAGCACTTTGCTTACCACTCTCCATAGTGTATAGTAAGTCACTGGAAACGGGGGACCTACCAGAAATATGGAAGACTGCTAATGTAGTACCAATATACAAAAAGGGTGACAGACAAGAGGCACTGAACTACAGGCCAGTGTCCTTAACTTGTATACCATGCAAGGTGATGGAGAAGATTGTGAGAAAAAACCTAGTAACACATCTGGAGAGAAGAGACTTCGTGACAACCCATCAACATGGGTTCAGGGAGGGTAAATCTTGCCTTACAGGCTTGATAGAATTCTACGATCAGGTGACAAGAATTAAGCAAGAAAGAGAAGGGTGGGCGGACTGCATTTTTTTGGACTGTCGGAAAGCCTTTGACACAGTACCCCATAAAAGGTTGATGCATAAGCTGGAGAAACAGGCAGGAGTAACAGGTAGGGCGCTCCAGTGGATAAGGGAGTACCTAAGCAATAGGAAGCAGAGAGTTACAGTGAGGGGTGAGACCTCAGACTGGCGTGAAGTCACCAGTGGAGTCCCACAGGGCTCTGTACTTGGACCTATCCTGTTTCTGATATACGTAAATGATCTCCCAGAGGGTATAGACTCATTCCTCTCAATGTTTGCTGACGACGCCAAAATTATGAGAAGGATTAAGACAGAGGAGGACAGCTTGAGACTTCAAGAAGACCTGGACAAGCTGCAGGAATGGTCGAACAAATGGCTGTTAGAGTTTAACCCAAGCAAATGTAATGTAATGAAGATAGGGGTAGGAAGCAGGAGACCAGATACAAGGTATCATTTGGGAGATGAAATACTTCAAGAGTCAGAGAGAGAGAAAGACCTGGGGGTTGATATCACGCCAGACCTGTCCCCTGAAGCTCATATCAAGAGGATAACATCAGCAGCATATGCCAGGTTGGCTAACATAAGAACGGCCTTTAGAAACTTGTGTAAGGAATCTTTCAGAACATTATATACCACATATGTCAGACCAATCCTGGAGTATGCGGCTCCAGCATGGAGTCCCTATCTAGTCAAGCATAAGACTAAACTGGAAAAGGTTCAAAGGTTTGCCACCAGACTAGTACCCGAGCTGAGAGGTATGAGCTACGAGGAGCGACTGCAGGAATTAAACCTCACTTCGTTGGAAGACAGAAGAGTTAGGGGGGACATGATCACCACATTCAAGATTCTCAGGGGAATCGACAGGGTTGATAAAGACAGGCTGTTTAACACAAGGGGCACACGCACTAGGGGACACAGGTGGAAACTGAGTGCCCAAATGAGCCACAGAGATATTAGAAAGAACTTTTTTAGTGTCAGAGTGGTTGACAAATGGAATGCATTAGGAAGCGATGTGGTGGAGGCTGACTCCATACACAGTTTCAAGTGTAGATATGATAGAGCCCATTAGGCTCAGGAAACTGTACACCTGTTGATTGACGGTTGAGAGGCGGGACCAAAGAGCCAGAGCTCAACCCCCGCAAGCACAACTAGGTGAGTACAACTAGGTGAGTACACACACACACACAACTCCAGTGGAATCAACAGAAACTGAGAATGGACAGAGGAGAGTCAGCTTCAAGGTCATGTACTCGAACATAGATGGGATTACAAACAAGGCCAGTGAACTTAGGGAAAGAACACATGAAGTAAACCCAGATATAAAAGAGCCAGAGCTCAACCCCCGCAAGCACAACTAGGTGAGTACAACTAGGTGAGTCCTTCCAAGCAGCACAGACCTTCCAATCAACACAGTTCTTCCAAGCAATACTGTCCTTTCAAACAACACAGTTTTTCCAAGCAGCACAGTCCTTCCAAGCAGAACAGTCTTTCCAAGCAATACTGTCCTTTCACGCAACATAGTCCTTCCAAGCAATACAGTCCTTCCAAGCAATTCAGTCCATTCAAGCAACATAGTCCATCCAAGCAACACAGTCCTTCCAAGCAACACAATCTTTCAAAGCAGAACAGTCCTTTCAAGCAACACAGTCCTTCCAAGCAACACAGTCCTTCCAAGCAATACAGTTCTTCCAAGCAATACTGTCCTTCCAAGCAATACAATCATTCCAAGCAATACAGTCCTTCCAAGCAACACAGTCCTTTCAAGCAACACAGGCCGTCCAAGCAATATAGTCCTTCCAAGTAACACAGTCTTCCATGCTGCACAGTCCTTTCAAGAAACACAGTCCTTCCAAGCAGCACAGTCTTTCCAAGCAGCACAGTCCTTCCAAGCAATACTGTCCTTTCAAGCAACACAGTCCTTCCAAGCAGTTCTTCCAAGCAACACAGTCCTTCCAAGCAACACAGTCCTTACAAGCAACACAGTCTTTTCAAGCAGCACAGTTCTTCGAAGCAACACAGTCCTTCCAAGCAGCACAGTGCTTCCAAGCAGCACAGTCCTTCCAAGCAACACAGTCCTTCCAAGCAACACAGTCCTTCCAAGCTACACAGTGCTTTTAAGCATCACAGTCCTTCCAAGTAATGCAGTTCTTCCAAACAACATTCCTTGCAAGCACCACAGTCCTTCCGAGCAATACAGTCCTTACAAACAAAACAGTCCATCCAAGAAATACCTTCTTCTAAGAAATTCAGTCCTTCCAGGAAATACTGTCCTTCGAAGCAACAGAGTCTTTCCAAGCAGCACAGTCCGTCCAAGAAACACAGTCCTTCCAAGCAGCACAGTCCTTCGAAGCAATACAGTTCATCCAAGCAACACAGTTCTTCCAAGAAATACAGTCCTTCCAAGCAATACAGTCCTTACAAGCAATACAGTCCTTCGAAGCAAAACAGTCCTATCAAGCAACAATGTTTTTCCAAGCAACACAGTCCATCCAATCAATATAGTTCTTACAAGCAATACAGTTCTTCAAAGCAAAACAGTTCTTCCAAGCAATACTGTCCTTCCAAGCAACACAGTCCTTCCAAGCAATACAGTCGTTCCAAGCAATACAGTCCTTCTAAGCAATACAGTCCTACCAAGCAACACAGTCCTTCCAAGCAACACAGTCCTTTCAAGCAATACTGTCCTTCCAACCAATACAGTCCTTCCAACCAATACAGTCCTTCCAACCAACACAATCCTTCCAAGCAATACTGTCCTTCCAAGCAATACTGTCCTTTCAAGCAACACAGTTCTACCAAGCAACACGGTCCTTCCAAGCAGCACAGTCCTTCCAAGAAAAACAGTCCTTCCAAGCAACACAGTCCTTCCAAGCAATACTGTTTTTCCAAGCATCACAGTCCTTCCAAACAATACAGTCCTTCTAAGCAATACAGTCCTTCCCAGCTATACAGTCCTTCCAAGCAACACAGTCATTCCAAGCAACACAGTCCTTCCAATCAACACAGTCCTTCCAAGTAATACAGTCCTTCCAAGCAATACAGTCCTTCCAAGCAATACAATCATTCCAAGCAGCACAGTTCTTCCAAGCAACGCAGTCTTTCCAAGCAACACACTCCTTCCAATCAGCACAGTTCTTTCAAGCAGCATAGTTCTTCTAAGCAGCACAGTTCTTCCAAGCAATACTGTCCTCCCAAGCAATACAGTCCTTCCAAGCAATACTGTCCTCCCAAGCAATAAAGTCCTTTTAAGCAATACAGTCCTTCCAAGCAATACTGTCCTTCCAAGCAATAAAGTCCTTTTAAGCAATACAGTCCTTCCAAGCAATACAGTCCTTCCAAGCAATACAGTCCCTTCAAGCAACACAGTCCTTCCAAGCAACACAGTCCTTCCAAGCAACACAGTCCTATCAAGCAATACTGTCCTTTCAAACAACACAGTCCTTCCCAGCAACACAGTCCATCCAAGCAACACAGTCCTTCCCAGCAACACAGTCCTTCCAAGTAATGCAGTTCTTCCAAACAACATTCCTTGCAAGCACCACAGTCCTTCCAAGCAATACAGTCCTTACAAACAAAACAGTCCTTCCAAGAAATACCGTCCTTCTAAGAAATACAGTCCTTCCAGGAAATACTGTCCTTCGAAGCAACACAGTCTTTCCAAGCAGCACAGTCCGTCCAAGCAGCACAGTTCTTTGAAGCAATACAGTCCTTCCAAGCAACACAGTTCTTCCAAGAAATACAGTCCTTCCAAGCAATACAGTCCTTACAAGCAATACAGTCCTTCGAAGCAAAACAGTTCTTCCAAGCAATACTGTCCTTCCAAGCAACACAGTCCTTCCAAGCAATACAGTCGTTCCAAGCAATACAGTCCTTCCAAGCAATACAGTCCTACCAAGCAACACAGTCCTTCCAAGCAACACAGTCCATCCAAGCAATACTGTCCTTCCAACCAATACAGTCCTTCTAACCAACACAGTCCTTCCAAGCAATACTGCCCTTCCAAGCAATACTGTCCTTTCAAGCAACAAAGTTCTTCCAAGCAACACAGTCCTTCCAAGCAGCACAGTCCTTCCAAGAAAAACAGTCCTTCCAACCAACACAGTCCTTCCAAGCAATACTGCCCTTCCAAACAATACAGTCCTTCTAAGCAATACAGTCCTTCCCAGCAATACAATCCTTCCAAGCAACACAGTCCTTCCAAGCAACACACTCCTTCCAATCAGCACAATCCTTCCAAGTAATACAGTCCTTCCAAGCAATACAATCCTTCCATGCAGCACAGTTCTTCCAAGCAACATAGTTCTTCCAAGCATATCCGTCCTTCCACGCAATACAGTCCTTCCAAGCAGCACAGTTCTTCCAAGCAGCACAGTTCTTCCAAGCAGCACAGTTCTTCCAAGCAACATAGTTCTTCCAAGCATATCCGTCCTTCCACGCAATTCAGTCCTTCCAAGCAGCACAGTTCTTCCAAGCAGCACAGTTCTTCCAAGCAGCACAGTTCTTCCAAGCAACAAAGTCCTTCCAAGCAATACTGTTTTTCCAAGCATCACAGTCCTTCCAAACAATACAGTCCTTCTAAGCAATACAGTCCTTCCCAGCTATACAATCCTTCCAAGCAACACAGTCCTTCCAAGCAACACACTCCTTCCAATCAACACAGTCCTTCCAAGCATATCCGTCCTTCCACGCAATACAGTCCTTCCAAGCAGCACAGTCTTTCCAAGCAACACAGCCCTTCCAAGCAACACAGTCCTTCCAAGCAACACAGTCCTTCCAAACAAAACAGTCCTTCCAAGCAACACAGTCCTTCCAAGCAGCACAGTCCTTCCAAAAACACATGCCGTCCAAGCAATACAGTCCTTTCAAGCAACACAGTCCTTCCAAGCAACACTGTCCTTCCAAGCAATACTTTCCTTTCAAACAACACAGTCCTTCCTAGCATTATAGTCCTTCCAAGCAATACAGTCCTTCCAAACAAAACTGTCGTCCAAGCAATAGATTCCTTCTAAGCAATACGTTCCTTCCAAGCAACTCAGTCTCCTAGCAACACAGTTCTTCCAAACAACA
>WNGS01164858.1:72130113-72141305 GCA_020271785.1 Procambarus virginalis
CAGTCCCTCCAAGCAGCACAGTCTTCCAAGCAGCACAGTTTCTTCCAAGCAATACTGTCCTCTCAAGCAACACAGTCCTTCCAAGCAGTTCTTCCAAGCAACACAGTCCTTCCAAGCAACACAGTCCTTCCAAACAACACAGTCTTTCCATGCAATACAATTCTTCCAAGCAGCACAGTTCATCCAAGCAGCACAGTCTTTTCAAGTAATATAATCCTCCCAAGCAACATAGTCCTTTCAAGCAACATAGTTCTTCCAAGCATCACAGTACTACCAAGCAACACAGTCCTTCCAAGCAACACAGTCCTTTCAAGCAATACTGTCCTTTTAAGCAACACAGTTCTTCAAAGCAACACAGTCCATCCACTCATTATAGTCCAATCATAAAATACAGTCTTTACAAGCAACACAGCCTTTCCAAGAAATTTTGTCCGTCCAAGCATTACAGTCCTTTCAAGCAACACAGTCCTTCCAAGCAACACATTCCTTCCAAGCAGCAGAGTTCTTCCATGCAGCACAGTTTTCCAAGCAGCGCAGTCCCTCCAAACATCACAGTCCTTCCAAGCAATACAGTCCATTCAAGCAACATAGTCCTTCCAAGCAACACAGTCCTTCCAAGCAACACAATCTTTCAAAGCAGAACAGTCCTTCCAAGCAACACAGTCCTTCCAAACAACACAGTCCTTCCAAGCAATACAGTGCTTCCAAGCAATACTGTCCTTCCCAGCAATACAATCATTCCAAGCATCACAGTTCTTCCAAGCAACACAGTCCATCCAAGCAACACAGTCCTTCCAAGCAGCACAGATCTTTCAAGCAGCATAGTTCTTCCAAGCAGCACAGTCCTTCCAAGCAATACTGTCCTCCGTAGCAATACAGTCCTTCCAAGCAATAAAGTCCTTCCAAGCAATACAGTCCTTCCAAGCAATACAGTCCTTCCAAGCAATACAGTCCTTCCAATCAACTCAGTCCTTCCAAGCAACACAGTCTTTCCGTGCTACACTGTCCTTCCAAACAATACTGTCTTTCCAAGTAATATAATCCTCCCAAGCAACATAGTCCTTCCAAGCAACATAGTCTTTTCCAAGCAACACTGTTCTTCCAAGCAACACAGTCCTTCCAAGCAATACTGTCCTTTTAAGCAACACAGTTCTTCCAAGCACACAGTCCATCCAATCATATAGTCCAATCAAGAAATACAGTCCTTACAACAACACAGTCTTTCCAAGCAATTTGTCCGTCCAAGCATTACAGTCCTTTCAAGACACAGTCCTCTCCAACAACACATTCCTTCCAAGCAGCAGAGTTCTTCCAAGCAGCACAGTCTTTCCAAGCAGCCAGTTCTTCCAACAGCACAGTCCTTCCAAGCAATACATCATTCAAGAACATAGTCCTTCCAGCAACACAGTCCTTCCAAGCAACACAATCTTTCAAAGCAGCACAGTCCTTCCAAGCAACACAGTCCTTCAAGCAACACAGTCCTTCCAAGCAATACAGTTCTTCTCAGCAACACAGTCCTTCCAAGCAGCACAGTCCTCCAAGAAACACAGTCCTTCCAAGCAAAAGTCTTTCCAAGCAACACAGTCCTTCCAAGCCATCCAGTCCTTCCAAGCAATACTGTCCTTCCAAGCAATACAATCATTCCAAGCAGCACAGTTCTTCCAAGCAACACAGTCCATCCAAGCAACCCAGTCCTTCCAAGCAGCACAGTTCTTTCAAGCAGCATAGTTCCTCCAAGCAGCGCAGTTTTTCCAAGCAATACTGTCCTCCGTAGCAATACATTCCTTCCAAGTAATACTGTCCTTCCAAGCAATAAAATCCTTCTAAGCCATACAGTCCTTCCAAGCAATACAGTTCCTTCCAAGCAATACAGTTCTTGCAAGCAATACAGTCTTTTCAAGCAACACAGTCCTTCCAAGTAATACTGTCCTTTCAAGCACCACAGTCCTTCCAAGCACACAATCCTTCAAAGCAACACAGTTCTTCCAAGCAATACTTTCCTTTCAAACAACAAGTCCTTCCCAGCAACACAGTCCTTCCAAGCAACACCGTACTTCCAAACAACACACAGACCGTCCAAGCAATACAGTCCTTCCAAGCATTATAGTCCTTCCAAACAATAGAGTCCTTCCAAGCAAAACTGTCCTTGAAAGCAATAGAGTCTTTCCAAGTAATAAAGTCCTTCCAAGCAACACAATGCTTCCAAGCAACACAGTCCTTCCAAGCAACACAGTCATTCTAAGCAATATAGTCCTTCCAAGCAATATAGTCCTTCCAAGCATTATAGTCCTTCCAAGCAATAGAGTCCTTCCAAGCATAACTGTCCTTCTACAACCCGTCCTCACACAAGACAGCACATATGGGGCCAGGTAGCCTGGTGGATAGCGTGCAGGATTCGTAATTCTGTGGCGCGGGTTCGATTCCCGCACCCGGCAGAAACAAATGGGCAAAGTTTCTTTCACCCTGTATGCCCCTGTTACCATAGCAGTAAAAATAGGTACCTGGGAGTTAGTCAGCTGTCACGGGCTGCTTCCTGGGGTGTGTGTGTGTGTGGTGTGAAAAAAAAAAAAAAAAAAAAAAAAAAAAGTAGTTAGTGTAGTTAGTAAACAGTTGATTGATAGTTGAGAGGCGGGCCGAAAGAGCAAAGCTCAACCCCCGTAAAATACAACTAAGTGAATACTAAGTGAATATATATGACTTAATGCTTAAAGTTAAGTCCATATGTTGAATGTGATTTAGTACATATGTGGTATATTCCGAGTTATCTTTTTTACCAAGGCCCAAACTCTTCCTCACGTACCAATTTACGTCTCACAGTACCCGTCCATCAACGTAGATAGCAGAATAGTCGTGATTGGTTCACTTATAATGAAAATTGTAGTTTTCAGGTCCCACATGGGTTGTGAAATTTACCTACTATTGTCCATGCTCTTAGAATATTACAAATCAGCTACATCCTATTGAAGGCTCGTAGTTTTTTTTTGAGAAATATTAGTTGTTCCTAGTAAATTATAATAAGCACTATAAATTATTACATAGAATTACAGTGCTTCACCAATCAATATAATATACAGTAGTTTGTGCCTTAGAAATATTTAAAGAATGTTCTGTAGGAACGCTAACAGAAAACGATGTTATGTTGTCTATAGGGTAAACTACTGCAAATGGTGTGGTGTCTACTATATATCAACTATAGGATGCGTATAGGGTCCACTAAAACCTTTTAGGTGGGTAAGGGGTCCAATACCACCCGCAGGATGGGTATGGGGGTCACATCCACCCACAGGATGGGCATGGGGATCATCCATCCACCCACAGGAAGGGTATGGGGTCCAATACCATACACTGGATGTGTATGGCGTCCACTACCACCGACAGGATGTGCATGGGGCTCACAACCACCCACAGGATGGGTATGGGGTCCAATACCACCCACAGGATGAGTATGGCGTCCACTGTCAACCACTGGATGGGTATGGGGCTCCAACCACCCACAGGATGGGTATGGGGTCCAATACCACCCACAGGATGAGTATGGCGTCCACTACCACCCACAGGATGTGTATGGGGCTCCAACCACCCACAGGAAGGGTATGGGGTCCAATACCACCCACAGGATGAGTATGGCGTCCACTACCACCCACAGGATGTGTATGGGGCTCACAACCACCCACAGGATGGGTATGGGGTCCAATACCACCCACAGGATGAGTATGGCGTCCACTATCACCCACAGGATGGGTATGGGGCTCCAACCACCCACAGGATGGGTATGGGGTCCAATACCACCCACAGGATGAGTATGGGGTCCAATAAATTATGTAAATCTAAAATTATGTAAAACTAAACACTACCTGATAAATTCCCTGTAACCTACCTTACCCCTCTATTGTCAACCCATGTCTTATTTTTTTATTCAACGCTGTTTGTTGTTTGCTTCAACGCTGTTGCTGTTTGCTTCTAAGCAATTGAGTCCTTCCAAGCAATACTGTCCTTTTAAGCAACACATTCCTTCCAACCAACACAGTCCATCCAATCAATACATTCCTTTCAAGAAATACAGTCCTTCCAAGCAACACAGTCTTTCCAAGCAATACTGTTCGTCCAAGCATTACAGTCTTTCAAGCAACACAGTCCCTCCAAGCAACACAATCCTTCCAAGCAGCACAGTTCTTCCAAGCAGCACAGTCTTTCCAAGCAGCACAGTCCTTCCAAACAGCACAGTCCATCCAAGCAATACTCTCCATTCAAGCAACATAGTCCTTCCAAGCAACACAGTCCTTCCAAGTAACACAATCTTTCAAAGCAGCACAGTCCCTCCAAACAACACAGTCCTTCCAAGCAACACAGTTAGTAGCACAGTAGCGACGGTGGGAGACACACGCGATTAGCGAGGTCCGCGGAAATTCGTCAATTTCACGGGACATTGAAGGATTATTGAGGCTAGATCATAGTATTTGGCCTCTCGCAGTGTGTAGCTAGCAGGGTGCTACATAGCATAGTCATATCGCTAGCGATTGTGCGAAGAAATCAAAAGTGGAGCTAGTGGATCACCGGTGCATAGTGTGGAGGACAGCGTAAGGCGACCTGACCTGACCGGCAGCTGGGTCGACCCACTGTGGCCGTGGAACTGGTGATTGTGTTTGTTGGGTGGTGATTGTGATCAGTGATACAGTAAATTAGTAAACCGCAACACAACGATACAGTGACTGATTCCAGAGTTTTGTGTAGATAGAAGAACACCTTAGTGAATCACCTAGTGGAAGCCAATGATGGAGCATCATCATCGACCATATGTTATCACTCATCTAGTTGTGTGAACGGCAAACAATCTGGTAGGTACCAGATTGTTTGTCCCCCCTATCTCCTTAACCCACACCCTACCCGTCCCCCTTCCCTTAAACCCCCACCCCCCACCCCAAAAACCCTCTGCGACCCTGCAAACCACCTCACAGATCCTCTCACCCACGGAACAGCTTCCCACACCAGTAGAATACTCGCCAAGAAAGGGATATGTAAATGAACAGAAGAAAGTGAGCTTCAAGGCGATGTACACTAACATAGATGGGATTACAAATAAAACTAGTGAACTTGGAGAGTGGGCACTAGAAGAAAACCCAGACATAATAGCACTCACAGAAACAAAGCTAACGAAAATCATAACAAATGCAGTGTTTCCACAGGGCTACTATGTAGTGAGGAAAGAGAGAGAAGGGAGAGGAGGAGGTGGTGTGGCTTTGCTACTAAGAGAAGGTTGGAGATTCGAAGAGATGGTAATTCAGAACTGTGAAGGTTTCAGGGACTACATATCAGGCACCATTGCAACTGGAGGACAGAAAATTATAATAGTAGTCATATATAACCCCCACCGAATGACAGAAGACCCAGACAGGAATATGATAGAAACAACATGGCCACCATCAATATAATAGAGAGAGCAGCTTCTGTGGCTAGCAGGAACGGATCCAGACTTCTAATCATGGGAGACTTCAACCATGGGAAGATAGATTGGGGGAACAGAGACCCACACGGAGGCCCAGACACATGGAGAGCTAAGCTGCTGGATGTGGCAACAAGAAATTTTCTAAGTCAACACGTCAAGGGACCGACAAGAATGAGAGGAGGGGATGAACCAGCCTTGCTTGATTTGATATTTACCCTAAATGAGTCGGATATAAGGGAAGTTAAGTTGGAAGCCCCCTTGGGAATGAGTGATCATAGTGTATTGAGCTTTGAGTACCTGGTTGAGCTAGGAATTATCACCCCCAAAAAAGAACTGGGAACCAAAGGGCTGGCATACCGAAAGGGAAACTATGAGGAGATGAATAAATTCCTATGGGATATACATTGGGACACAGAACTCGGACCCAAGTCCGTACAAGACATGATGAACTATGTCACCCAAAAATGTCAGAAGGCTGTAAGCAGGTTTGTCCCAGCCCAACAGGAAAAAACAGAGAAGCAAAGGAAGAATCCGTGGTTTAATAGGGAATGTATGAAAGCAAAGGAGCTGAACAAAAGGGCATGGAGGAACTTCCGTAATAACAGAACACCAGAAAGTAGAGAGAGATACCAGAGAACCAGGAACGAGTATGTCAGTGTGAGAAGAGCAGCTGAGAAAAGGTATGAAAATTATATAGCTAACAAAGCCAAGACTGAACCAAAGCTACTACACAGTCACATCAGGAGGAAGACAACAGTGAAGGAACAGGTGATTAAACTTAGGGTGGGCGAGGACAGGTACACAGAGAATGACAAAGAGGTGTGTGAAGAACTCAACAAAAGGTTCCAGGAGGTCTTTACAATAGAACAGGGAGATATCACGGCGCTGGGAGAGGTGGCAGCAAACCAGGTGACCTTGGATAGGTTCGAAATTACAAGAGATGAGGTCAAAAAGCACCTATTGGAGCTGGATGTGAGAAAAGCTGTTGGGCCGGATGGAATCTCGCCATGGGTATTGAAAGAGTGTGCAGGAGCACTTTGCTTACCACTCTCCATAGTGTATAGTAAGTCACTGGAAACGGGGGACCTACCAGAAATATGGAAGACTGCTAATGTAGTACCAATATACAAAAAGGGTGACAGACAAGAGGCACTGAACTACAGGCCAGTGTTCTTAACTTGTATACCATGCAAGGTGATGGAGAAGATTGTGAGAAAAAACCTAGTAACACATCTGGAGAGAAGAGACTTCGTGACAACCCATCAACATGGGTTCAGGGAGGGTAAATCTTGCCTTACAGGCTTGATAGAATTCTACGATCAGTTGACAAGAATTAAGCAAGAAAGAGAAGGGTGGGCGGACTGCATTTGGACTGTCGGAAAGCCTTTGACACAGTACCCCATAAAAAGGTTGATGCATAAGCTGGAGAAACAGGCAGGAGTAACAGGTAGGGCGCTCCAGTGGATAAGGGAGTACCTAAGCAATAGGAAGCAGAGAGTTACAGTGAGGGGTGAGACCTCAGACTGGCGTGAAGTCACCAGTGGAGTCCCACAGGGCTCTGTACTTGGACCTATCCTGTTTCTGATATACGTAAATGGTCTCCCAGAGGGTATAGACTCGTTCCTCTCAATGTTTGCTGACGACGCCAAAATTATGAGAAGGATTAAGACAGAGGAGGACAGCTTGAGACTTCAAGAAGACCTGGACAAGCTGCAGGAATGGTCGAACAAATGGCTGTTAGAGTTTAACCCAAGCAAATGTAATGTAATGAAGATAGGGGTAGGAAGCAGGAGACCCGATACAAGGTAACATTTGGGAGATGAAATACTTCAAGAGTCAGAGAGAGAGAAAGACCTGGGGGTTGATATCACGCCAGACCTGTCCCCTGAAGCTCATATCAAGAGGATAACATCAGCAGCATATGCCAGGTTGGCTAACATAAGAACGGCCTTTAGAAACTTGTGTAAGGAATCTTTCAGAACATTATATACCACATATGTCAGACCAATCCTGGAGTATGCGGCTCCAGCATGGAGTCCCTATCTAGTCAAGCATAAGACTAAACTGGAAAAGGTTCAAAGGTTTGCCACCAGACTAGTACCCGAGCTGAGAGGTATGAGCTACGAGGAGCGACTGCAGGAATTAAACCTCACTTCGTTGGAAGACAGAAGAGTTAGGGGGGACATGATCACCACATTCAAGATTCTCAGGGGAATCGACAGGGGTTGATAAAGACAGGCTGTTTAACACAAGGGGCACACGCACTAGGGGACACAGGTGGAAACTGAGTGCCCAAATGAGCCACAGAGATATTAGAAAGAACTTTTTTAGTGTCAGAGTGGTTGACAAATGGAATGCATTAGGAAGCGATGTGGTGGAGGCTGACTCCATACACAGTTTCAAGTGTAGATATGATAGAGCCCATTAGGCTCAGGAAACTGTACACCTGTTGATTGACGGTTGAGAGACGGGACCAAAGAGCCAGAGCTCAACCCCCGCAAGTACAACTAGGCGAGCACAACTAGGGGAGTACACACACACACACAACTCCAGTGGAATCAACAGAAACTGAGAATGGACAGAGGAGAGTCAGCTTCAAGGTCATGTACTCGAACATAGATGGGATTACAAACAAGGCCAGTGAACTTAGGGAAAGAACACATGAAGTAAACCCAGATATAAAAGAGCCAGAGCTCAACCCCCGCAAGCACAACTAGGTGAGTACAACTAGGTGAGTCCTTCCAAGCAGCACAGACCTTCCAATCAACACAGTTCTTCCAAGCAATACTGTCCTTTCAAACAACACAGTTTTTCCAAGCAGCACAGTCCTTCCAAGCAGAACAGTCTTTCCAAGCAATACTGTCCTTTCACGCAACATAGTCCTTCCAAGCAATACAGTCCTTCCAAGCAATTCAGTCCATTCAAGCAACATAGTCCATCCAAGCAACACAGTCCTTCCAAGCAACACAATCTTTCAAAGCAGAACAGTCCTTTCAAGCAACACAGTCCTTCCAAGCAACACAGTCCTTCCAAGCAATACAGTTCTTCCAAGCAATACTGTCCTTCCAAGCAATACAATCATTCCAAGCAATACAGTCCTTCCAAGCAACACAGTCCTTTCAAGCAACACAGGCCGTCCAAGCAATATAGTCCTTCCAAGTAACACAGTCTTTCCATGCTGCACAGTCCTTTCAAGAAACACAGTCCCTCCAAGCAGCACAGTCTTTCCAAGCAGCACAGTCCTTCCAAGCAGTTCTTCCAAGCAACACAGTCCTTCCAAGCAACACAGTCCTTACAAGCAACACAGTCTTTTCAAGCAGCACAGTTCTTCGAAGCAACACAGTCCTTCCAAGCAGCACAGTGCTTCCAAGCAGCACAGTCCTTCCAAGCAACACAGTCCTTCCAAGCAACACAGTCCTTCCAAGCTACACAGTGCTTTTAAGCATCACAGTCCTTCCAAGTAATGCAGTTCTTCCAAACAACATTCCTTGCAAGCACCACAGTCCTTCCGAGCAATACAGTCCTTACAAACAAAACAGTCCATCCAAGAAATACCTTCTTCTAAGAAATTCAGTCCTTCCAGGAAATACTGTCCTTCGAAGCAACAGAGTCTTTCCAAGCAGCAAAGTCCGTCCAAGAAACACAGTCCTTCCAAGCAGCACAGTCCTTCGAAGCAATACAGTTCATCCAAGCAACACAGTTCTTCCAAGAAATACAGTCCTTCCAAGCAATACAGTCCTTACAAGCAATACAGTCCTTCGAAGCAAAACAGTCCTATCAAGCAACAATGTTTTTCCAAGCAACACAGTCCATCCAATCAATATAGTTCTTACAAGCAATACAGTTCTTCAAAGCAAAACAGTTCTTCCAAGCAATACTGTCCTTCCAAGCAACACAGTCCTTCCAAGCAATACAGTCGTTCCAAGCAATACAGTCCTTCTAAGCAATACAGTCCTACCAAGCAACACAGTCCTTCCAAGCAACACAGTCCTTTCAAGCAATACTGTCCTTCCAACCAATACAGTCCTTCCAACCAATACAGTCCTTCCAACCAACACAATCCTTCCAAGCAATACTGTCCTTCCAAGCAATACTGTCCTTTCAAGCAACACAGTTCTACCAAGCAACACGGTCCTTCCAAGCAGCACAGTCCTTCCAAGAAAAACAGTCCTTCCAAGCAACACAGTCCTTCCAAGCAATACTGTTTTTCCAAGCATCACAGTCCTTCCAAACAATACAGTCCTTCTAAGCAATACAGTCCTTCCCAGCTATACAGTCCTTCCAAGCAACACAGTCATTCCAAGCAACACAGTCCTTCCAATCAACACAGTCCTTCCAAGTAATACAGTCCTTCCAAGCAATACAGTCCTTCCAAGCAATACAATCATTCCAAGCAGCACAGTTCTTCCAAGCAACGCAGTCTTTCCAAGCAACACACTCCTTCCAATCAGCACAGTTCTTTCAAGCAGCATAGTTCTTCTAAGCAGCACAGTTCTTCCAAGCAATACTGTCCTCCCAAGCAATACAGTCCTTCCAAGCAATACTGTCCTCCCAAGCAATAAAGTCCTTTTAAGCAATACAGTCCTTCCAAGCAATACTGTCCTTCCAAGCAATAAAGTCCTTTAAGCAATACAGTCCTTCCAAGCAATACAGTCCTTCCAAGCAATACAGTCCCTTCAAGCAACACAGTCCTTCCAAGCAACACAGTCCTTCCAAGCAACACAGTCCTATCAAGCAATACTGTCCTTTCAAACAACACAGTCTTCCCAGCAACACAGTCCATCCAAGCAACACAGTCCTTCCCAGCAACACAGTCCTTCCAAGTAATGCAGTTCTTCCAAACAATTCCTTGCAAGCACCACAGTCCTCCAAGCAATACAGTCCTTACAAACAAAACAGTCCTTCCAAGAAATACCGTCCTTCTAAGAAATACAGTCCTTCAGGAAATACTGTCCTTCGAAGCAACACAGTCTTTCCAGCAGCACAGTCCTCTTTGAAGCAATACAGTCCTTCCAAGCAACACAGTTCTTCCAAGAAATACTAGTCCTTCCAAGCAATACAGTTCATCCAAGCAACACAGTCCTTCGAAGCATAATACAGTTCTTCTAAGCAATACTGTCCTTTTAACCAACACAGTCCTTCCAAGCAATACAGTCGTTCCAAGCATTCAAGTCCTTCCAAGCAATACAGTTCTTCTAAGCAACACAGTCCTTCAAATCATTGCATTCCATCCAAGCAGTACAGTCCATCCAAGCAATACTGTCCTTCCAACCAATACAGTCCTTCTAACCAACACAGTCCTTCCAAGCAATACTGCCCTTCCAAGCAATACTGTCCTTTCAAGCAACAAAGTTCTTCCAAGGCAACACAGTCCTTCCAAGCAGCACGTCCTTCCCAAGAAACACAGTCCTTCCAACCAAACAGTCCTTCCAAGCAATACTGCCCTTCCAAACAATACAGTCCATCCTTAAGCAATCCAGTCCTTCCCAGCAATACAGATCTCTTCCAACCAACACAGTCCTTCCAAGCAACACACTCCTTCCAATCAGCACAATCCTTCCAAGTAATTCAGTCCTTCCAAGCAATACAATCCTTCCATGCAGCACAGTTCTTCCAAGCAACATAGTTCAGTTCCAAGCATATCCGTCCTTCCACGCAATACACAGTCCTTCCAAGCAGAACACAGTTCTATCCAAGCAGCACAGTTCTTCCAAGCAGCACAGTTCTTCCAAGCAACCTTAGTTCTTTA
>WNGS01164858.1:72163459-72176483 GCA_020271785.1 Procambarus virginalis
CTTCGAAGAGTGAGTATAGCCTGATTCACCGCACTCTGCTGCTTGGGAGGACCGTGTTGCTTGGAAGGACTGTGTTGCTATGGAGAGAACGGTGGCGTGCGTGGATCTTGTATTGCTTGGAAGGACTAAGTTGCTTGGAAGGACTGTGTTGGATGGAAGAAATCGGGTGGATGCTTGGGGTAATGGAATCGGGGTTAGGTGCGTTGGACGGCTATATTGCTTGGAAGGCGTATTGCTTGGAAGAATTTCTTGGCAGCCTGTGTTGCGGACAAGGACGGAGTATGCTTGGAAGAAACGCGCTGGATTGGAAGAAGGGTGCCTGTGTGAGGAGGGTGGTAGGTTGCTTTGAAGGATGCGTTGTTCGGAGAAGGACAGTGTGAGCTTGCAAGGAGCTGTGTGCTGGAAGAACTGGGGAACTGCGCTTGGAAAGAGGACTTGGGACTTGCTTTGAAGAACTGGGGTGTTGGATTGTTCGAATAAGGACAGTATGACTTGCACGGCCTGCTGTGGGATTGCTTGGAAGGATGTGCTGTTTGGAAAAAGAGGGGTGGTGCTTGGAAGCCTGTGATGTGCATGGCAAGATTTGTGTTGCTGTTGAAGGACTGTAGTGACTTGGAGATGGCCGTGTGGTTGCTTGAAGAACTGTGTTGCTGGAATGAGAGTACAAGTTGGAAGAACTTGTGCTGCTGGAGAAGTACTCTATGAATGAAGTTGTGCTGTCTTCGAGGAGTGTGAGCTTGCTTGGAAAGACTGTAGTGCTTGGAAGGAGTGTGTTGCTGGGAAGGACAGTGCTTGGGAGGGCCGTGCTGCTTGGATAGACGTGGTGCTGCCGTTGAAAGGAACTGTGTGCTTTGAAGGACGGTAGTGCTGTGGGAAGGACTGTATTGCCTGGGGTAAGGACAGTATTGCTTGGGAAGGAACGTGCATTCATGGGAAGAAACTGTAGGTGCTCTGAATGACTGTGGTGCTTGGAACGTTGGTGCTTGGAAGAAAGGGGGTTGTGGAAGGTGGACTGTGCTGCTTGGATGGACTGTGTTGTTTGGAAGGCCTGAGTTGCTTGCAACGATTTATTGCTGGAAGGCCGTATGCTGGAAGGTCATTATTGCTTGTATGGACTGTTTGCTGTAAAGAACTGTATGCTTGGAAGGGGCTATGTCTGCTTGAAAGGACAGTAGTTGCTTGGAGGACGTGTGATTGGAAGGACTCTGATGTCTGCTGGGAAAGTAATGCGTTGCTGGAAGGACTGTGTGCTTGGAGGTGACTGTGCTGCTTTGATGATTGTGTTGCTTGGAAGACTGTGTGCTTGGAAGGAATATGTTGCTGAATGGAAAGTATTGCTTGAAGACGGGGCTCTTGGAAGGACTGTGCTGCTTGGAAGGAGTGTGTTGCTTGGAAGAACTGTAATGCTTGGAAGGACTGTGTTGCCTGGGGAGAGGGACTGTTGGTGTTATAAAGGACTGTATTTCTTGAAAGGACAGTAATGATTGAATTGACTGTGTTGATTAGAAGGACTTTATTTCCTTAAAAGGGCGGTATTTGCTTGGAGGATGACTTTATTGCATCAGAAGGACCCAGTTTGCTTGGAAGACTCGATATTGCTTGGAAGGGACATAATGCTGGAAGGGGCTGATGCTTGGGAAGGACTATCTTACTCTTATTAGGACGTGTTGCTTGGAATGGTGTGTTGCTTGGGAAGGATTGTTTTGCTGGAAGGATGTTTGTTGCTTGGGACGGACTGTATTACTTGTATTATAATCTGTGTTGCTTTGAAGGACTTTTATTGACTTGAAACGGACTATATAGCTTGCAAGGACACGTTTTGCTTTGGAGGTCTCTATTGCTTGGGAGAAGGGACACATAATGCTTGGAGAGGGACTGTACTGCTTGGACGGTTTGGTGTGTTGTTTGGAAGGATCTGTGTTTCGTGGGATTGACGTGTGTTGCTGGGAAGTACTTTGTGTTTGGAGGGACCCAGTAATGCACTTGGAAGGACATATTGCTTGGAAGGATGTGTTGCTTGGACGAGCTACTGTGTTGCTTGGAAGGAGCTGTGTTGTGCGTGCAAGGACGTTATACTGGAGACTGTGTTGCTTGGAGGAGGTGGTGTATTGCTTGAAAGGACTATATTGCTTGGAAGAACTGTATTGCTTGGAAGGACTTTATTGCTTGGAAGGACTTTATTGCGTGGATGGACAGGCATTGCTTGGAAGTACTGTATTGCTTGGGAGGACTTTATGCTTGGAAGAAAACCTTTTGATCTTGGGAAGAAGAACTATGCTCCTTGAAAGAACTGTGCTGCTTTCTGACACGCTTGGCACCAGTCATCACCATTTTTCTTTCTGTTCCCTCTTGGTTGTTGACCAGCATACGACACATGCACGCTGGCTACTGCATGCTTTCCAGTTGGTGGTAAAAACCTGAGATTGTTGTCAAAAAGGCATCCCTGTAAGCGAGCCTGGGTGTTGGAGCATGGTGCAATACCGGGTTCAGATGGGCCTCTGTACACCAGGAATTTCTTTGCCAAACTTCTGTAGTAATTGTGTTACTACAGTAAAATTGAATGCACGGAATTACGTTTACCACCTGTTTTCACAAGATACATATTGTAACTGTTCAGCATTGTTACATCAACAAGGTGGAAAAACATTTTCTTGGTCCACTTCACTGTTTTCCGTACACACTCCACTGCCCCCACCATCATATCACATTTATCCACCAAACGCATGTTGATGTTATAGTCCAAGACACAATCTGGCATATAGATTAGTTCTCTGGTGGTTCTGTTCACCTTGCCACTGTCCAGCATTGTTCCAGCATGAATGGTGGTCAACATGTTCACTTCACGTATGTCTTTCCACCGCACTGAAAGTATTCCACCTGTTTTTCTGAGCTCGCAATCACCAACCTGCATAGCACCTGGAAACACTGGCATTTCCCTTCGTTTTGCCTTCACTGTGCCACACACTCCAGTTCTATTATCAAGCAAGAACCTAGTTAGCAAGGGACTGGTATAATAGTTACCTGTGTACAATATGTGGCCCTTGTTCAGATATGGTGCAAGCAGTGACTTCACAACACTACCTGAGAAGCCATGTTGGTCATTAGCAGGAATGTCTACATTTGTACCCATATACATTATCATATGTAACACAATTCCTGTTTCACAGTCACAGAGTACAAAGAATTTCAATCCAAATCGGTGACGTTTGGATGGAATTTACTGCTTGAAGGCAAGACGTCCTTTGAAAAGCACAAGGGATTCGTCAATCACAAGCTTCTGAGCTGATACGTAGAAATCCCTGTACTTTCCAATAAGTTCATTCAGTACATGCCTTACCTTCCAAAGTCTACCATCATCGTTCCTGTCTTCATTATTTGCAAAGTGAAGACACCAGAGGATTATCACAAATTGGTCTCGAGACATATATTTGCCAAACATTGGTGTGGGAACAGTATGGTCTTTACTCCAGTAATGGTCGATTACGTGTTTGACACAATGTTTCATCAACATACACAGTGCCAAAAACACATACATTTCACCTACAGTCGTATCTTTCCATCGCTGCAAACGTGAAAAATCAGATAACTCCTCCTCACCAATGAGATCACTCGCATATTTGTTCGTCTCCTGAACAAGATGTTCCATTTGCGACTCATCAAAATATGCAGTAAAATCCATTTCACACATATCTGCACCTTTATCAGGGAAAATATCTGTAATTCCAACATCACCATCCGGGAAGAAACTACGAGTAATTTCGTCCTCGGTCAGAGGTCTCGAGGAACCTCGCTGGGCGGGGTCGGTCGTCGGAACGAGATGCGCTCGCCATGGTGTCCGCCGGGTAACTGAGCTCTGTACACAAAGAGGACCCACGCTGGATTTTTTTCCCGGCGGGGTTTGTTTACGTTCGGTCTAGGCTCGCCAATGACTCCCCCTATCCCACGCGGGCCATTTGAATTATAACGCTAGACACGATATCATTTTAAAATGATGTGCGCGGTTTCGGTTTTGTCACTGATATCATTTATATATGATATGCGCGGTTTGAGGTTAACCATACCTGGCCAGTAGTAGTTTTGTCGAATTCCGTGGTAGGTTTTGTTAAAACCGTAGTTTGAAAGTGCTCCGTGGGCCAGTGTAGAATAGTGGGTCGCAGGCTGGTGGGAATCACTAGTTGTTCGACGTTGGCCCAATCGTCCTCCTCCTTCAGTTTACTGACTTCAGTAGAGTCAGCTGTATCTGCGGTAGAGCAGCTCGTTCTCTAGGAAGAACCCAGGGATACTGTCAGGTTGAGTCTCAGCCTGGAAGAATAATGGTGTCAAGGTAAGATCTTCCCCCTGTAACTTACGGAACTCCAACGTGGTAAGATTCGGGGGTAGTTTCAGAGGGTCTTGAGGGACAGCGGTAGTAGTAGAGTCAGCTGGTTGTTAGTCGTGCAGCTTGTGCACGGGTGGTCACCAAACCGGAGGAGAAACTTCATCACTCTCTTAAACCTTTGCTGGAACATACTCAAAGATGGGATTATCCATTACAGAGGTACACACCTGGGGTTTGTCCATGACGATCAGGTTGGTCGGTTGCAGGTCTTCTGCCAAATCGTTGCCCAGAAGTTGCACTCCAGGCATGGGAAAAGGCTTTTCCCTGATGGCGACTTGGACTTCACCAGTCACGAAGGGACAATCCAGGTGGACTCTGGCGAGTGGATAAGGAATGGTAGCAGTGAGGTCAGTGATGAAGACGGTTTCCCGGTGTAGGTGATATTGAGCACAGCTGATTTCAATATTATTGATTGAAGAGCCGCTGTGTCCCTCAAGATCTTCAATTTGAAACGTCCCTCCGAATCCGAACCGTTGGTAGAGACAGCTCCAGGATACAGGTGTTTACTGAAGAGAGAAAGATCATTAACATGAACACCAACATTCATCACAGGCTTACCGACTTAGGAGGCGTCTGTTTGGGTTTAGTGGATTCAGTATTACCTTTGTATTGAGACTTACCACATTTATCTATGGTATGTCCATAGAGTCTACAATACTTACATTACAATTGTGAGCTAGCTTGATCTGTACTCACTTTCTCGTAACTGTACCAAGACTTCTTACTGGAAGGTGGTTCTGGTGTCAGCCGGTGGATGAAGCTGTAGGTGTCAGCCGACTTTGCACATTTGATGTAGTCGGTCTCTTCTTTATCTGCTAAATATAAACGGACGGGAGGAGGTACACGCCTCAAGAATTCTTCAACTAGCATGAGGTTGACGAGTTCTGCAAAGGAAGACATGTGCTGCTTCCAGCCATTTCATAAAATATCTCCTTTTGGTGTTGGCAAATTCTAGAAAGGTGGTGGTACTTGCCTTTAGGTGATCACGGAATTTTCGTCGGTAGCTTTCGGAGGAGAGAAGGTAGGCGTCCAAAACTGCTTGCTTCAGGGTCTGGTAGTCATTCTCAGATGCCAAGGTACTGAGGGTAACTGCAGCTCTACCTGTAAGATGCACTCTGAAAAGGGTAGACCATTGATTTGCAGGCAAGCTAAGTTGATTAGCTAGGGTCTCAAAGGTGGTAAAAAAGAGGTCGATCTCTGTCTCAACGAACGGTGGCATTAACTTACTTGTCCAACACTGCTTGCTTCAGGGTCTGGTAGTCATTCTCAGATGCCAAAGTACTGAGGGTGACTGCAGCTCTACCTGTGAGATGTACTCTGTGTTGTGTATCTGGGGCTTGAACTCATATACTAAATTAATTAATTAATGTATTGAAATAAATCGAAGGACCACCCACTTTTGACAAAAGAGGGAAAACAAATAAAAGTGATCATTTGAATGACACTAGAGAACCAGTGTCTATGGAAACTCATTCAAAGAATATTCACTTGAAAATAATGAAGACTGTAATTATTAATTAAAGCCAAAGCCTCAAATATCAACATTGGGGGGTTATTTCTAGAAGTTCATATATATCTAGGAATCAGTGTGGTTCGTCACTAGTTCATTGTTGGGTTAATAACATGGTAAATCTAAACTACAAATGATTCAAATATATGGTAATTCAAATCATGAATATTAAAAATCATTAATCACTGAGCATAAACACTGAGCACAGTTAGAGCATAAACATTAATTACCAAATCTGGCAATAACCATTCAATGGAAAATGCTATATGAATTATATAGAATCAATAATCAAGTTGAATAAATTTGTACGAAAAATGTGTCTTAGCTGTAAGACGATTTCTAACGCCAGTTCATCATTCGTCCTCGTGGTCACGGAATCCCGATAGAGAAAGAACTGGAGGTAAATAACACGACTGATGAGAATCTTGCTGGCACCTCATATACAAGCTGTAATCAAAGGAATGTAAAGTAGCGATTGACTAGGCTATAAATTATATTCAGATATTCATGAAACTGAGATGAGTGATAAACAGTACTAACAAGTTATTTTTGATGTTCACTCCTCCTGACGACAAACTACTCACAAATGTACTACCTACTTTGATGCATCAAAAACAGGGGAATACTTAAGTGAGCGTATCAAATACTGAGATCTGCCGAAATTCGCGTCTGCCAGTCCTAATGTTCACTGCTGTGCACACTTAATTACGAGTCCTGGCTCCAATTGTTGACGCGTTATTAACTGACGAGGCACTAGAGAACACATGCATAAGTAATTGTCACTTATTAACTGGGTATCAACGTAATTCTTGTCGATAAGCACTCCCAGCAGCTGCCATGTGTCTCACCAACGCTGCCTCGTGACCAAGCCTTTGTCAGTAATGGCGTCGCCGCCTTCTCCCTCAACCCGCTCTGGCATTCATCACAGAAATTATTAAACACGAATTATTCTTTTCGTGTAATTATGTATGAAATACGGTAATATGAACTGGGTTGCAATTATAGGGATTTAATAATTATTATATTCTCGATAAATGATCTCTAGCGAGAAATGGAGATAATATTTATTCTCTCCAGAGCATTTGATCGTAACAGAATAAAAACTGTTATGAAATAATTTCAATTAATAACTCTCGATTTTACATGATCAGGAGTCATATTATCAGCAATAGGCTCAGATTAAATTAAATTAACACTACTGTTAGTGGTGTTAAGAACTACTGTAATTAGTAAGTGATGATGAGTTATTATAACACAATAGTAGATGATAAGTGTTGGAAATTTCCAACACTCTGAGAAGGGTAGCCCATTGGTCGGCAGGCCAGCAAAGTTGATTAGCTAGGGTCTCAAAGGTGGTAAAAAAGACGTCAATCTCTGTCTTTACGAACGGTGGCATTAACTTACTTGCATGGGAGACATTGAAACTTACTGGAAGACTGGCGGTAGCTTGCTGGCGTTGAGCTTGGTGTGTAGTTTCCAACTCTAGTTCTTGTCGACGACATGCTAGAGCCAGATCCGCTTGCTGTTTTTCATGCTCGCGTTGCATCTCCAGGTGACGTTGTTTTACTTCCAGCTGTACTCGCTCACGCTCATGGAATAGGGCGGCTTCTCGTTCCTGTTGTTCTTTGAGTAAGGCGGCCTCTCTTTCTTGCTCCACTTTCTTGATGTGGAGCTCTCTTTCCTTGAGGTGGAGAGCTTCTTTTGTCAGGGCCGCCTCACGTTCCTGTTGTTCCTTGAGTAATGCGGCCTCTCGTTCCTTGATTGCAGCTGCTTCCTTTTGTTGCTCCAGCTCGATCTTGGCAAGTTCGAGTTTAAGTTTCATAGTAGCCAAATCATGTTTATCTGCAATAGTGAAGTTCGTGAGTGTCAGAGTCTATTACCCCTTCATCTAAAAAGTGATCCAAGAGAATGTTTTGTATCTCATTCTTGTTGGCTCCATGGGGAAAATGTAGTTAATACTCATGTGCAAGAGTTTGTAATTCGGTCCTCTTGGCACGACTTAAGTTCCCTATTTCACCTGCTGGATTAGTACGGAAAGCTTGGAGACGAAACATGGTGAAAATTAGCAAATAAATGTACAACGAATATACTGTTGTGATATGGTAAATGTCAGAAACAGGACAACGTGGCAACTGGTACCTATCCTGTGGAATCGTTAACAATTAATGTTAATTTCAAGATGGTAAATGATTAATGAATCAAGATCGCAGGAAATCTTGTACCCGGTACTCACTGTAGGAGAATAAGGGAAAGAAAATCCTACTAAGTAAGCGAAACCGAGTTTATAAAACAAATGAAACATTTAATTGCTTCAAAAGTGAATTAGGTAGTCCAAGAATGTAGGCATACCTTGCCGAGTCTCTATTGGACATAAGCAAGTTTTTCCTACTGAATGAAATATGATACTTACAGAATTAGCGAACTTTCGTGCTCTGAAAAAAAAAGAAAGCTAATTCCCTACCTAAGTAAATATCATCATCTCTGACCGACGTGTAGGGGTGCGAGTGTCAACTGGTGACGAGAACGGCTGCTGAGGTCCCAACTCAGCAACGAAGTCCGTGCTTAGAGGAACTATGGCCCTCTTTTTCCTCCTATAGTCGGATTGCAGAAATTAGGTGCTTTTGACCCGGAGACAGACTACAGTACCAGGGTACCAATATGATGATCTGCCGAAAATATGAGAAATATCCTAGGGACATAAGGTGGTAAACACGGGTAATAACACGGAGGGAGAGATGACCAATTAAGAGAATAACTGAGGCCCACAGTCACCACGTAATCCAAAGTTGTCTCACACTCACCACATGCTACTCCCGGAATGCACAATACACGAAGCACCATATCAATAATAAAATTGAATATTGAAAATATTGAAAAGCAAGTGTATTAAAGCCAAGTACGCTTACCACAAATTAACGTTCTGGTACCAGTACCTGAGTGAAGCTCCTAGGACAGGCCCCCATGTATGTGACAGTAAAGTGTTGGAGTGTTGATATTCGGCAGTCTTCCAATGGCAGGTGTCAATACCTGGTCACACTTACAAAAAAAATGAGACTGCTTGCCTGTTTGTCTGTGGTAAGGTAAGGGAAGACGTGCAAAACACAAAGTATAAACAATGAAACTTTAATTAATTTAGAAAGCAAAATATAAATAAAGACAATCCCTTGGCTTAAGTGAACTTTTTAGAACAAGTCAAAAAACACAAGAAAACATAAATAATTACTAGAGATGAAATTACAATAATATAAAGTTATAGTACAATAAAAATCAGGTGCTGAGAATATTGGCTAAAGCTCCTACCTCTCTTAGTATACGACAGCCAGAGCTTAGTATATCAGGGAGAGATGTCAACTCTAAGAGCACAAAGAATATTCCGAGGAAGACGGCTGCAGCTAGCCCAGACGTCGACTCGGGTAGATGGTGAGTGGTGCAGGTGCAGGTGACACCAGCCAATCACAAGCAGGCAGGAGGAGTATGGTCGTTAGCTCGTTGAAGACGGACGGTGAGCCAGCTTGTGGGGGGGGAAGGGGGTTTGCAGGGTACGTTTTGCTTCCAGGTCAAAACGTTTTGTGCTACTGGTGGACGTATCTTGATTGTAGACTCTTGTACTTGTGATATGATGTAACTTTGATAGGGAAGAGCAAGCTCAATCTCTCTTGAAAGAGATTATCGTCACACAATCCTACCAAGCAATACAGTCCTTCCAAGCAATACAGTCCTTTCAGGCAACACAGTCCTTCCTTCCAATACAGTCCTTCCAAGCAATACAGACCTTTCAAGCAACACAGTCCTTTCAAGCAACACAGTTCTTGCAAGCAATACAGTCCTTCAAAGCAATAAAGACCTTCCAAGCAATACAGTCCTTCCAAGCAACACAGTCCTTCGAAGCAATACAGTCCTTACAAGGAGTACAATCCTTCCAAGCAATACAGTCCTTCCAAGAAACACAGTCCTTTCAAGTAATACAGTCCTTCCAAGCAACACAGTCCTAACAAGCAAAACTCTCCATCCAAGCAACATAGTCCTTCCAAGCACTACAGTCCTTTCAAGTAATACAGTCCTTCCCAGCAATCCTGTCCTTTTAAGCAACACAGTCCTTTTCAAGCAACACAGTCATTCCAAGCAATACAGCCCTTCCAAGCAATACTGTACTTCAAATCAACACAGTCCTTAAAAGCAATACAGTTCTTCCAAGTAACACAGTCCTTCCAAGAAACATAGTCCTTCCAAGCAATACTGTCCTTCCAAGCAACACAATCCTTCCAAGCAACACAGTCCTTCCAAGCAACACAGTCCTTCCAAGGAGCACGGTCCTTCCAAGCAGCACAGTCCTTCCAAGCAATACTGCCCATTCAAGGAACACAGTTTTTCTAAGCAACACAGTCCTTCCAAGCAAAACAGTCCTTCCAAACAATACAGTTCTTCCAAGCAACACAATCCTTCCAAGCAGCAAAGTCTTTCCAAGCAACACAGTCCTTCCAAGCAATACAGTCCTTCCAAGCAACACAGTCCTTCCAAGCAACACAGTCCTTCCAAGCAATAAAGTTCTTCCAAGCAACACAGTCCTTCCAAGCAGCACAGTCCTTCTAAGCAACACAGTCCTTCCAAGCAATACAGTAATTCAAAGCAATACAGTCCTTCAAAGCAATACAATCGTACCAAGCAGCACAGTTCTTCCAAGCAACACAGTCATTCCAAGTAACACAGTCCTTCCAAGCAGCACAGTTCTTTCAAGGAGCATAGTTCTTCCAAGCAGCACAGTTCTTCCAAGCAATACTGTCCTCCCAAGCAATACAGTCCTTCCAAGCAATAATGTCCTTCCAAGCAATAAAGTCCTTCCAAGCAATACAGTCCTTCCAAGCAATACAGTCCTTCCAAGCAATACAGTCCTTCCAAGCAATACTGTCCTTCCAAGCAATAAAATCCTGCCAAGCAATACAGTCCTTCCAAGCAATGCAGTACTTCCAAGCAATACTGTCCTTTCAAACAACACACAGACCGTCCAATCAATACAGTCCTTTCAAGCATTATAGTCCTTCCAAGCAATGGAGACCTTCCAAGCAAAACTGTCCTTGCAAGCAATTGAGTCATTCCAAGCAATAAAGTACTTCCAAGCAACACAGATCTATCAAGTAATACAGTCCTTCCAAACAACACAGTCCTTCCAAGCAACAAAATCCTTCCAAGCAACACAGTCCTTCCAAGCAATACAGTCCTTCCAAGCAATATAGTCCTTCTAAGCAATAGAGTCCTTCCAAGCAAAACTGTCCTTCCAAGCAATAAAGTCCTTCCAAGGAATACTGTCCTTTTAAGCAACAAAGTCCTTCCAATCAACACAGTCCATCTAATCATTACTGTCCTTTCAAGAAATACAGTCCTTCTAAGCAACACAGTCTTTCCAGGCAGCACAGTCTTTCCAAACAGCACAGTCCTTCCAAGCAATACTGTCCATTCAAGCAACATAGTCCTTCCTAGCAACACAGTGCTTCCAAACAGCACAGTCCTTCCATGCAATACTGTCCTTTCAAACAACACATTTTTTCCAAGCAGCACAGTCCTTCCAAGCAGCACAGTACTTCCAAGCATTACTGTCCTTTCAAGCAACATAGTTCTTCCAATCAGTACAATTCTTCCAAGCAACACAGTCATTCCAAGCAATACAGTCCTTCCAAGTAATACAGTCCTTCCAAGCAATACAGTCGTTCCAAGCAACTCAGTCCTTCCAAGCAACACAGTCCTTCTAGCAGCACACTCCTTCCAAGCAACCAAGTTCTTCCAAGCAACACAATCGTTCCAAGCAACACAGTCATTCAGAGCAGCACAGTTCTTCCAAGCAGCACAGTTCTTCCAAGCAATACTGTCCTTCCAAGCAATACAGTCCTTCCAAGCAATACAGTCCTTCCAAGCAACACAGTCTTTCCAAGCAGCACAGACCTTCAAGCAGCATAGTCCTTACAAGCACCACAGTCCTTCCAAGCAACACAGTCTTTCCAAGCAACACAGTTCTTCCAAGCAACACAGTCCTTCGAAGCAGCACAAGTCTTCCATGCATTAGAGTACTTCCAAGCAGCACAGTTCTTCCAACTTATACAGTCCTTCCAAACAACACAGACCTTCCAAGCAACACAGGCCGTCCAAGCAATACAGTCCTTCCAAGCAAAAGAGTCCTTGCAAGCAACACAGTCCTTGCAAGCAATACTGTCCTTTCGAACAACACAGTCCTTCCAAGCAACACAGTCCTTCCAAGCAGCACAGTTCTTTCAAGGAGCATAGTTTTTCCAAGCAGCACAGTTCTTCCAAGCAATACTGTCCTCCCAAGCAATACAGTCCTTCCAAGCAATACAGTCTTTCCAAGCAATAAAGTCCTTCCAAGCAATACAGTCCTTCCAAGCAATACAGTCCTTCCAAGCAAAACAGTCCTTTCACACAACACACTCCTTCCAAGAAACACAGTCCTTCCAATTAATACTTTCCTTTCAAGCAACACAGTCCTTCCAAACAACACAATCCTTCCAAGCAACACAGTCCTTCCAAGCAATACTGTCCTTTCAATAACAAGACCTTCCCAGCAACACAGTCCTTCCAAGCAACACAGTCCTTCCAAACAACACACAGACCGTCCAAGCAATACAGTCCTTCCAAGCATATAATCCTTCCAAGCAATAGAGTCCTTCCAAGCAATAAAGTCCTTCCAAGCAACACAGTCAATCAAGTAATAGAGTCCTTAAAAGCAACACAGTCCTTCCAAGCAACACAACCCTTCCAAGCAACACAGTCCTCAAAGCAAACAGTCCTTCAAAGCAATATAGTCCTTCCAAGCAATACGTCCTTACAAGTATTATAGTCCTTCCACGCAATAGAGTCCTTCCAAGCAAAACTGTCCTTCTAAGCATGATTCCTTCCAAGAATACTGTCCTTTAAGCAACACAAACCTTCCAACAAACACATCCAATCCAATCATTGCAGTCCTTTCAAGAAATACAGTCCTTCTAAGCAACACAGTCATTCCAAGCAACACAGTCCTTCCAAGCAACACATTTCTTCTAAGCAATACTGTACATTCAAGCAAAATAGTCCTTCCAAGCAAACACAGTCCTTCCAAGCAACACAATCTTTCAAAGAAGCACAGTCCTCCA
>WNGS01164858.1:72237159-72248690 GCA_020271785.1 Procambarus virginalis
TGCGACTGCGGTCGGTAGGGCGACGACCGAATCTGTGTCACCCCCAGCTTGTCACTGTTTGCCTGAACCACTTGGACTGAAAAATGCTTCCACAGTCCGTTTTAATTTTCTCTGGGCATTCCTACCCAAGAGAAAAATCGTATTAGCTGCCCAGCTACTCCTTTGAGGTTCAACCGCCGCATCGGAACAGCTTCCGGGAATCTGTTTACGCAACACATTATTGTCATTAGGTAGGTATTCCCTCTCTTGTCCTTGGCAACAAAGGCGCTCGAATGCGGGCCCAAACGCTGGAACAGGGACTAACGGGGCCTTTGGTATTGCGGATTGGCTCTTTCCTGCCCTCTGGCACGGTAAGCACGTCTTACAATAACGCCTCACGTCGGCGTCCATACCTGGCCAGTAGAAATGGTCCCTGATCCTATGCAACATTTTGGTCACCCCCAGGTGACCCGCAGAGTCAACAGAGTGTGACAGATCCAACACTGTCGCTCTGCACTGGGCCGGCAACACTACCTGCTGTCTTGTACTTAGAGATGCCTCTCCGGCCTCTATCCTCACAGGTCTCCACTGCCTCATTAGTATGCCTTTATGCCTGTAAAAGTGAGTGGGCTTCTCAGGACCATCACGTCCTTCATTTGCCTCACGGATTAAATTGGGGAATTCTGCCTGTTGCAGCTCCTCGAGCCTAGTGCGGTCCACCCCGAGAGAACTGGTGAGGGTCACCTGTACCTCACCTTCTGGGCTGCCTTCGCCCTCCACTCGTTCTCCGGGTTCCATAACGAGGTGATCAATTCCCAGGCCGGCGGACGTCTCCTCGTCGGCCTTATCAGATCCACGCCCTCCTCGTCCTCCGCACCGCCTCGGAACTACGGCACATACAGGGAACGCCTCCATGGCGATTCCTTTCTCGTCCCCATAGGCGTCGAACACTCCGCCTTTCTTCCTGTAGTGCTCCAAGCACTCCTCGTCCTTCAAGAGGTTCGGGAGGACACGTCCTCCACACGCGTCATTTCCCAAGATGACCTGTGCCTCCATCTTGGGCATCGATGCACAGACTCCCACTACTAGGGTTTGGCATCCATAATCCGAACTCAGGGTTACCCGGTGTAGGGGCATCTGCACTGGGCCTCCCACAGTGGTCACACTCGCCATTCCCACACTGGTATCCCCGTAGTTCTCAGGGAACAGGGCCTCGCTCACTAGGGTAAAGTCTGCCCCAGTGTCTCTCAACATCTTCACTGGGATGGGGTCTGCGTCCCCCATCCTTACGGTTCCTTCACACACAAACGGGTGAATCCTCTTCTCCCCATTAAGTACGGGTCCATCCCGCACCCAATCAGCCATCTGGTCCTCTGTCTTCACGAAGGCTACATTCCCCCGGTGTCTAGGACGTCTACATTCGCGAGCGACGTGTCCGGGTATTCCGCAATTGTAGCAGCGAACTTTCCTCGTTGGTGACCATCCACCGCCGCTCGCCCTTGCCACATTTCCTGAGGCCGACGTCCCGAAGGTCTTTCTCGCACCATCTGTCGACCCCTTCGTCACAGCCACAGCTCCCGAGCTCTCCGTCGGGGACTTCTTCGACGGTTCCACAGCACTCTTCTGTCCTCTACTATCTCCACTCGAGGGGTAGGACTTGGGAGAACTCGGTCCTGTCCTCCATCCGTCCGACCTTCTATTACTTCTCCCATAGCTAGAGAATACGGGCGGTCGGTGCTGTCCCTCTCGACGTGGACGTAATGCTTCTTCTAGCATGTCTGCTCGATCGGCCGCGGCTCTCAGGTCCTTGATGTCCGCCTCCTTTACTCTCACCCTAATCTCAGGAGAGAGCACGGACATAAACTTTTCCATGACCATCAGCCCCTTGATGTCTTCAGCCGATCTTGCTCCTTCTGACTCCAGCCATTTCAAGAATTTCCTTTCCATGTCCCTCGCCGTCTCCGCATACGATTTTCCTGGCGATCGGGTACATTCTCTAAACCTTTTCCTATAGCACTCCGGCGTCAGCTTGAACGAATGGAGCACGGCCCGTTTTACTGCATCATAGTTGGTACACTCCTGGAGGTCGAGCATGTTATAAGCTTCACGAGCTTCACCAGTGAGCCTTCCTTGAACTAGCTCCGCCCACTCTGCCCTCGGCCACTTCTTCAACGTAGCGACCCTTTCGAAATGCTCGAAGAAGCCCTCAGCCTCATTAGGCACGAAGACGGGCAAATCCCTCTCTCTCACTCGGCGGTCTTCCTGCTGTTGTGGTGGGGCAGTTGGAACTAGTCCTAGCTCAGCTCGTTTCAGCTCAATCTCCTTGTTCGCTTCAACCTCCTGCAGCTTCGTCCTAGCTTCTATTTCGCGCCCCTCTCGTTGCAGCTGTGCCTCTCGTTCTTCCCTGCGCAGCTGTGCTTGTGCCTCTCGTTCTTCTCGTTGCTGCTGTACCTCTCTTTCTTCCCTACGCAGCTGTGCTTCTCTCTCTGCTTCCTCGCGCCTCAGCTGTGCTTCTCTTTCTTCTCGTTGCAGCTGTGCATCTCTTTCTTCTCGGCGCAGCTGTGCTTCTCTTTCTTCTCGCGCAGCTGTGCTTCTCTTTCTGCTTCCTCGCGCTTCAGCTGTGCTTCTTGTTCGCGCTCTTCTTTGCGCAGTTGTGCTTCTATCTGCATCTTCATTATTTCTAGCTTGATACTGCGCCTGCTGCCACTGGATCCCCGGCTGCTGCCACCGGTACTCAAGTTCTCTCCTCCACTGGCAGGTGTCTGTGGCCGCTCCTCTCCTAAGGCTTCATCACGTGCCTTGAGCTGTGCCATGATCTCAAGTCTTCTCTCTCCCACTTTGGAAGCTCTCAACTTGATCCCAAAGTGGTCGGCGATCGTCTGCAGCTGTGCCTTGGTGCACTCCTCCAGTACTTGCTCGTCTCTCGTGTCTATAAACCTGGCTACTTTATCACCCTCCATCTTGTGACAATGAGTGAAAACCTAGGCCTGATATTTAATACCACAATTACCACCTTGATCTTGCTCTTTATCCTGGCAAGGTCGCCAATGTCGGGGTTTCACGGTGTTCTCGTTAGAGAAGGGTTAAAGCAACAGTAGACTGGATCTCCTTTCCAGGTGGTTGCTCCAACAATAACCCTTACTCACCGTCGTTCGGCGGGTCTTCCCTCAATCCTCTAGGCTCCACTGCTGGCCTCGGAGAGTACCCCAGTCGGTCTCACAACCGGCCTTTAGATTGTAAGATGAGTGGGGGCACAGATCGTTCCCTCAATCTGTGGCCCGCCCCGACACCGAACTCTTACACAGCCTTCAAGGTCGCCAACTGGTTTTTTTGGTGTCCAGTAACACTGCAGTGGTCAGGTGTAATTGTGGCAAGAGCAAATTCCAGTAATATAGTATCAGGCAGGTCACTCTACTTTACTTCATTACACGGTCACAAGATAAATGGAGGGGATGATATCAAACACCAAAGAGTTTTGGTATTTTACTTAAAAGACAACGAGAAATATATATGCATCAATGTATCAGGATTAATATATGACAATTGCTCCATTCATAGCATAATATTCTAGAGCGCACCGATATGGTAACATCGGCACGTGTCACCTGTCAGAATGTCAGCTGACCGGGACCCTCGCGATCGTGGGAACAGACTAGTACTTGTTTTCTAATTCTGTCACGATCCCCGTTTATTTAACTTTTTCCAAAACACTATTCAACATTCACATGGCTTACTTATGATTTCACTGGCCTCACGATCAACATCTTATTCACAATACTCTCACAGTGACTTTTCACCGTACCAAAAGATTACTCTATTCTTAATAATATTTACTGTGAATGCACTCACTTGATCACTGAACTTTTCTTTATATCTATACTTTCTCTCACAGAGATATCACTGGCAATCACTTCACGTATATGATATTATTCAGTACACAGTCATGTCATATATAAATCAGTAATCAAATTTCAGGCATATATATATATACATCATGAAGATCAATACACAGGCATTTATATCGATAGATTATGGAGATCAACACACAGGCATTTATATCAATAGATTATAGAGATCAACACACAATATCTGGTTTACTACCAATATATATAATAATAATAATCACAGATCAATAATAATAGTCACAGTAAATTCTCTGATGAATCTTGGTGCTTGCACACACCCACACATAGATATATATGTAAACTGATACTGTGAGCGCTCTGGGCAGGCTCACCACACACTGTGCTCTCTGTGACTTAAACTCAGGTGAGACTTGCTCACGACATATAAAATATCCTGACAAGAATATATATAGCTAACTAAAGGGGAAATGGGAGGGTAACTGTAAACACCTACTTCACCTATCCTAGGATGACAGTTGGGTTGTAGCTCCTGGTCCAGGCTCTCGCCTCGTTCACCATCCAGAAACACAAGCCCCACGCCTTAGGATGTCGCGTCTCGCCGCTTCTGTACACAGCAGGTCCGTGCTCCTTCCTCTACAGTACGTCGCAGGGTTGAAGTCGGTCTCCTGGCCGTCAACTTTCCTCCCAACTACGGCAGCCAGCCTACGTCTCGGCGGTCGTCGTACGTTTCCCAATTAGTCCTTGTCACTGTACTCCCAGAGGAACTGCCTCTCACCACTACGAAGTCACTGTGAAGTTACCAGCCGTCCCAGACGATGCTGCTTAAGCTCCACACGCACAGCACCCGACTTCAGAGCACTTGAAGCTCACAACACTGTCAATTCCCTCGTCGTCTAGATATATCGCTAGGTATTTGGGAAGACTTCTCGACGTGCTTGCATCCAACTGTTGACTCGTAGGGTTCCACGAAGGTGGGGTTACTGTCAAACTTGACAGGATCGTCGATCACACGTTCAACCTGGTTGACAAGGCTGTCAACCCGGTTCACTCACGGTGGGTGGCCCGGCCACTAAGCTGTCTCTTATACTGGTGAACTGCCAACGACGACACACGTCGATGCCCGGCCCACTTCTTGCAACACACCTGTCCCTGAGCACTTGTTGCTCAATATTCTGTCAATTCCTTATCTGAGCCACTTCTGGGTTGCAGGAAGACCTCACAGAGTGCGTGCCAACAACTGGAGACGCTTATGTCCACCGGAGTTCGGTAAATCCGTCACTCTGACAGGACGACCGATCGCGCGTCCTACCTCTCGGACGTGTCGTGAAAGACTGATATCGTCTGGCGCCAACACGGCCGGACTCCCCATGCCTATGTGACGTCACTTTTCCCAAAGTTGGTTTTCATTGGCTCCCAGTGCCATGTCGCTGACGGTGACCAATCTGGCGCCACTGACGTCACACAGTTTTGGCGGGAGAACAGACTCGCCCGCGCCATATTGGCTCCCTAAAGGGCCTATCCCACAGGCCAAAATACTACATTTTCGCAAATTTCTCGGCTCTTCGAGACTACTACTCTCTCCCACATATGTTCAATTGATGCCTGCAATGTAGGGAACGCTCGAGAATAGTGGACATGACTCTTACAGCAGGCGTGGGAGAATCAGAAGGGGGGGAACACCGTCACATAAGTGAATATAATGGCCTATCTAGCCTACTCTCACAAAGGGGTAATGGGAGGGAAAATGATCTACCTTAACAATCCTTGGTTCACGACGCCTGTCCCTCGATGGTGTGAGGGTCCTATGCTTCCTGAGTCGATCCTCGGCAATCCAGGAACGTTCCCACAGGTCCTCAGGTGTCGTGAAGCCTTCGCGTCTTCGCCGTTCCAATCCCTGGGGTTCAGCTATCCCAATCCTGGTCCATCAATGGGCGCTGAGCTGATCGCTATATTCACCCACACGTTCCTTCCACGAGGCGTTGCTCCTCGCCCTAGGAACGGTGTCGTCCCTCTAACAACCTCAGTGGATGTGACCTGGTCACATCTGTGCCTGCCCGCCACACCTTTCAGGCTCTCAACATCACGCGTCGTCACCGACAATTCTCCAAGTTTGGCACTTCTCTGCCCACTCAACTTGGTTCCTTTTTGCTTCCCAGAAGCGCGGGGCTTCCTATGTATCAGGTGGGCTTCGATGGCTAGCTCTAATCCACTGAGAAAGGCCTGTTTAGCCTCCAATCCTTGAGAGCTGACAGAGGAGCGTCCTCTCCCCTTCGCTGTCAGGTCAACTCTGACGTTGGCGCCGCCCGGGGCGCTCGGTGACGTCACGGCGGGCTCTAATTGGTCGCCCGTGACCTGAGTCACCCAATCCGCACACGGCTTGGCGTCCATTCTAAAACGTCATATCTACAGTAGGGGATACTCTTTCATTTATATTCTGGGCACCAACTTCCCTTTACTTTTAACTTTATGTAAGTTTCTCCCTGTAGAGAGAGTTGATATGACTCTTAAAGCTGGCAACGAAAGAGATAGGAGAGGGCACCGTAACATACCCCTCCCCTTAAAATAAGAGTCATATCGGTTAGTGAATCTGGGAGAGGGCATCTGCTACCACATTCTCCCTTCCTTTAATGTGCCTGATTTCTAGCCAGTACTCTTGTAACAGTAGGGCCCATCTTGTCAGCCTTTGGTTTGTGTTCTTCATCCTGTGCACGAACGTCAAGGGGTTATGATCGGTGAACACTTGCACCGGTCTAGTACCTCCACCCACATAGACGTCGAAATGTTTCAGTGCCAGGATCAGGGCTAGAGCTTCCTTTTCCACTGTACTATAAGCCCTCTGGTACTTTTCGAATTTCTTCGAGTAGAATGCTACTGGACGGTGAACTCCGTCCTCCTCTTGAGCTAACATGGGTCCAATCCCCACGTCGCTAGCGTCGACGTACAAGATAAAGTTCGACTCGAAGTCGGGCGAAATCAGCACTGGCGCTTCGGTTAATAACTGCTTGGTCTTCTCGAAGGACTCCTGGCATGCTTCCCCCCACCTCCATCTAACGTTCTTAGACAGCAATTCAGTCAGAGGGTGTGCCACTGTCGAGAAGTTCTTGCAAAATCCTCTGTAGTATCCGATCATCCCTAAATATTGTAACAATTCTTTTCTCGTCCTGGGATTCGGATATTCTTTGATTGCCTTCACTTTATGGTCTACCGGAGTCACCTTCCCTTGACCCACGATGAAACCTAAGTATTCTAATCGGGCCTTACCGAATTCGCTCTTGGCCAGATTTACCGTCAGGTTCGCTTCTTCCAACCGTTGGAATAACTCCGTCAGTCGATTCATGTGTTGTTTCCAGCTATCGGCGTACACCACAATATCGTCTATATACACGGCGCAACCGTCCATCCCTCTTAGCACTTCGTTCATCATCCTCTGAAAACAACTTCCGCTGTTCTTCATACCAAACAGAAGTACTTTATACTGGTACAATCCGTCTGGAGTAGCAAACGCTGAGATCTTTCTCGCACTCGGAGACAAAGGGATTTGATAGTATCCTTTCAGCAGATCGACCTTGGTGACAAACCTCGCGTTTCCCACTTGGTCGACGCAATCACTTATTCGGGGCATCGGGTGAGAATCCGACACGGTTATGGAATTCACTTTGCGATAGTCGGTGCAAAAACGATAGGATCCATCACTCTTCTTGACCAGCACACAGGGCGAGCTCCACTCACCATTGCTGGGCTCAGCGAGATCATTCGCTAGCAAATATTCCACCTCCTGTCGCATGATCTTCCTCTTTTCAGGACTCACCCGATAAGCGCTCTGCTTGATTGGCTTTCCTCCGCGCACGTCCACTTCGTGCACCACACTCTTGTGCCGTCGGGGCACATCCGTGAAGAGCGACTTGTTCCTTCGTATCAGCGTCACTAGATCTCTCCTTTTCCCTTTATCCAGATGACGCAGCCTCTCTTCTAGATGTACCAAACTCTCTGTGTTTGACAGGCGTGTACCATCGGCACGGGCCCACTTTCTTTCCTCTGCTGGCAACACTTGGCTCATCTCCATACACAGAGCCAATTTCCCTTCCTGGGACGGTGTTGCTCCCTTCACTCCCGAACTCTCTTGCTCCTCTGGGAAGTATGGCTTCAAACGATTGATATGACATACCTGTGTCTTGTTAGGGCGATTCGGCTTACTGATCTCATAACTTACAGGACCCACACGGCGAACAACCGAGTATGGACCACCAAAGCGTGATTCCGTCACTCTACCTCTCCCAGGTAGCAACATCATCACTCTGGCTCCTGCCTCGAACTCCCTCGGGACAGCCTTCTTGTCGTACCAGATCGACATCTTCTCTTGAGCTGTCTTCAGGTGATCAGCAGCCAGCTCCTTCGCCGTTTTCAACCGTTCGTGGAATCTCCGCACATACTCTTCCACTGTCACTAATGTTTTCCCCGCCGTCAACTGCTCCTTCAGCATCGATAACGGGCTCCTTACCTCGTGTCCAAACACTAGCTGGAATGGAGAGAATCCCAGAGACTCAACAATAGCATCTCGGATCGCAAACAGGGCTGGACAGACAGCCTCATCCCATTCCGCTCCCTGTTCTGCACAATACACCCTTAAGATGGTCTTCAGAGTGGAATGGAACCTCTCAATCGCTCCCTGCGATTGAGGTCTATAAGGAGACGATCGTAGTTGGGCTATTCCCCAGCTTGCCATAGCTTGCCTAAACCACTTCGACTGGAAAACGCTTCCACAGTCGGACTGGATCTCCTTGGGCACACCTACCCAAGCAAAGAACCGCTGAAGGTGTCCCATGACGCATCTCGATGTCACCTTCCGCACTGGGATCGCCTCTGGAAATCTCGTCGAAGCACACATGATAGTCAATAAGTAATTATTCCCTTTTCTGGTCTTAGGTAGTGGTCCCACGACGTCGATTATTAGGCGTTCAAACGCCTGGCCGAACGCCGGAACTGGAACCAAAGGTGCTTTCGGGATGGCAGGGACGTTCTTTCCCGCTCTCTGGCACGGGAAACACGTCTTGCAAATTCTTCTTACATCCGCGTCCATGCCCGGCCAATAAAAATGTTCCCGAAGCCTGCTTAAAGTCTTGGTCACTCCCAAGTGACCCGCGGGATCCACTGAGTGTGCAAGCTTCAGTACCGCGTTTCTGTACCGCGCCGGCATCACCACCTGACGCCTCACTCTCAGCACATCATCACCCGCTTCTTCCCTAACCGGTCTCCACTGCCTCATTAACACTCCCTTCTCCACGAAGAAGTGAGTTGGTGACTCGGGTCCGGCGAGACCTCCTTCAGCCTCCCGTACCAACTCAGGAAACTCTTCCCTTTGCAGCTCACCTAGACGGGTGCGGTCAATGCCTAGAGGACTGGTGAGAGTAACTTGGACACTCCTATCCGACCCTTCCTCACCTGTCGCTTGTCCTCTGGCCCCTCTCGGAACAAATGATCGAGCCCCAGGTCACCCGGCATGTTCTCTTCGGCGTGACTGGATCCGCTCACATCATCTTCCCTCACGTCTCGTCCCGACGTCACCGCGCATACCGGAAATGCCACTCTCGCAATTTCCGTTTCGCCACTGCTGGCGCCCGTCCTGCTGCTCCGTTGATAGGGTTCTATACACTCCTCACCTTTAATCAAATTCGGGAGAACACATCCCCCACAGGAGTCATTCCCTAGGATCACCTGAGCTTCCATCCTGGGCAGTAGAGCACAGACCCCTACTACAAGAGTCTGACAACCATAGTCTGAATTAAGAGTCACCTTATGAAGGGGCATCCTCACTTGTCCCCCCAACGTCCTTATCAGGGCTTCCCCTGTACTGGAACGTCTGTAGTCCTCGGGGAAGAGGGATTCACTAACAAGGGTGAAGTCGGATCCAGTGTCCCTCAGCATCCTTGCTGGCACAGGATCAGCTCCTCTTATCTTCACCGTCCCCTCACACACAAAGGGGTGAATCCTCTTCTCCCTTATCACTGGCATATCACCTGAATTATCGTTGGCTTCTTCGCTTCCTATCCTCGCGAAAGCCACATTCCCACTGTGCCTTGGGCGGCTGCACTCCCTTGCGAAGTGTCCTCGTCCCCCACAGTTGTAACACCGACCACCTCTCCTGGGCGACCCTCTACTAGTCACCCTGGTAGCACCAACGGTAGAGGTTCCCTGGGTCCTCCTAGGACTCCCCGTCGTCGGTTCCCGGGCAGCGGCACTCGCTCCCGAGCTAGGTCCACTGCTCACAGCTTGGGGCTTCCTTCCCGCGTCCCTTGAGCTCTTGAACCGGGTTACTCATCGGGCACACTACTCTTGGGAGAGTCCCCACCCGTCCTCGCTCCTCCTGAACTCCTAAAGTTCCCTCCCGACCTGGGGTAAGGCGAGTGTCTGGGCGGCCCCTCCCTCCTGAGATGTAGTGCCTCTTCCAGCATGTCGGCTCGGTCCGCTGCAGCCTTTAGGTCCTTAATACCTGCTTCTCTCACCCTTACTCGCAACTCTGGATGGAGCACTGACATAAACTTCTCCATCACTATCAGTCGTTTGATGTCATCCGCCGACTCCGCTTCCTCCGCCTTCAACCACCGTAGGAACTTCCGTTCCATATCCCTGGCGGTCTCGGCGTAAGACTTTCCCGACGCTCTTGTACACTCTCTGAACCGCTTCCGGTACATCTCCGGAGTCAGCCGGAATGAGTGGAGCACCGCATTCTTAATTGCGTCGTAATTAGCACACTCTTCTAGGTCCAGCATGTTGTAGGCCTCCCGGGCCTCACCAGTCAACCTGCCCTGGACCAGAGCAGCCCAATCATCTTCTGGCCACTCCTTCAGAGTTGCTATCCGTTCAAAGTGTTCGAAGAACGCCTCGGCTTCTTGAGGTTCGAACGTAGGTAAGTCACGCTCCCTTACCTTGAAGTCATCCCGCCGTGCAGGTAGTGTGGGCAGACCACGCTCAACGCGACGCAATTCTACTTCTTTCCTTGCCTTTATCTCCTCCAGTCGCAGTTGTCTCTCTCCTTCTTCTCGCCGCAGCCGTGCTTCTTGCTCACGCTCCTCTCGCTGCAGCCGTGCTTCTCGCTCCTCTCGCTGCATTTGCGCTTCTCTTTCCTCTCGCTGCATTTGCGCTTCTCTTTCCTCTCGTCTCAGCTGGGCTTCCAGTTGCATCTTCATTATTTCCAGTTGCAGGCTCCTCTTACTACAGCTGGACCTTCCACTGCTCCCATGTTCACTGTGAATTCCTTCCACACTGGTAGGCGCTTGGGGTGGGTCCAGTCGGGACGGTTCACCTTGGGACGGCTCTTCTCGGGACGGCTCTCTTCGAGATGGCTCCTCTCCCGTCGCCTCCTCTCGAGCTGTGAGCTGTGCCATGATCTCTATCCTTCGCTCCGCGACCTTAGTCGTCCTCAACCTGATCCCAAAGTGGTTTGCCACTTGTTGGAGTTGGGCCTTGGTACACTCTTCCAAAATGCTTTCGTCCCTTGTGTCAACAAATTTCTTTACTTTATCCTCCTCCATCTCTATATCGTCGAACATACACGACAGCACAGACAAGTTAGTAGGTACTAATTTCACCGTCTCAGTCCCTTAGCTGGTTAAGTAACAGTACCCCTGAATTCACTGGCCACACTGTATTAGTACCCTGGCAACACTGTCTCGAAATCTTGGGCAACAC
>WNGS01164858.1:72265257-72284696 GCA_020271785.1 Procambarus virginalis
AAATGCACCTTACGACACTGGAAGACGAAGAGTAGGGGAGACATGATCACAACCTACAAAATCCTCAGGGAAATCGACCGGGTAAACAAGGATAAACTATTCAACAATGGTGGGACGCGAAAAAGGGACACAGGTGTGGAAACTGAGTACCTACATGAGACACAGGGACGTTATTAGGAACTTTTTTCAGTGTCAGAGTAGTTAACGGATGGAATGCATTAGGCAGTGATGTGGTAGAGGCTGACTCCATACACAGTTTCAAATGTAGATATGATAAGAGCCCAGTAGGCTCGGGAACCTGTACCACCAGTTGATTGACAGTTAAGAGGCGGGACCAAAGAGCCAAAGCTCAACCCCCGCAAGCACAAATAGGTGAGTACACAGAAGGCAGGACAGAGAAGGCTGGGCAGACTGCATATTCTTGACTGCCAAAGGCCTTTGATACAGTACCGCACATGAGACTGCTACACAAACTTGAGAGGAGTAAGGAGTAGCGGAAAGGCCCTAGCATGGGTGAGCAACTACCTAACAGGAAGGAGCCAGAGGGCAATGGTAAGGGGCGAGAAGTCGAACTGGCGAACAGTAACAAGTGGAGTACCTCAAGGATCGGTGCTGGGACAATCTTCTTCTAATTTACGTAAATGATATGTTTACAGGAGTGGAATCCTACATGTCAATGTTCGCAGATGACGCAAAATTAATGAGAAAGAGTTGTGACAGATGAGGATTGTAGGATCCTCCTAGAGGACCTGGACAGGTTGCAGAGATGGTCAGGGAAATGGCTACTGGGGTTCAACACGAGTAAATGTAAGTTACGGAAATGGGATCAGGTGGTAGGCGACCAAAGGGACAGTACACAATGAAAGGGAACTGCCTACCTGTAACGATTCGAGAAAGAAACTGGGAGCGGATGTGACACCTAATCTAACTCCTGAGGCACATATAAATAGGATAACGACAGCAGCGTACTCTACACTGGCGAAAATTAGAAACTTCATTCAGAAACCTAAATGAGGCTTTTAGGGCGCTTAACACTGCCTACGTGAGACCCGTCTTAAGAGTATGCCGCGCAAGCATGGAGCCCCCACCTGAAGAAACACATAAGGAAACTGGAGAAGGTTCACAGGTTTGCGACGAAGCTTGTCCCAGAGTTACGAGGGATGGGATATGAAGAGCGTCTGAAGGAACTGAACCTTACGACACTATAGCACGAATAGGTGAGTACACACACGCTCCACGCTCGTCTCCTTACCTTAAAATATATCATTCCATATTTGTGTCAGCCATGCATACTTCCCCAACACTGCCAATGGTGCCCACACACTACACACAACATGGGCGCCCCTGGTTTACCTCCCAAGATTACATTTAACAGTTTCAGTCCTAAACATTTTCTCGTGTTTACACGATTCTCAGTTCTACGAACCACTCAAAAGTGTGTAGTCAAATGAGTACACTCACTTGAGTAATGGTGAATAAATAACAATAAATGCCAAAAAATACACATTTCACAATAAATTCAAATCAATATTTACAATGTATTATGCAGACAAGTTACAATAAACAGTAGATGGACCTTTATTGTCCCAGGAGACCTTCCAAGATGGCCGCCACCACGAGGTCTGGTCCGTAACACTTGCTCAACACCTAATGGCTCATTTCACCAGATTTTATATACCATTTTTCCCTCCCACATCCTCAGGGTAATCCCCTCTCAGCTCCTCAAGGTCTCAGGCGCTCCTTATATCACGCTCCCAACCTCGCTCACCATCTTAACCCTTTTATGTCACCTTTCTTAACACCGACGCCTTCCGGTGGAGGCTAACGACAGCAGGTAACGAGACTGGTGAACGTTGTGGTTAACGACAGCACGGGACAACCGTCCAGGACAGCACGGGACAACCGTCCAGGACAGCACGGGACGGGACAACCGTCCAGGACAGCACGGGACGGGACAACCGTCCAGGACAGCACGGGACGGGACAACCGTCCAGGACAGCACGGGACGGGACAACCGTCCAGGACAGCACGGGACGGGACAACCGTCCAGGACAGCACGGGACGGGACAACCGTCCAGGACAGCACGGGACGGGACAACCGTCCAGGATAGCACGGGACGGGACAACCGTCCAGGACAGCACGGGACGGGACAACCGTCCAGGAGAGCACGGGACGGGACAACCGTCCAGGACAGCACGGGACAACCGTCCAGCACAGCACGGGACGGGACAACCGTCCAGGACAGCACGGGACGGGACAACCGTCCAGGACAGCATAGGACAACCGTCCAGCACAGCACGGGACGGGACAACCGTACAGCACAGCACGGGACAACCGTCCAGCACAGCACGGGACGGGACAACCGTCCAGGACAGCACGGGACGGGACAACCGTCCAGCACAGCACGGGACGGGACAACCATCCAGCACAGCACGGGACAACCGTCCAGCACAGCACAGCACGGGACAACCGTCCAGGACAGCACGGGACGGGACAACCGTCCAGGACAGCACGGGACGGGACAACCGTCCAGCACAGCACGGGACGGGACAACCGTCCAGCACAGCACGGGACGGGACAACCGTCCACGACAGCACGAGACAACCGTCCAGGACAGCACGGGACGGGACAACCGTCCAGGACCGCACGGGACGAGACAACCGTCCAGGACAGCACGAGACAACCGTCCAGGACAGCACGAGACAACCGTCCAGGACAGCACGAGACAACCGTCCAGGACAGCACGGGACAACCGTCCAGGACAGCACGAGACAACCGTCCAGCACAGCACGGGACGGGACAACCATCCAGCACAGCACGGGACGGGACAACCGTCCAGCACAGCACGGGACGGGACAACCGTCCAGGACAGCACGGGACGGGACAACCATCCAGGACAGCACGGGACGGGACAACCGTCCAGCACAGCACGGGACGGGACAACCGTCCAGGACAGCACGGGACGGGACAACCGTCCAGGACCGCACGGGACGGGACAACCGTCCAGCACAGCACGGGACAACCGTCCAGCACAGCACGGGACAACCGTCCGCACAGCACGGGACAACCGTCCAGCACAGCACGGGACAACCGTACAGCACAGCACGGGACGGGACAACCGTCCTGGACAGCACGGGACGGGACAACCGTCCAGCACAGCACGGGACGGGACAACCGTCCAGCACAGCACGGGACGGGACAACCGTCCAGGACAGCACGGGACGGGACAACCGTCCAGGACAGCACGGGACGGGACAACCGTCCAGGACAGCACGGGACGGGACAACCGTCCAGCACAGCACGGGACGGGAAAACCGTCCAGGACAGCACGGGACAACCGTCCAGCACAGCACGGGACGGGACAACCGTCCAGCACAGCACGGGACGGGACAACCGTCCAGCACAGCACGGGACGGGACAACCGTCCAGCACAGCACGGGACGGGACAACCGTTGAGGACAGCACGGGACGGGACAACCGTCCAGCACAGCACGGGACGGGACAACCGTCCAGGACAGCACGGGACGGGACAACCGTCCAGGACAGCACGGGACGGGACAACCGTCCAGGACAGCACGGGACGGGACAACCGTCCAGGACAGCACGGGACGGGACAACCGTCCAGGACAGCACGGGACGGGACAACCGTCCAGGACAGCACGGGACGGGACAACCGTCCAGGACAGCATGGGACAACCGACCAGCACAGCACGGGACGGGACAACCGTCCAGCACAGCACGGGACGGGACAACCGTCCAGCACAGCACGGGACGGGACAACCGTCCAGGACAGCACGGGACAACCGTCCAGCACAGCACGGGACGGGACAACCGTCCAGGACCGCACGGGACGGGACAACCGTCCAGGACAGCACGGGACAACCGTCCAGGACAGCACGGGACAACCGTCCAGCACAGCACGGGACGGGACAACCGTCCAGGACAGCACGGGACGGGACAACCGTCCAGGACAGCATGGGACAACCGTCCAGGACAGCACGGGACGGGAAAACCGTCCAGGACAGCACGGGACGGGACAACCGTCCAGGACAGCACGGGACGGGACAACCGTCCAGGCAGCACGGGACGGGACAACCGTCCAGCACAGCACGGGACGGGACAACCGTCCAGCACAGCACGGGACGGGACAACCGTCCAGGACAGCACGGGACGGGACAACCGTCCAGCACAGCACGGGACGGGACAACCGTCCAGCACAGCACGGGACGGGACAACCGTCCAGGACAGCACGGGACAACCGTCCAGGACAGCACGGGACGGGACAACCGTCCAGCACAGCACGGGACGGGACAACCGTCCAGGACAGCACGGGACGGGACAACCGTCCAGGACAGCACGGGACGGGACAACCGTCCAGGACAGCACGGGACGGGACAACCGTCCAGGACAGCACGGGACGGGACAACTGTCCAGGACAGCATGGGACAACCGACCAGCACAGCACGGGACGGGACAACCGTCCAGCACAGCACGGGACGGGACAACCGTCCAGCACAGCACGGGACGGGACAACCGTCCAGGACAGCACGGGACAACCGTCCAGCACAGCACGGGACGGGACAACCGTCCAGGACAGCACGGGACGGGACAACCGTCCAGGACAGCACGGGACAACCGTCCAGGACAGCACGGGACAACCGTCCAGCACAGCACGGGACGGGACAACCGTCCAGGACAGCACGGGACGGGACAACCGTCCAGGACAGCATGGGACAACCGTCCAGGACAGCACGGGACGGGACAACCGTCCAGGACAGCACGGGACGGGACAACCGTCCAGGACAGCACGGGACGGGACAACCGTCCAGGACAGCACGGGACGGGACAACCGTCCAGGACAGCACGGGACGGGACAACCGTCCAGGACAGCACGGGACGGGACAACCGTCCAGCACAGCACGGGACGGGACAACCGTCCAGCACAGCACGGGACGGGACAACCGTCCAGGACAGCACGGGACGGGACAACCGTCCAGCACAGCACGGGACGGGACAACCGTCCAGCACAGCACGGGACGGGACAACCATCCAGGACAGCACGGGACAACCGTCCAGGACAGCACGGGACAACCGTCCAGGACAGCACGGGACGGGACAACCGTCCAGCACAGCACGGGACGGGACAACCGTCCAGGACAGCACGGGACAACCGTCCAGGACAGCACGGGACAACCGTCCAGGACAGCACGGGACAACCGTCCAGGACAGCACGGGACAACCGTCCAGGACAGCACGGGACAACCGTCCAGGACAGCACGGGACAACCGTCCAGCACAGCACAGACAGCGGGACAACCGTCCAGCACAGCACGGGAAACCGTCCAGGACAGCACCACACAACCGTCCAGGACAGCACGGGACAAGCGTCCAGGACAGCACCAGACAACCGTCCAGGACAGCACGGGGACAACCGTCCAGGACAGCACGGGACTACCGTCCAGCACAGCACGGGACAACCGTCCAGGACAGCACGGGACAAGCGTCCAGGACAGCACGGGACAAGCGTCCAGCACAGCACGGGACAACCGTCCAGCACAGCACGGGACAACCGTCCAGGACAGCACCACACAACCGTCCAGGACAGCACGGGACAACCGTCCAGAACAGCACGGGACAACCGTCCAGCACAGCACGGGACAACCGTCCAGGACAGCACCACACAACCGTCCAGGACAGCACTAGACAACCGTCCAGGACAGCACGGGACAACCGTCCAGGACAGCACCAAACAACCGTCCAGGACAGCACGGGACAACCGTCCAGGACAGCACGGGACAACCGTCCAGGACAGCACGGGACAACCGTCCAGGACAGCACGGGACAACCGTCCAGGACAGCACGGGACAACCGTCCAGGACAGCACGGGACAACCGTCCAGGACAGCACGGGACAACCGTCCAGGACAGCACGGGACAACCGTCCAGGACAGCACGGGACAACCGTCCAGGACAGCACGGGACAACCGTCCAGGACAGCACGGGACGGGACAACCGTCCAGGACAGCACGGGACGGGACAACCGTCCAGGACAGCACGGGACGGGACAACCGTCCAGGACAGCACGGGACAACCGTCCAGCACAGCACGGGACAACCGTCCAGGACAGCACGGGACAACCGTCCAGGACAGCACGGGACAACCGTCCAGGACAGCACGGGACAACCGTCCAGGAAAGCACGGGACAACCGTCCAGGACAGCACGGGACGGGACAACCGTCCAGGACAGCACGGGACAACCGTCCAGGACAGCACGGAACAACCGTCCAGGACAGCACGGGACGGGACAACCGTCCAGGACAGCACGGGACAACCGTCCAGGACAGCACGGGACAACCGTCCAGGACAGCACGGGACGGGACAACCGTCCAGGACAGCACGGGACGGGACAACCGTCCAGGACAGCACGGGACGGGACAACCGTCCAGGACAGCACGGGACGGGACAACCGTCCAGGACAGCACGGGACGGGACAACCGTCCAGGACAGCACGGGACGGGACAACCGTCCAGGACAGCACGGGACGGGACAACCGTCCAGGACAGCACGGGACGGGACAACCGTCCAGGACAGCACGGGACGGGACAACCGTCCAGGACAGCACGGGACGGGACAACCGTCCAGGACAGCACGGGACGGGACAACCGTCCAGGACAGCACGGGACGGGACAACCGTCCAGGACAGCACGGGACGGGACAACCGTCCAGGACAGCACGGGACGGGACAACCGTCCAGGACAGCACGGGACGGGACAACCGTCCAGGACAGCACGGGACGGGACAACCGTCCAGGACAGCACGGGACGGGACAACCGTCCAGGACAGCACGGGACAACCGTCCAGGACAGCACGGGACGGGACAACCGTCCAGGACAGCACGGGACGGGACAACCGTCCAGGACAGCACGGGACAACCGTCCAGGACAGCACGGGACAACCGTCCAGGACAGCACGGGACGGGACAACCGTCCAGGACAGCACGGGACGGGACAACCGTCCAGGACAGCACGGGACGGGACAACCGTCCAGGACAGCACGGGACGGGACAACCGTCCAGGACAGCACGGGACGGGACAACCGTCCAGGACAGCACGGGACGGGACAACCGTCCAGGACAGCACGGGACGGGACAACCGTCCAGGACAGCACGGGACGGGACAACCGTCCAGGACAGCACGGGACGGGACAACCGTCCAGGACAGCACGGGACGGGACAACCGTCCAGGACAGCACGGGACGGGACAACCGTCCAGGACAGCACGGGACGGGACAACCGTCCAGGACAGCACGGGACGGGACAACCGTCCAGGACAGCACGGGACGGGACAACCGTCCAGGACAGCACGGGACGGGACAACCGTCCAGGACAGCACGGGACGGGACAACCGTCCAGGACAGCACGGGACGGGACAACCGTCCAGGACAGCACGGGACGGGACAACCGTCCAGGACAGCACGGGACGGGACAACCGTCCAGGACAGCACGGGACGGGACAACCGTCCAGGACAGCACGGGACGGGACAACCGTCCAGGACAGCACGGGACGGGACAACCGTCCAGGACAGCACGGGACGGGACAACCGTCCAGGACAGCACGGGACGGGACAACCGTCCAGGACAGCACGGGACGGGACAACCGTCCAGGACAGCACGGGACGGGACAACCGTCCAGGACAGCACGGGACGGGACAACCGTCCAGGACAGCACGGGACGGGACAACCGTCCAGGACAGCACGGGACGGGACAACCGTCCAGGACAGCACGGGACGGGACAACCGTCCAGGACAGCGGGACGGGACAACCGTCCAGGACAGCACGGGACGGGACAACCGTCCAGGACAGCACGGGACGGGACAACCGTCCAGGACAGCACGGGACGGGACAACCGTCCAGGACAGCACGGGACGGGACAACCGTCCAGGACAGCACGGGACGGGACAACCGTCCAGGACAGCACGGGACGGGACAACCGTCCAGGACAGCACGGGACGGGACAACCGTCCAGGACAGCACGGGACGGGACAACCGTCCAGGACAGCACGGGACGGGACAACCGTCCAGGACAGCACGGGACGGGACAACCGTCCAGGACAGCACGGGACGGGACAACCGTCCAGGACAGCACAGACGGGACGGGACAGGGACAAACGTCCAGGACAGCACGGGACGGGACAACCGTCCAGGACAGCACGGGACGGGACAACCGTCCAGGACAGCACGGGACGGGACAACCGTCCAGGACAGCACGGGACGGGACAACCGTCCAGGACAGCACGGGACGGGACAACCGTCCAGGACAGCACGGGACGGGACAACCGTCCAGGACACGGGACGGGACAACCGTCCAGGACAGCACGGGACAAACCGTCCAGGACAGCACGGGACACAACCGTCCAGGACAGCACGGGACAACCGTCCAGGACAGCACGGGACGGGACAACCGTCCAGGACAGCACGGGACAACCGTCCAGGACAGCACGGGACGGGACAACCGTCCAGGACAGCACGGGACGGGACAACCGTCCAGGACAGCACGGGACGGGACAACCGTCCAGGACAGCACGGGACGGGACAACCGTCCAGGACAGCACGGGACGGGACAACCGTCCAGGACAGCACGGGACGGGACAACCGTCCAGGACAGCACGGGACGGGACAACCGTCCAGGACAGCACGGGACGGGACAACCGTCCAGGACAGCACGGGACGGGACAACCGTCCAGGACAGCACGGGACGGGACAACCGTCCAGGACAGCACGGGACGGGACAACCGTCCAGGACAGCACGGGACGGGACAACCGTCCAGGACAGCACGGGACGGGACAACCGTCCAGGACAGCACGGGACGGGACAACCGTCCAGGACAGCACGGGACGGGACAACCGTCCAGGACAGCACGGGACGGGACAACCGTCCAGGACAGCACGGGACGGGACAACCGTCCAGCACAGCACGGGACGGGACAACCGTCCAGGACAGCACGGGACGGAACAACCGTCCAGGACAGCACGGGACGGGACAACCGTCCAGGACAGCACGGGACAACCGTCCAGCACAGCACGGGACGGGACAACCATCCAGCACAGCACGGAACGGGACAACCGTCCAGGACAGCACGGGACAACCGTCCAGGACAGCACGGGACGGGACAACCGTCCAGGACAGCACGGGACAACCGTCCAGGACAGCACGGGACGCGACAACCGTCCAGGACAGCACGGGACGGGACAACCGTCCAGGACAGCACGGGACAACCGTCCAGGACAGCACGGGACAACCGTCCAGGACAGCACGGGACGGGACAACCGTCCAGGACAGCACGGGACGGGACAACCGTCAGGACAGCACGGGACGGGACAACCGTCCAGGACAGCACGGGACGGGACAACCGTCCAGGACAGCACGGGACGGGACAACCGTCCAGGACAGCACGGGACGGGACAACCGTCCAGGACAGCACGGGACGGGACAACCGTCCAGGACAGCACGGGACGGGACAACCGTCCAGGACAGCACGAGACAACCGTCCAGCACAGCACAGGACGGGACAACCGTCCAGGACAGCACGAGACAACCGTCCAGGACAGCACAGGACGGACAACCGTCCAGGACAGCACGGGACAACCGTCCAGGACAGCACGGGACAACCGTCCAGCACAGCACGGGACAACCGTCCAGGACAGCACGGGACGGGACAACCGTCCAGGACAGCACGGGACGGGACAACCGTCCAGGACAGCACGGGACGGGACAACCGTCCAGGACAGCACGGGACGGGACAACCGTCCAGGACAGCACGGGACGGGACAACCGTCCAGGACAGCACGGGACGGGACAACCGTCCAGGACAGCACGGGACGGGACAACCGTCCAGGACAGCACGGGACGGGACAACCGTCCAGGACAGCACGGGACGGGACAACCGTCCAGGACAGCACGGGACGGGACAACCGTCCAGGACAGCACGGGACGGGACAACCGTCCAGGACAGCACGGGACGGGACAACCGTCCAGGACAGCACGGGACGGGACAACCGTCCAGGACAGCACGGGACGGGACAACCGTCCAGGACAGCACGGGACGGGACAACCGTCCAGGACAGCACGGGACGGGACAACCGTCCAGGACAGCACGGGACGGGACAACCGTCCAGGACAGCACGGGACGGGACAACCGTCCAGGACAGCACGGGACGGGACAACCGTCCAGGACAGCACGGGACGGGACAACCGTCCAGGACAGCACGGGACGGGACAACCGTCCAGGACAGCACGGGACGGGACAACCGTCCAGGACAGCACGGGACGGGACAACCGTCCAGGACAGCACGGGACAACCGTCCAGGACAGCACGGGACGGGACAACCGTCCAGGACAGCACGGGACAACCGTCTAGGACAGCACGGGACGGGACAACCGTCCAGGACAGCACGGGACAACCGTCCAGGACAGCACGGGACGGGACAACCATCCAGCACAGCACGGGACGGGACAACCGTCCAGGACAGCACGGGACGGGACAACCATCCAGCACAGCACGGGACGGGACAACCGTCCAGCACAGCACGGGACGGGACAACCGTCCAGCACAGCACGGAACGGGACAACCGTCCAGCACAGCACGGAACGGGACAACCGTCCAGCACAGCACAGGACGGGACAACCGTCCAGGACAGCATGGGACAACCGTCCAGGACAGCACGGGACAAGCGTCCAGGACAGCACGGGACAAGCGTCCAGGACAGCACGGGACAAGCGTCCAGGACAGCACGGGACAACCGTCCAGGACAGCACGGGACAACCGTCCAGGACAACGCCACACAACCGTCCAGGACAGCAGGGGACAACCGTCCAGGACAGCGCCACACAACCGTCCAGGACAGCAGGGGACAACCGTCCAGGACAGCGCCACACAACCGTCCAGGACAGCACCAGACAACCGTCTGGTGTACAGGCTTACCAAAGAAGCTATCAAAGCCTCCCACTTCAAATACCACCAGACAGCCTCTGAGAAAGTATAATCCAGGCCATAATTACATCCCTCTGTTAATTACTGGCCTTCAAAAGCTCTCTGGCTTTACCAATCCTCGCCAATCCCGCCAGCAACCCACATTTTCAAACGTGTCCTGTCCCACATAGAGCCCTCGTGGGCTTAAGGTCTGTGCACGTGACTACACCACTCAATGCCCTCCTGCGGCCAGATTCACGAAAGCACTTACAAACGTTTACATCTTTTCTCAATCTTTGGCGACTTTGTTTCTAATTATTAAACAGTTAATGAGCTCCGAAGCACCAGGAGGCTGTTTATAACATTAACAACAGTTGAATGAGAAGTTTTCATACTTGTAAACTGTTTAATAAATGTAACCAAAGCCGTCAAAGATTGAGGAAAGATGTACACGTTCGTAAGTGCTTTCGTAAGTGCTTTCGTGAACCTGGCCCCTGGTCTGTAAGACTGAACCCGTGTTTGGGAGTGAAGACATATACCCCTGATCTCTCCCACCAAACACTAGGTGGATGCCGTACATCCCTCGCACTTCTGGATCCTGATCCCTTTTAAATAAGGTTAGGGCGTGAGGTGGGTAGAGAGCTGCGTGGTGGGCCCGGGGGGGCACGGCTGCTGGAGGTGGTACACCAGTGTGTACAGAGGTCATCACAACACTGCGGGCAGTGTGTTGCAGGGCTCTGATGGGCAGGGACGGTGTTCTGGGCACTCCCATACACTCATGCCCACCACATAGTGATGACGTATATTTTGACGATACACTTCCGGTTCTAAATTATCATTATAGAGCTCTCAAGTCTTCATTTGATGTTACTATTGCAGATAAACAACCCAGTCGTTTGTTTCCTTCCTCCATGCTAACTTTCTTGCTTCAAAGCAACCTTCTGCACTTCTTACTGAAGTACAAACTATAAAAGTATGATAAACAACACAGGCAAACAAAGTGTAATGTATCTATTTACATGACCAAGTATTTCAAATTACCAAAATGTTCGACAACGTTTATTTAGAACTAATTAATTGAGTGTTGCCCAATAAATATAACGTGCAACAAATTATTTAAAATTATTGTCTAGTAATTCCCGAACACCGAAGTAAAATATTTATTCTTTAATTAATGATTGTCAAACATGTGCAACAAGTATTGAAGTTTTAGTTATTTAATGCATTCACACACACTATTATATTACATATATATATATATATATATATATATATATATATATATATAGATATATATATATATATATATAATATATATATATATATATATATATATATATATATATATATATATATATTAGTAAATTTGGTAGCAGTCTTTCTTGTAAGCATATGTTATTAAATATGACCGAAAAAAGTAAGATTAATAATTCTAACACGAATTTTCTCAATATTTCTTATGTTTCTCTTCAGTGTCGATGGTAAATGAAAAATCAATTTAGGTTGGCCATTTTTTGGTTTTATATTAAATTGTCAACAATTGCCAATTTACTGTAAAACCAAAAAAACGGCCAACCTACTCATGAAGACAGACACCAAAAATAACGCCTTGAAAGAGACCAATGTCGTCTATGCCTTTAAATGCCCACTTGGGGACTGTAAGCCTCAAAGAATCAGTATATAGGCAAGACAACAACATCTCTTTCCAGGCGATTAACGATGCATAAGCAACAGGGCTCCATTAAGGAACATATAATCTCTTCCCACAACCAGACCATCACCAGAGAAGTCTTAACATACAACACAGAAATCATCGATAGATACAGCGATAGCAGGCGGCTTGACATCTGCGAGGCACTATACATCAAGAAGTCAACACCAGCAATCAACAGCCAATTAATACACAACTATATTCTACCACTTCAAGACTCCGCACCAATATAGAAGCATCAAGAAATATGGGCCAATAGGCCCTTTGCAGTTACTTCCATTCCTACCTTCAATTTACCCAATTAATACCCATTATTTCGTGTTCTGTCCTGTGTTGAAAGTTTTGTTCACCTCATCCAAAATGTTGTAAAATATCACCTCACCCAAAATGCGGGTATAAAATGAAAGCTGTTAAATCATAGCTCAGTAAGAACTCTATTTAGTGTTTGCAGATTATAGTTGTGTGTGTGTAAACTAAAGTCTTTGAAAATGTAATAAGTTATTACGAAACGCGTTCAAGTGTCGCATCAGACTAGAAATAAAAATGAATTTTGGAGAATTGATTTTTCAATTACCATCAACAGTGAAAAGAAACACAAGAAATATTGAGAAAATTAGTGTTAGAATTTTTAATCTTACTTTTTCGGTCATATTATATTTATATATATATTATATATATATATATATATATATATATATATATATATATATATATATAATATATATATATGTCGTACCTAGTAGCCAGAACGCACTTGTCAGCCTACTATGCAAGGCCCGATTTGCCTAATAGGCCAAGTTTTCATGAATTAATTGTTTTTCGACTACCTAACCTACCTAACCTAACCTAACTTTTTCGGCTACCTAACTTAACCTAACCTATAATGATAGGTTAGGTTAGGTTAGGTAGGGTTGGTTAGGTTCGGTCATATATCTACGTTAATTTTAACTCCAATGAAAAAAAATTGACCTCATACATAATGAAATGGGTAGCTTTATCTTTTCATAAGAAAAAAATTTGAGAAAATATATTAATTCAGGAAAACTTGGCTTATTAGGCAAATCGGGGCTTGCATAGTAGGCCAAAAAGTGAGTTCTGGCTACTAGGTACGACATATATATAAGAGGCATAAGGGAAGAGAGGAGAGTCAATGGAGATGGAAGAGAATGCAAAAAGAGCCTCTATTCTCTCTTATCTATTCTTCACCCTGGAGGCTCTGGCACACACACCTGGCTGTATCACCACCCCTGGAGGCTCTGGCACACACACCTGGCTGTATCACCACCCTGGAGGCTCTGGCACACACACCTGGCTGTATCACCACCCTGGAGGCTCTGGCACACACACCTGGCTGTATCACCACCCTGGAGGCTCTGGCACACACACCTGGCTGTATCACCACCCTGGAGGCTCTGGCACACACACCTGGCTGTATCACCACCCTGGAGGCTCTGGCACACACACCTGGCTGTATCATCACCCTGGAGGCTCTGGCACACACACCTGGCTGTATCACCACCCTGGAGGCTCTGGCACCACACCTGGCTGTATCACCACCCCTGGAGGCTCTGGCACACACACCTGGCTGTATCACCACCCTGGAGGCTCTGGCACACACACCTGGCTGTATCACCACCCTGGAGGCTCTGGCACACACACCTGGCTGTATCACCACCCTGGAGGCTCTGGCACACACCTGGCTGTATCATCACCCTGGAGCCTCTGGCACACACACCTGGCTGTATCACCACCCCTGGAGGCTCTGGCACACACACCTGGCTGTATCACCACCCTGGAGGCTCTGGCACACACACCTGGCTGTATCACCACCCTGGAGGCTCTGGCACACACCTACACCCCTGGCCCTTGTATCATCACCCTGGAGGCTCTGGCACACACACCTGGCTGTATCACCACCCTGGAGGCTCTGGCACACACACCTGGCTGTATCACCACCCTGGAGGCTCTGGCACACACACCTGGCTGTATCACCACCCTGGAGGCTCTGGCACACACACCTGGCTGTATCATCACCCTGGAGGCTCTAGCACACACCTGGCTGTATCACCACCCTGGAGGCTCTGGCACACACACCTGGCTGTATCACCACCCTGGAGGCTCTGGCACACACACCTGGCTGTATCACCACCCTGGAGGCTCTGGCACCACACCTGGCTTGTATCACCCCCTGGAGGCTCTGGCACACACCCCTGGCTGTATCACCACCCTGGAGGCTCTGGCACACACACCTGGCTGTATCACCACCCTGGAAGCTCTGGGCACACACCCCTGGCTGTATCACCACCCTGGAGGCCTCCTAGGCACACTCCTGGCTGTATCACCACCCTGGAGGCTCTGGCACACACCTGGCTGTATCACCACCCTGGAGGCTCTGGCACACACACCTGCTGTATCACCACCCGGAGGCTCTGGCACACACCCCTGGCTGTATCACCACCCTGGAGGCTCTGGCACACACACCTGGCTGTATCACCACCCTGGAGGCTCTGGCACACACACCTGGCTGTATCACCACCCTGGAGGCTCTGGCACACACACCTGGCTGTATCACCACCCTGTACCTAATAGGTAACCTAATTCATGTTCATATATGATGATGAAGCTTGAAAGATGTGAAGGGGTCCCCGCCGCCCCCCACCACGGAGGGTGTGCCCGCCGCCCCCCACCACGGAGGGGGTGCCCGCCGCCCCCCACCACGGAGGGGGTCCCCGCCGCCCCCACCACGGAGGGGGTGTAAGCAACTGAAAACTGCCTTCTATTTGAGGAAATAAATTTTGCAGGACTCTTACGAATTGAAGATTCATGATACTTATGTATTCTGTATTCAGTGGTGGTGGAGGAGAGAGAGGTGGGGTGGGGGAGGTGGAGGGGAAGGTGAGACATAGGGAAGGAGAGCGAGGTTGGGTTCTATGGGGGCTTGATCTATGTGACAGGTCTGAAAGACAGTTGATATGGGGGTGGGGGGGGTGTTGCGTCTGGGGTAAGACCAACGTAAGCAACATGCAGGAACCTTGTTGCTGGAAGTGTGGAGTGTTGGTTGGTGATTATGGTGCTTGGGTGCGTAGGGGGAGGCGGCTGGGACGGTCTGGAGGCTTGTGACAGACTTGTGAGTCGGGGTGAGGCGGGGGCCCAGGTGCCCTCGTCCTACTCTTTGGCAAAAGAGGCATAATGTCTCGACTGTGTAGATTTGGGAACTGGCCCTCCAGTATTTTCCATGTGTATATTATATGATATCTCTCTCGTCTCCTCCCTAGTGAGTACATTGGAGGGCTTTGAGACGTTCCCAATAATTAGGTGCTTTATCTCGTCTATACGTGCTGTATATGTTCTCTGTATTCCCTCTAGATCAGCATTCTCTCCTGCTTTGAAGGGGGCAGTAAGTACTGAGCAGTACTCAAGACGGGACAACACAAGTGACTTGAAGAGTACAACCATTGTGATGGGATCCCTTGATTTGAAAGTTTCTCGTAATCCATCCGATCATTTTTATGGCTGACGCCATATTTGCTTGGTTATGCTCCCTAAACGTTAGGTCGTCGGACATCATTATTCCCAGGTCCTTGACATGCTGTTTTCCTACGATGGGCAAATTTGACTGTTTTGTACCCTGTATTATGTTTAAGGTCTTGATTTTTACCGTACCTGAGTTCCTGGAATTTAGGAACACACTATCAGTTGAGTACGAAACAACTTTAGTATTTCCTGGTTTATGCTAACTATACTAATACAGCTGACGAAATATGAATACGGAAACTGAACAAGGAAACTGTGATGGAAGGCAGTGTTGGAGACAACCGGTCCTCAGTACCGATATGGTTATATAAAAAATAAACTCAGCAGTCGTGGCCAAGACGGTCCAAGACCTCCACACTCCTCCTTAGTGTTCCTCTGCGTCCTGCCAGACTTCTTGGGTTCCAATACTCAACCTTGCTTTTGTCATGATTTACTAAAACATCCGATAGTAACCAGTTTACAGAGTTTTTATGTTGGTTTAAATTATGTTTATAATAAACTTGTATCATTGACAAGCACTACGTGTTTGTTGATAGTTTCGTTGCGGTGTTTATCTAGTTCCTAAAGATTTTCGATCATTAGGTGGTGCGTCACCTCGCGCATGTGCAAATGAAGGCTTGAGACACATGACACTGGCGCTAATGCTATAAGTTAGTATCCTAGGCACTGTATACATAAAACTTTGTATACATAGATGTTTGTATACTGTATATGGTATGAATGGTTAACTCGTGTGTGGTGTGTGTGTGTGTGTGTGTGTGATGTGTGGGTGTGTGTGTGTGGTGTACATTGTGTAAAAAAAAGTTGTGTGTGTGTGTGTGTTGTGTGGGTGTGATTGTGTGTACTCACCTATTTGTACTCACCTATTTGTGCTTGCGGGGGTTGAGCTTTGGCTCTTTGGTCCCGCCTCTCAACTGTCAATCAACGGTGTACAGTTCCTGAGCCTACTGGCTCTATCATATCTACATTGAAACTGTGTATGGAGTCAGCCTCCACCACATCACTGCCTAATGCATTCCATCCGTTAACTACTCTGACACTGAAAAAGTTCTTTAACGTCTCTGTGGCTCATGTGGTACTCAGTTTCCACCTGTGTCCCCTTGTTCGCGTCCCCCTGTTGAATAGTTTTCCTTGTTAACCGGTCGATTCCCTGAGGATTTTGTAGGTTGTGATCATTCTCCCCTTACTCTTCTGTCTTCCAGTGTCGTAAGGTGCATTTCCCCAGCCTTTCCTCGAACTCATGCCTCTTAGTTTGGGACTAGTCTAGTGGCATACCTTTGGACTTTTTCCAGCTTCGTCTTGTGCTTGACAAGGTACGGGCTCCATGCTGGGGCGCATACTCCAGGATTGGTCTTACATAGTGTGGTGTACAGGATTCTGAAAGATTCCTTACACAAGTGGTTCCTGAAGGCGTTCTTGATGTTGGCCAGCTAGCATATGCCGCGATGATATATCTTTTGATGTGGGCTTCGGGGACAGGTTCGGTGTGATATCAACCTCCTAGATCTTTCTCTCTTTTGACTCCGTTGCAGGTTATCCACGTCACCCAATCTGTATCCTTGTGTCTGGCCTCCTGCTTCCATTCTGCCTAAGTTTCATTACCTGTACTTTCTTACCGGGTTGAACTTAAAGCAGCCATTTGTTAGGACCATTCCTCAAGTTAGTCTAGGTCCCCGTACTCTGTCACTCTCCTCTATCGTCCCATTCATTCTCATAATTTTGCATCATCGCAAACATTGAGAGGAAGACGTCTATACCCTCTGGGATGATCGATTACATAATTAGAAACAGTATAGGTCCAAGGACTGACCCCTGCGGGACTCCACTTGTAACGTCTCGCCAATCTGAGACCTCACCCCTCACACGGACTCTTTGTCTCCTGTTGCTTAGGTACTCCTGTATCCAACGGATACCTTCCCTTTCACTCCAGCCTGCATCTCGAGCTTTTTCACTAGCCTCTTGTGTGGCATTGTATCAAAGGCTTTCTGACAATCCAAAAATATGCGGTCTGCCCACCCTTCTCTTCTTGCCTTATTTTTGTTGCCTGGTCGTAGAATTCAAGTAACCCTGTGAGGCAGGACCTGCCATCCCTGAATCCATGTTGGTGCTGTGTTACAAAGTTCTTTCGCTCAGGTGCTCCACTAGCTTTCCTTCGCACAATCTCTCCATCAGCTTGCATGGTATGCAGGTTAGGGACACTGGCCTGTAATTCAGTGCTCCTGTCTATCCCCTTTCTTGTATATCAGCACTACATTAGCTGCTTTCCAAATTTCTGGCAGTTCCCCTGTTGCCCGAGATTTGTTATATACTATGGAGAGTGGTAGGCACAGTCTTTCTGCTCCTTCCTTAAGTATCCAAGGAGAGATTCCATCTGGGCCTATAGCCTTTGTTACATCCAACTCTAGTAAACACTTCTTTACTTCCCCAGCTTGTAATCTCAACTCTTCCAGTGGTTCCTGGCTAGCTATCCCCTCTCTTAACTCTTGGATTTCTCCTAGTTCTAGGGTGAAGACCTCTTGGAATTTCTTATTCAGTTCCTCACACACTTCCTTGTCGTTTGTAGGGAATCCTTCTGCCCCTATCCTTAATTTCATAACCTGTTCCTTTACTGTTGTTTTTCCTCCTGATGTGGCTATGCAGCAATTTAGGCTGAGTCTTTGCCTTGCTTGCGATGTCGTTTTCGTATTGTCTTTCCGCCTCTCTTCTCATCCTGACATATTCATGTGTGTGTGTGTGTGTGTGTGTGTATATATATATATAGTATATATATAATATATATATATATATATAGTAATATATATATATATATATATATGTATATGTCGTACCTAGTAGCCAGAACTCACTTTTTGGCCTACTATGCAAGCCCTGATTTGCCTAATAAGCCAAGTTTTCCTGAATTAATATATTTTCTCTAATTTTTTTCTTATGAAAAGATAAAGCTACCCATTTCATTATGTATGAGGTCAAATTTTTTTCATTGGAGTTAAAATTAACGTAGATATATGACCGAACCTAACCAACCCTACCTAACCTAACCTTAACCTATCTTTATAGGTTAGGTTAAGTTAGGTAGCCGAAAAAGTTAGGTTAGGTTAGGTAGGTTAGGTAGATCGAAAAACAATTAATTCATGAAAACTTGGCTTATTAGGCAAATCGGGCCTTGCATAGTAGGGTAGGCTGAGAAGTGCGTTCTGGCTACTAGGTACGACATATATATATATAT
>WNGS01164858.1:72355979-72366096 GCA_020271785.1 Procambarus virginalis
ATACAAGACAAGGATGGAACATGTCTGTATCACAATATACTCAAAGATGTTATCACGAGGTCATTATTAGTCTGTTCCATCTTTATCATGTACTCATTAATCTCATGAAACCCAGTAACCGCAGAGGCTTTCTCATCTCAGCTCAAAAACTCTAGGGAACAAAGTTAAAGACAATTTAAATAATAAATCATAATTATATTTCACACGAAGTATCATAATTTAAGCAATTCAACATGATGTTCAAGATATATAGGTAAAGCGAGTCATCATCCAGAAATTTGAGAACCCTACAACTGACTGCCCCTGATCATCACACAACCCTTGTACACACGACCATGTCACCTTAATGCTCAACTCACCAAGTGTCGCCTATAGCTGGATAGAGGGGGGGAGGGGGGTCTGTAGTTGACAGAGACTGTACTGCCCCGCCGGCTGACAGCCTCCTCGGCTGTTCTTCGGTCTTATCCTCGTCTTCTTATACCTCTCGAATCGATAGCTCTCCGAGTATATATTGGGAAACCTAGTAGCTAACTCTGCCCACAAGTAGATAGCCTCTGGCACTCTACCAAGCCACTCCTTAAATGTTGGCATGTTTGAAGGCTACCAGGCTACAATTATAAGATTAGTGGGAGCCAGGTGAAATTCTCATGGCTGACCTCAGGTCACTTTTTTTGTTTTTTTTAAGATATATACAAGAGTTGTTACATTCTTGTACAGCCACTAGTACGCGTAGTGTTTCGGGCAGGCCCCTGGAATACGATCCCCGCCGCGAAGAATCGTTTTTTCATCCAAGTACACATTTTACTGTTGTGTTAAACAGAGGCTACAGTTAAGGAATTGCGCCCAGTAAATCCTCCCCGGCCAGGATACGAACCCATGACATAGCGTTCGCGGAACGCCAGGCGAGTGTCTTACCACTACACCACGGAGACTGTTAACTTGGTGGTCATTAACACTTAGAGGTGTGAGATCCAGGCCGATAAACTGGCGCCTCTCAATATCCTTGTCTGTGACTCATGAACTATACGTATATATTAAATAAAACTAAACCAAACACCTTAGGTGTTACACTCTTAGCGTTGTGAAGGTCTCGTTTGACGGTCAGTCCTTTCCCTCTTCATTCATTCTTGCTGGTGCCAGATGCTCCGTTCATGAGTACATCCCTCAGCTGTCAGCCCCCCCCCCCCTGGAAATTTGGGCATGGTCCCTCCAGGTGCACAAGTGAGGCCTCTCTCACTCTGCCTCTTGTGTGGAGCCTCGGGTCATTCCAAGACAGAGTGCCCTTCTTCCCAAACACTCGGCATCAATTGCGGTGACGCTCACCCTGGCTTCTCCCACGAATGTGTGCTTTACGAATTTGAGGAAGCCATCCTCAGTTTGAAGCATCGTGATCATTTGTATTTTCCTGAGGCTAGTCGCCAGGTTTGCTGTCTTCCCTCTGTCTGGCATGTCTTATGCTCGTGTGTTGCAGGCTTCTTCGCTCTGGGGCATTTTCTCCGTTCTTTATGTTGACGATTTTTCCCTCACCTGTCAAGGTGATGACTCGCCTTTCCTCCAACGGCGGCTTCAATTCGCGATAATGCCGTGTCGTCCTGAGCCACCAATCATGGCTTCAAGTTCTTTCCGGTTGGAATTATGCTATGACCTTCACTCGGAAGCAGGTCGTCCTTCGACCCCCCTCTATCACTTTATGATAATCCTCTTTTGTATAAGTCTTCTGGTAAGCTTTTGGGGTTAATCTTTGGCACTTGTCCTGGTCGCCCCATATCTCCTACCTCCGAGTTGAATGCTGTAAAGCCCTTAATTTACTTAAAGTCTTGTCCCATACTTCCGGGGGAGCTGATAGACGCACACTCCTCTCTTTACATTCCTCTCTTGTGCTGTCTAAACTTTATTATGGTCGTCCTGCTTATTCGTCTGCCTCTCCCTCCACACTTTGATACTCTTCACCATACTGGGTTCTGTCTTAGCTCTGGTGCCTTTCATTCGACCTCTATCCAAAGACTGTATGTTGAGACCGGCACCCTGTCTCTCAGGATCGCCGTGATCGCTTCTGTCTTCGCTACTTTGCGCGGTCTTTACAACACTCTCATTCTCACTTATGTCATACTTTGACCGTTACCCCTCCTGTGGGCCTTTTTCCCTTTCATCACCTTCCCCTTTCAGGGGAAGACAAGCGAGACAACCGAGACAAGCTGTTGTCTCGCTTGCGTGGTTCTCTCTCGGTTCGTGTTGCCAATGTTTCTTCTCTTGTCGTTCCACCCCTTGCCCCATCATGGAGGGTAGGGTGGAACCCTTCTTCCTATATTTTGTAGAGCCTTACCTGCATGACTAAAGCGTTTACCCCTCATACAGTTCTGAAATGCTTTTTCCTTGCTCACTTTTCTTCACACTCCTGCTCCAGTTCCGTTTTCACCGATGGGTCTAAGTCTGCAGATGGTGTAGGCCACTATGTTGTATTTCCCGACCACACCTATATGTGTCGCCTGCTTCCGGAAACTAGCATCTTCACGGCAGAACTTTATACTATTCTATATGCTCTTCGTCAACTGCTTTCGCGCCGTAATTCTTCCTTTGTTGTTGTAGTTGACTCTCGCAGTGCCCTCGTGGTTCTCGAGTCCTTTAATCCTGTCCATCCTGTGGTCGTCGAAATTCCATATTGGCTGTTTCTTATCTCCAACAGGTTTAGTGCTATATAGTCGTAATAGCTTGGCACTTTTCCCCTGATAGTTCCAGCAGGTTTAAGACAGTTGAGTTTTCCTGGGTTCCCAACCATATTGATGTGTTCTTAAATGAACGTGTGGACGTTGCTGCTAAGGAGGATATCCACACTTGTCCCATCTCCTGTAAAGGTAGTCTTTATTCTGCCTTCTACCAAGTTATTCATTCCTCCATCCTTGCCTGTTGGCAGGGTCGTTGGTCTTCTGTTATTGGTAACAAGCTGCGTGCTCTTAAAGGAAGTGTGTCCCTTCGGCCTTCCTCCTTCCACCGTATCCGGCGGTGAGAAACGGCTCTGGTGAGGTTACGTATTGGCCATACACGCTTAACTCGCAGACACTTAATGGGGCGCCGTCCTGCTCCTTATTGTCCAAACTGCCTTGTCCCTCTTAAGGTCGTGCATATCCTTATTGAATGTCCTGACTTCCAGGATGTGAGTGCGCCTCGTTTTCCATCTGTCCCTCGTGGTTCCCTGCCCCTCGATAGTATCTTTGGTGAATCAGATGCCTTTGATGTTGTTCCCCTTATGCGCTTTTGTTCTCGTATTGGTATCCTTAGTGATATTTAGCCCCTTTTGAATATCCCGCACTTTTGACGGTGTTACGTAGCCTTCCCCGGCTTGGTGCTTTCTTTTGATAATTACTTACTTGTCATTGGGCGCTCGGTCTGGCAGGGTTGCCATCTGTATGTTATTTTTCAGGAACCGTTGTTTCGGGCGGACACGTCCGCTCTTCCTGGTCCTGCTCTTGGGTGGTGTCCAACGTTGCCATGAGTTTTGCCATGCATTTTTCCTTGACATTGCGCTGTCTTGACCCCATTGTATGTGGGGATTTCAGTGTGTGTATGTGTGTGTGTGTTATTGTGTTGCAAGTTTCAGAGGTGTCTCTCCGACTTGCTAGCTATAACTGAGCTGTGTATGTGTTTTGTGCATTGTACTGTTTTGACCTTGGAATATGTTCATTCCTGTCGTGTATGTGCCTCTTTCCTCTCTGACCGTACTCAGTTGTAGTGTCATGTTTTCATTGGATTGTTGTTGGATTGCCCTTTTTGGGCCTTATTATGTTGGGTGTTTCCCTCTGTTTTCTCCTTATTTTGGTGGGTGGTAACGGCCTTCATTTGTGGAGGGTTATTATGTGTGTTATTATTATTGTTATGTTTTTCTGTCGTGTGGTACTGGTGCTCTGTATTTGAAGTACCTTATGTGTGTTCCACTTGTGTGATTGGTGTACATATAGTGCACGTATATGTGCTGTGCCCTGGGTATGTGTGTTCTGTATTAGCATTGTGTATATATTGTTTTATAAAGTTATGTATTGGTTTAGTGTATTGTGGAGCCTTGGTCAGGTTCATTGTTTCTTGCGCTGTATCTGGTGGTGTTCGTGCACGACAATGTTAATTTGGTATCTTTACTTTTATTTGTATATAACTGTTACGTTATATAATAAATAAAGAAAAAAACTTACATCTGGCGACTCCATCAGAGAGCCTTTCTCTCCACCTGAGTGGACCTCGGTGATTGTTCTCGCCTATTGCTAGGACTTTCTGGAAAGTGACCTCTTGCAGTGTTATCACCAGTTCTAGTGCTATTGCATGCAATTTCAGGAAGAAAACAATAAATAATATCCCTCACAATGGAGTTTACCTCTGCCACATCTCTACCTAGCGTATTTCTTTTGTTAAGTACCCTGATACTGAAAAAAATATTATTTGTTTAATTAAATTATGTACACGCCGACCTGTGACTAGCGTCGTCTCGTGGTAAATGACGGCGCTCCAGGGATAACTCAACTGGCTACTCCACCACCCACCAATGTGCAATTAATGCCAGAAATATACAAACTGAGGAAATATACAATTTATGTCAACATTCTCACTGTTATCTTTTAAATTAATTAATTTTCCAGCTGTATGCTTACTGGTGTTTGGAGAATCACAGGCGCATTACCAGTCTCGATGATTTCTTCCACTCACACTAACATGAACAGCACTGAACACTAAGTGAGAACAAAATACGTAGCCTGTGTCGGAACCGGGCTGTTAATATCTTCCACAAAGAGCCCTCTGTGGCATAAGCGTCCAGCAATGATTTAAAGACAGCTGGTATCACGATTCTCCTTGATGTTAGTGAAATTGTGAAGACCGTGTCTGTGTTCAAGATCAACATGGCTGTCCTTCTCCCACTTGTTTGTGAATTATTAGTTATTAAATTGGGAGTTGTGCTATTCATTTTGAGTTATTACTAAATCCTAATAAAATATATTAAATTGTTTAATATATAATATATTGGATTTAATCTCCACACTTTAGTTCACTAACGAAATTTAAGGGAATTATTTCAATTACTCGTTCAATAGTTCATGTAATAATATAATTAGAATTTATATTTAAATAACAAGAATAATCCTCATATATAACTTAGTTTAAGTATTATTAATTTGTAATTAGTCTTATAGATTTAAACGAAGGATGAATCCCCATTAGTTGTGTCTTACTAGATAAATTCAGGCCATTATTTATGTTTACAGGAGGGAAATATTTCCCAAATATTTCAGGGGAGGGGGGTGGGGAGTGAAACACAGACCGGAGCCCACTCTTCAAGAGTGACCCAGCCGCACAGGAGACTGCTATTTAAACTTTAAAGGCAGGCGGGAGTAAGAGGAAAAGCCCTAGCATATGTAAGGAACTACCTAACAGGCCGGAGCCAGAGAGTAACAGTCAGGGCCGAGAAGTCAGACTAGCGAACTGTAACGAGTGGAGTACCTGAAGAATCCGGCTGGGACCAGTTCTATTTCTAATATACGTGAACGACATGTCTACAGGAGTCGAATCCTATATGCCATTGTTCAGGAGGGAGACTCCTCTTCTTCCACTCCCTAATGCATTCCATTTGTTAACTACTCTAACACTGAAAAAATTATTTTTAATATCTCTGTGGCTCATTTGGGCCCTAAGTTTCCCCCTGTGTCCCCTTGTTCTTGTTCCACTCATGCTAAATAGTTTGTCTTTGTCCACCCTGTCAATTCCCCTGAGAACTGAGTAGGTGGTGATCATTTCTACCCCTACTCTTCTGTCTTCCAGGGACGTGAGGTTTAGCTCCCATAGCCTTTCCTCGTAGCTCATACCTCTCAGTTCTGGGAATAGTCTGGTGGCATACCTCTCAATCTTCTCTAGCTTGGCCTTGTGTCACGATGTCCATACCACGCTGGAGCTGCATACTCCAGAATTGGTCTGACATAAGTGGTATACAAGGTCCTGAACGATTCCATACACAAGTTTCTAAAGGCAGTAGCCTGTAGTCGTTCTGTAGTCTCTGTCTATCTTCATTCGTCTCACAATTTTTGCATCATGAGCAAACATTGAGAAGAATGAGTCTAATGAGTCTATATAGGATGATGAATGAGACTGAATCTATATATGAGTGTGTTCGGGTGAATATAAATAGGTGTTACGCCATGTAGTCCATCCGACCTTTTACAAAGTCCTTAATTCTTATAGTCTTATAATGCCCTTGATATTTCTTCCCATATATGCTTTACTTCCATTGTACCAATAATAAACAGCTAGTTATATCTAAATATGGCAGGCTCGTCGAAATTTCGTAACTATTGTAAAGATATATTGTGGCCATATATGTGTGTGTGTTTGTGCATTGTTGTGTATATTTCTATCCGTTTTTATGAGTGCATATTCTACCCTCGTCTGTGAGCTTGTGTTGGGTTGATTATATGCACGAGTGAATGAGAGGCCCGACTCACCTGGAGAGTTAGGAGTCCAACAGCGACCACAAGAGAGGCGATAACAGCAGCCCACACCAGGGGTTGCAGGGGCCGGTACACGTTCCTCCACGTCGCCAGGGGCTGAGGCCTCAACAGGAAGGCTCCACAGTTATGCATTAAATACTGCTCAGATGCTGCAAAGTCTCTGATACGATCATCCACCAACGTAAAACAATTCACAGTGAAATTCTTTTCCTTTCTATAAATCATTCCCAAAATTCCAACCCAGGTTCCGTTTTCCATTCTGCCCCACTTGTGGTCAGGCGCACTCTCCGTCATTGTGTAGGTGAAGTTAAGTGTTGCTGAGAGCGCAGCCAACATGCTCATTGCTGACCCTGATATGGCGTTATCAGACTTCCTCTGATATAAGAAAGGTTCGTCGGCCATGGAGGTGGCCAACTCAAACCTGTACCCTTCAAATGCAGGAAAGCGGTCAGGAAACAATATTTCTTTCCGAGTAAAAAACTGGGGATTCCACTTTCCGAGGAATTTCGCACTGGTTGATGAGAAAGGTAAGACAGTAAACACCCCCATTGCATTAGGCCTTCCATTTCCCTCACTCGGGATCTCGTCAATAAGAGCCAGACTTCTGACGCTGCTGAAAACCTCCTCACTAAGGACATCAAGACTGGAGCTGGGTGCCAGACTGAAGAGTAAGAGGTCCAGGGGCTTCCAGTCTAGCCATAGCGGCTGGAGGAATTGTGTTGGGTCAGTGATGAAGAGGACGAGATGGAGCACGGAGATGCCCTGAGAGAGCGCCACAACCTGCTGGTCTGGCCTCCACCTCTCATTCGCACCAAGATTTATAGTCGTGTGAAACGTCTTCTGCAACGCCTCCAGAGCCATTACCGATTGCTGGGTTTGGCCTGGAACAGAGGGATCCAGGTACAGTATCACAGTCGAGCCTCGGAACAAGTCCAGGACCTCCGACAGCACCACCAGCTTCCTGGAGTTGATGAATGGTCGTTTGGGAACCAATGACAAACCATTACCAGCTAAAAGTACCAAGAGTCCAAAGAGTAAGATGCATTGTCGGTCCATAATTAGTATCCGGAGGGACGAGTCTCCTGGCTCCTTGCTTGATGATAGCTCTAGTGAGTTTACAACGGACGCGACCACTCGCTATAACGGCAACGTTTTTTTCTATTCACACATCCCTTTACCCCTCACATTTCACAGGTTCTCCCCCCTCACAACTCACAGGCCCCTCTCACACCTCCAAGCTCTCAGTAAAGATCCTGTCCTCGGGAGTCAATGAAAACAAGGCGTTGGCCAAGAACGAGCAATTCCTCATTGATTATGTTGATAAACAAATTATGTTTAACGGATGATACAGGAGGTAAGTATCAGGACAAACATAACACCATAATAAAGTAGTAATGCAGAAGGCAGCTTGACCTAGGCAAGACAACTCCTACTGATACCAAAACTAATTAAAAACATTAGACGAAAAATAAACGAAATTCCTGAAGCTCAAACCATCTTCCTGTTTAGATAGTACCTATTGTGACGATCGTCAATAGTCAGAATTCGAACGTACTTAGCTTTTAGTTAGTAGTATACTGACCAGTAGGGAATTCTTTTAATTAAAACAAATGAAGCAAAAACACTCAGTAATTCATTCCCAGGACTAGAGTAGCACACATATGTATCACATTAGGCCTTAGATGTCATGTATAAGGCCGAGGGAGGTTAGGATAGGTAAGTTCAGTTTGTCCTTTACAACACAAGTAAAAAATAGTTTTCCGGTTTGTCCAACTCAATAGTTCAGATTTCTACGTTCTATTTTCGTTGTACGTCGGTACATATACTCTGGTCCTCCATCCAGCACCACCGTCCAGCACCACCGTCGAGCACCACCGTCCCGCACCACCGTCCAGCACCACCGTCCAGCACCACCGTCCCGCACCACCGTCCAGCACCACCGTCCAGGACCACCGTCCCGCACCCCTGTCCAGCACCACCGTCCAGCACTACCGTCCAGCACTACCGTCCAGCACCACTGTCCAGCACCACCGTCCCGCACCACCGTCCCGCACCACTGTCCAGCACCACTGTCCAGCACCACAGTCCAGCACCACCGTCCAGCACCACTGTCACGCACCACCGTCCCGCACCACCGACCCGCACTACAGTCCAGCACTACCGTCCAGCACCACCGTCCTGCACCACTGTCCAACACTACCGTCCAGCACCACCGTTCCGCACCACCGTCCAGCACTACCGTCCAGCACTACCGTCCAGCACTAAAGTCCAGCACCACTGTTCAGCACCACCGTCCAGCACCACCGTCCAGCACCACCATCCAGCACCACCGTCCAGCACCACCGTCCAACACCACCGTCCCGCACCACCGTCCAGCACTACCGTCCAGCACTACCGTCCAGCACTACCGTCCAGCACCACTGTCCAGCACCACCGTCCAGCACTACCGTCCAGCACTACCGTCCAGCACTACCGTCCAGCACTACCGTCCAGCACAACCGTCCCGCACCACCGTCCAGCACTACCGTCCAGCACCACAGTCCAGCACCACCGTCCAGCACCACCGTCCCGCACCACCGTCCCGCACAACCGTTCCAGCACCACCGTCCAGCACCACAGTCGAGCACTACCGTCCCGCACCACAGTCCAGCACCACCGTCCAGCATCACCGTCCTGCACCACCGTTCAGCACCACAGTCCAGCACCACCGTCCAGCACCACAGTCCAGCTCCACCGTCCAGCACCACCGTCCAACACCACCGTCCAGCACCACTGTCCAGCACCACCGTCCAGCACCACAGTCCAGCACCACCGTCCAGCACTACCGTTCAGCACCACCGTCCAGCACCACCGTCCCGCACCACCGTCCAGCACCACCGTCCAGCACTACCGTCCAGCACTACCGTCCAGCACTACCGTCCAGCACCACCGTCCCGCACCACCGTTCAGCACTACCGTCCAGCACCACTGTCCAGCACCACCATCCCGCACCTCCGTCCAGCACCACCGTCCAACACCACCGTCCAGCACCACCGTCCCGCACCACCATCCAGCACACCGTCCAGCACCACCGTCTAACACCACCGTCCAACACCACCGTCCAACACCACTTCCAGCACCACCGTCCAGCACCACCGTCCAGCACCACCGTCCAGCCCACCGTCCACACCACCGTCCAGCACCACCGTCCCGCACCACCGTCTTCCAGACCATCCACCGTCCAGCACCACCCGTCCCGCACCACGTCCAGCATACCGAGCACCACTCCGCACCCCGTCAATACCGTCCAGACACGTCCACACTCACACCCGCTCGTAACACACCAACCTGTCCAACACCACCGGTACCACACCACCGTCCGACCTTCAGCACCACCGTCCAGCACCACCGTCCCCCCCGCAGCACCATCCGTCCAGCACCACCGTCCAGCACCACCTCCAGCCCATGTCCAGCACTCACCATCCGCACTCCGGTCAGTACCACGCCGCATCACCGCAGCACCACCGTCCAGCACCACCGTCACAGCACCACGCCAGTCACATAGCACCACCGTCGCCCACAGCCAGCCACCTCCACACCGTCCAGACACCCACACCGTCCCTCCAGCTCACCCCGTCAACACCACCGCACAAACACCA
>WNGS01164858.1:72367096-72385081 GCA_020271785.1 Procambarus virginalis
ACCCTAGCTGTTGAGTCTACTGTAGACTTTAGAGAGTTCTTGACTACAGATAACTTAGCACAGTACAACCTCGATTCAACGTACCCGATTCAACGAATCTCCGGCTAGTTCGCACACTTTTCAGGCCGGATTTACTCACCCGGTTCGACGAACAATGGTTCGCCGAAGCGGGGGATGTTTGGATTTGCTTACAATGTCGAGACAGAGTTCACAGACTGGTGGAAAAGTTTCACATTCTATCACAGATTACAATTATTAATTCCTTCATATGACAAGTTCGATCACACAAGTGGACCACACAAGTGGACCGCACATGTGGTCCACAAGTGGTCCACAAGCTTACGATGTTGGGACAGAGTTCACAGTGGTAGAAAACTTTACCATCCATCACAGATTAAACGATCTACCAGTGGGAATACAGAATTACATGAACATGTTTGCTGATGATGCTAAGATAATAGGGAAGATAAGAAACCTAGATGATTGTCATGCCCTTCAAGAAGACCTGGACAAAATAAGTATTTGGAGCAACACTTGGCAAATGGAATTTAATGTGAATAAATGCCATGTTATGGAATGTGGAATTGGAGAACATAGACCCCCCACACAACCTATAAATATTTGAGAAATCTTTAAAGAATTCTGATAAAGAAAAGGATTTAGGGGTGGTTTTAGATAGACAACGTCACCTGAGACCACCTAACCCTTAAACCGCGCATATCATATATAAATGATATCAATGACAAAACCGAAACCGCGCGCACATCATTATATATGATTTCGTGTCTAGCGCTATAATTTAAACCCCCCGCCTGGGATAGGGGCAGCTATAGTACAGCCACGACTGATAGTTGCCAGATCCACCTAGAAAAAAAATCCAGCCCAACATTCTTGAGAGTGAGAACGTCAGTATTGCGCCAGCCACCAAGGCTGGCGCACGCAGCACGAGCTCACAGCACCGCTGTTCAGCTTGTGACCACAGCATCGCCTACAAATGCCAAAATATAAGTGATACTGCTATTATTTAGCAGTGATAGTATTACTGAAGCCCCCTGAATTTGATAAACTGACCAGGATTCTGATAACAGCTTGATTGTGGAGATATTTAGCGCTGTGCTCGATGGAGGGAGGAGTACGGCTGTGGAGGGAGGATTGTGGCGTTGTCTTCTGACTGTGTGTGGCCACCATTTATTGACTGCACTCACCATACCAGCTTAGTGGTTCGCTATGGTGAACACAAATGTAGATACTTACATATAACGTGTGTATAGTGTGAGATAACAGCGAGAGGAGTAGGTTGGGAGCCGCCATTTTGGTGAGAGGAGCGTCGTCTGCAGGAATTATCGTGTTGTTTACTGTGACCACAAGGGTCTTTGGGCACCATACCAGCTTATTTGTACAAGTATGGTGAATAAAACAGGTAGATACTTATATATAATGTGTGTATATAGCATAATAACACCACAACCAATATTGTTGGAGGAGAAATATTAGTGCGTGTGGCCTTGAGGGTGGCCGCCGATCAGCTGACTGTGGAGTAGCTACGTCTTTGTGCGTTTACTCACCATACAAGCTTAGATGTACAGTTATGGTGAACAAAACATGTAAATACGTATATATAACGTCTGTGTATAGTGAATAAATGCAAAAACAGTATTGTGGGAGGTAAATGAGGGTGAGTGAGGTGGTGTTGAGGGAGGGCGTGGCAGTGAGTGGCTCGCTGGTGTGTGGCGGCCACTCCTCGTTGCTTTTTGACTCACAAGACCAACTTAGTAGTTCGTTATGGTGAACAAAACATGCAGATACTTATATATAACCTGTGTATATAGTGTAACAACAGCAAAACTATTTGTTTATTGTTTTATGAACATAATAATTGAATCACTTATATGCACACCATAATTTTGAGTACAGCGATGGTTCACACATTTTATAATATAAATATACCACAATTCACTGTATGGAATAATATTACTGCAAAAAACTAAGAAAAAATCAATCAGAGACATTGAAATAATTAGGAAATAATATATTTGTGGCAACTGCCGTCTGACAGCTCGGGCGGAGTAGACCTCGTCTGGCGAAGGCTCTGCCACGCCCCTTTTTTGCCACACTTCCCTACCCTACTGCGGCTAAAATATGCTACCTACGATTTTTTTGTTATTTTTTTCGTGATCAGGGAACAAAAATAAACAATTCTATAAGACGAAAGAATTTTTTGGATTTTTTTTTTTTTGTTGCGCCTGTGGGTGTGAATTCCATTTGGGCCCTAGCGGTTTGAGGGTTAAGAACATTGTGGCGGTGATCCTATGCTACACTTTCTAACTTCAGAAGTGCTTTTAAATACATGGATGGAGAAATACTAAAGAGTTGTTCACGACTTTTATTAGACCAAAGCTGGAATGCAGCGGTTGTATGGTGCCCATATCTTAAGATGCACATCAACAAACTGGAAAAGGTACAACGACATGCCACTAAGTGGCTCCAGAACTGAAGGACAAGAGCTATGAGGAGAGATTAAAGGCATTAAACATGCAAAAACTAGAAGATAGAAGAAAAAGAGGTGATATGATCACTAATTCAAAATAGTAACAGGAATCGATAAAATTGATAGGGAAGAATTCCTGAGACCCGGAACTTCAAGAACAAGAGGTCATAGATTTAAACTAACGAAACAAAGCTGCCGGAGAAATATACGAAAATTCAGTTTTGTAAACAGAGTGGTAGACGGTTGGAACAAGTTAAGTGAGAAGGTGGTGGAGGCCAAGACCGTCAGTAGTTTCAAAGCGTTTATGACAAAGAGTGCTGGGAAGACGGGACACCACGAGCGTAGCTCTCATCCTGTAACTACACTTAGGTAATTACACTTAGGTATTACAGATTACAATTATAATTCCTTCATAGACAAAGTAGATCACACAAATGGACCACACAAGTGGACCACACAAGTGGACCATCAAGTGGACCACACAAGTGGACCACAAGTGGTCCACAAGCTTACGATGTTGGGACAGAGTTCACAGAGTGGTGGAATACTGTCTCATTCTATCACAGATTACAATTAATAATTCCTTCATTCCTTCAACATAAGACAAGTTGGATCACACAAGTGGACCACACAACAAGTGAATCATATGAACCAACACAGCCAGAATGGTCCACATAAGTGACGCATATTAACCAAAACCATGGAAGTAAAGCATATATGGGAAGAAATATCAAGGGCATTATAAGACTATAAGAATTAAGGACTTTGTAAAAGGTCGGATGGACTACATGGCGTAACACCTATTTATATTCACCCGAACACACTCATATATAGATTCAGTCTCATTCATCATCCTATATAGGCTCATTAGACTCATTCTTCTCAATGTTTGCTCATGATGCAAAAATTGTGAGACGAATGAAGATAGACAGAGACTACAGAACGACTACAGGCTACTGCCTTTAGAAACTTGTGTATGGAATCGTTCAGGACCTTGTATACCACTTATGTCAGACCAATTCTGGAGTATGCAGCTCCAGCGTGGTATGGACATCGTGACACAAGGCCAAGCTAGAGAAGATTGAGAGGTATGCCACCAGACTATTCCCAGAACTGAGAGGTATGAGCTACGAGGAAAGGCTATGGGAGCTAAACCTCACGTCCCTGGAAGACAGAAGAGTAGGGGTAGAAATGATCACCACCTACTCAGTTCTCAGGGGAATTGACAGGGTGGACAAAGACAAACTATTTAGCATGAGTGGAACAAGAACAAGGAGACACAGTGGGAAACTTAGAGCCCAAATGAGCCACAGAGATATTAAAAATAATTTTTCAGTGTCAGAGTAGTAAGCAAATGGAATGCATTAGGGAGTGGAAGAAGAGGAGTCTCTCTCCTGAACAATGGCATATAGGATTCGACTCCTGTAGACATGTCGTTCACGTATATTAGAAATAGAACTGGTCCCAGCCGGATTCTTCAGGTACTCCACTCGTTACAGTTCGCTAGTCTGACTTCTCGGCCCTGACTGTTACTCTCTGGCTCCGGCCTGTTAGGTAGTTCCTTACATATGCTAGGGCTTTTCCTCTTACTCCCGCCTGCCTTTAAAGTTTAAATAGCAGTCTCCTGTGCGGCTGGGTCACTCTTGAAGAGTGGGCTCCGGTCTGTGTTTCACTCCCTACCCCCCTCCCCTGAAATATTTGGGAAATATTTCCCTCCTGTAAACATAAATAATGGCCTGAATTTATCTAGTAAGACACAACTAATGGGGATTCATCCTTCGTTTAAATCTATAAGACTAATTACAAATTAATAATACTTAAACTAAGTTATATATGAGGATTATTCTTGTTATTTAAATATAAATTCTAATTATATTATTACATGAACTATTGAACGAGTAATTGAAATAATTCCCTTAAATTTCGTTAGTGAACTAAAGTGTGGAGATTAAATCCAATATATTATATATTAAACAATTTAATATATTTATTAGGATTTAGTAATAACTCAAAATGAATAGCACAACTCCCAATTTAATAACTAATAATTCACAAACAAGTGGGAGAAGGACAGCCATGTTGATCTTGAACACAGACACGGTCTTCACAATTTCACTAACATCAAGGAGAATCGTGATACCAGCTGTCTTTAAATCATTGCTGGACGCTTATGCCACAGAGGGCTCTTTGTGGAAGATATTAACAGCCCGGTTCCGACACAGGCTACGTATTTTGTTCTCACTTAGTGTTCAGTGCTGTTCATGTTAGTGTGAGTGGAAGAAATCATCGAGACTGGTAATGCGCCTGTGATTCTCCAAACACCAGTAAGCATACAGCTGGAAAATTAATTAATTTAAAAGATAACAGTGAGAATGTTGACATAAATTGTATATTTCCTCAGTTTGTATATTTCTGGCATTAATTGCACATTGGTGGGTGGTGGAGTAGCCAGTTGAGTTATCCCTGGAGCGCCGTCATTTACCACGAGACGACGCTAGTCACAGGTCGGCGTGTACATAATTTAATTAAACAAATAATATTTTTTTCAGTATCAGGGTACTTAACAAAAGAAATACGCTAGGTAGAGATGTGGCAGAGGTAAACTCCATTGTGAGGGATATTATTTATTGTTTTCTTCCTGAAATTGCATGCAATAGCACTAGAACTGGTGATAACACTGCAAGAGGTCACTTTCCAGAAAGTCCTAGCAATAGGCGAGAACAATCACCGAGGTCCACTCAGGTGGAGAGAAAGGCTCTCTGATGGAGTCGCCAGATGTAAGTTTTTTTCTTTATTTATTATATAACGTAACAGTTATATACAAATAAAAGTAAAGATACCAAATTAACATTGTCGTGCACGAACACCACCAGATACAGCGCAAGAAACAATGAACCTGACCAAGGCTCCACAATACACTAAACCAATACATAACTTTATAAAACAATATATACACAATGCTAATACAGAACACACATACCCAGGGCACAGCACATATACGTGCACTATATGTACACCAATCACACAAGTGGAACACACATAAGGTACTTCAAATACAGAGCACCAGTACCACACGACAGAAAAACATAACAATAATAATAACACACATAATAACCCTCCACAAATGAAGGCCGTTACCACCCACCAAAATAAGGAGAAAACAGAGGGAAACACCCAACATAATAAGGCCCAAAAGGGCAATCCAACAACAATCCAATGAAAACATGACACTACAACTGAGTACGGTCAGAGAGGAAAGAGGCACATACACGACAGGAATGAACATATTCCAAGGTCAAAACAGTACAATGCACAAAACACATACACAGCTCAGTTATAGCTAGCAAGTCGGAGAGACACCTCTGAAACTTGCAACACAATAACACACACACACATACACACACTGAAATCCCCACATACAATGGGGTCAAGACAGCGCAATGTCAAGGAAAAATGCATGGCAAAACTCATGGCAACGTTGGACACCACCCAAGAGCAGGACCAGGAAGAGCGGACGTGTCCGCCCGAAACAACGGTTCCTGAAAAATAACATACAGATGGCAACCCTGCCAGACCGAGCGCCCAATGACAAGTAAGTAATTATCAAAAGAAAGCACCAAGCCGGGGAAGGCTACGTAACACCGTCAAAAGTGCGGGATATTCAAAAGGGGCTAAATATCACTAAGGATACCAATACGAGAACAAAAGCGCATAAGGGGAACAACATCAAAGGCATCTGATTCACCAAAGATACTATCGAGGGACAGGGAACCACGAGGGACAGATGGAAAACAAGGCGCACTCACATCCTGGAAGTCAGGACATTCAACAAGGATATGCACGACATTAAGAGGGAAAGTGCAGTTTGGACAATAAGGAGCAGGACGGCGCCCCATTAAGTGCCTGCGAGTTAAGCGTGTATGGCCAATACGTAACCTCACCAGAGCCGTTTCTCACCGCCGGATACGGTGGAAGGAGGAAGGCCGAAGGGACACACTTCCTTTAAGAGCACGCAGCTTGTTACCAATAACAGAAGACCAACGACCCTGCCAACAGGCAAGGATGGAGGAATGAATAACTTGGTAGAAGGCAGAATAAAGACTACCTTTACAGGAGATGGGACAAGTGTGGATATCCTCCTTAGCAGCAACGTCCACACGTTCATTTAAGAACACATCAATATGGTTGGGAACCCAGGAAAACTCAACTGTCTTAAACCTGCTGGAACTATCAGGGGAAAAGTGCCAAGCTATTACGACTATATAGCACTAAACCTGTTGGAGATAAGAAACAGCCAATATGGAATTTCGACGACCACAGGATGGACAGGATTAAAGGACTCGAGAACCACGAGGGCACTGCGAGAGTCAACTACAACAACAAAGGAAGAATTACGGCGCGAAAGCAGTTGACGAAGAGCATATAGAATAGTATAAAGTTCTGCCGTGAAGATGCTAGTTTCCGGAAGCAGGCGACACATATAGGTGTGGTCGGGAAATACAACATAGTGGCCTACACCATCTGCAGACTTAGACCCATCGGTGAAAACGGAACTGGAGCAGGAGTGTGAAGAAAAGTGAGCAAGGAAAAAGCATTTCAGAACTGTATGAGGGGTAAACGCTTTAGTCATGCAGGTAAGGCTCTACAAAATATAGGAAGAAGGGTTCCACCCTACCCTCCATGATGGGGCAAGGGGTGGAACGACAAGAGAAGAAACATTGGCAACACGAACCGAGAGAGAACCACGCAAGCGAGACAACAGCTTGTCTCGGTTGTCTCGCTTGTCTTCCCCTGAAAGGGGAAGGTGATGAAAGGGAAAAAGGCCCACAGGAGGGGTAACGGTCAAAGTATGACATAAGTGAGAATGAGAGTGTTGTAAAGACCGCGCAAAGTAGCGAAGACAGAAGCGATCACGGCGATCCTGAGAGACAGGGTGCCGGTCTCAACATACAGTCTTTGGATAGAGGTCGAATGAAAGGCACCAGAGCTAAGACAGAACCCAGTATGGTGAAGAGTATCAAAGTGTGGAGGGAGAGGCAGACGAATAAGCAGGACGACCATAATAAAGTTTAGACAGCACAAGAGAGGAATGTAAAGAGAGGAGTGTGCGTCTATCAGCTCCCCCGGAAGTATGGGACAAGACTTTAAGTAAATTAAGGGCTTTACAGCATTCAACTCGGAGGTAGGAGATATGGGGCGACCAGGACAAGTGCCAAAGATTAACCCCAAAGCTTACCAGAAGACTTATACAAAAGAGGATTATCATAAAGTGATAGAGGGGGGTCGAAGGACGACCTGCTTCCGAGTGAAGGTCATAGCATAATTCCAACCGGAAAGAACTTGAAGCCATGATTGGTGGCTCAGGACGACACGGCATTATCGCGAATTGAAGCCGCCGTTGGAGGAAAGGCGAGTCATCACCTTGACAGGTGAGGGAAAAATCGTCAACATAAAGAACGGAGAAAATGCCCCAGAGCGAAGAAGCCTGCAACACACGAGCATAAGACATGCCAGACAGAGGGAAGACAGCAAACCTGGCGACTAGCCTCAGGAAAATACAAATGATCACGATGCTTCAAACTGAGGATGGCTTCCTCAAATTCGTAAAGCACACATTCGTGGGAGAAGCCAGGGTGAGCGTCACCGCAATTGATGCCGAGTGTTTGGGAAGAAGGGCACTCTGTCTTGGAATGACCCGAGGCTCCACACAAGAGGCAGAGTGAGAGAGGCCTCACTTGTGCACCTGGAGGGACCATGCCCAAATTTCCAGGGGGGGGGGGGCTGACAGCTGAGGGATGTACTCATGAACGGAGCATCTGGCACCAGCAAGAATGAATGAAGAGGGAAAGGACTGACCGTCAAACGAGACCTTCACAACGCTAAGAGTGTAACACCTAAGGTGTTTGGTTTAGTTTTATTTAATATATACGTATAGTTCATGAGTCACAGACAAGGATATTGAGAGGCGCCAGTTTATCGGCCTGGATCTCACACCTCTAAGTGTTAATGACCACCAAGTTAACAGTCTCCGTGGTGTAGTGGTAAGACACTCGCCTGGCGTTCCGCGAACGCTATGTCATGGGTTCGTATCCTGGCCGGGGAGGATTTACTGGGCGCAATTCCTTAACTGTAGCCTCTGTTTAACACAACAGTAAAATGTGTACTTGGATGAAAAAAACGATTCTTCGCGGCGGGGATCGTATTCCAGGGGCCTGCCCGAAACACTACGCGTACTAGTGGCTGTACAAGAATGTAACAACTCTTGTATATATCTTAAAAAAAAACAAAAAAGTGACCTGAGGTCAGCCATGAGAATTTCACCTGGCTCCCACTAATCTTATAATTGTAGCCTGGTAGCCTTCAAACATGCCAACATTTAAGGAGTGGCTTGGTAGAGTGCCAGAGGCTATCTACTTGTGGGCAGAGTTAGCTACTAGGTTTCCCAATATATACTCGGAGAGCTATCGATTCGAGAGGTATAAGAAGACGAGGATAAGACCGAAGAACAGCCGAGGAGGCTGTCAGCCGGCGGGGCAGTACAGTCTCTGTCAACTACAGACCCCCCTCCCCCCCTCTATCCAGCTATAGGCGACACTTGGTGAGTTGAGCATTAAGGTGACATGGTCGTGTGTACAAGGGTTGTGTGATGATCAGGGGCAGTCAGTTGTAGGGTTCTCAAATTTCTGGATGATGACTCGCTTTACCTATATATCTTGAACATCATGTTGAATTGCTTAAATTATGATACTTCGTGTGAAATATAATTATGAATTTATTATTTAAATTGTCTTTAACTTTGTTCCCTAGAGTTTTTGAGCTGAGATGAGAAAGCCTCTGCGGTTACTGGTTTCATGAGATTAATGAGTACATGATAAAGATGGAACAGACTAATAATGACCTCGTGATAACATCTTTGAGTATATTGTGATACAGACATGTTCCATTCCTTGTCTTGTATGTATTGGTCTAGAATGGATGGTGGCAGCATTACTTCTTCTACTATCTACTCTTCTACTTCTTCTATCTACTTTCCTACTTCTACCTATCTACCCTTCTACCTCTTCTACTTATCCTACTCACTTCCTACTTACTCGTTATTCTATTTCCCTACCCCCCGTTTCAATGGTGGCAGCGGTGAGCAGCCTCTTAGTGTTGTGAAGGTCACGTTTGACGGTCAGTCCTTTCCCTCTTCATTCATTCTTGCTGGTGCCAGATGCTCCTTTCATGAGTACATCCCCTCTCCTCGCCTCTGCAGCAGGTTATCTTGGGATTGTCTTTTTGAAAAAATTGTCTTTTTTCACAAAATTTTTTCACAATTTTTTCACAAAAATTGTGAAAAATTGAGAGAAATCTTCGAAACCTCTTTTCCGATTGCTTTGAAATTTTGACACAACGTTGCATTTGAATAGGCATATGTTTTTATGTACTTACTATTGTGACGGTGTTCCCCCCCCCCCTTCTATTTCTCCCACGCCTGCTGTAAGAGTCATGTTCACTATACCCGAGCGTTCTCTACGTTGCGGGCTTCCGTTTGACATATGTGGGAGAGTATAGAGTTCTCGCAGAGCCGAGAAATTCGTGGAGGAAGAGTATTTTGGCCTGTGGGATAGGCCCTTTAGGAAGCCAATATGGCGCTGGCTACTCTGTTCTCCCGCCAAAACTGTGTGACGTCAGTGACACCAGATTGGTCACCATCAGCGACGTGGCACTGGGAGCCAATGAAAACCTCCCTTGGAAAATGTGACGGCAGGGGGGTCCAGCCGTAGCGACCGCGGGAATTGACAGTATATTGAGCTTCAAGTGCTCTGGAGTCGGGTGCTGTGCAGGTGGAGCTTAAGCAGCATCGTCTGGGACGTCCGACAACTTCACAGTGACATCGTAGTGGTGGGGCCAGTTCCACTGGGAGTACAGTGACAAAGAACTAATTGGGAATCCGTACGACTACCGCCGAGACGTAGGCTGGCTGCCGTAATTGGGAGGAAAGTTGATGGCCAGGAGACCGACTCCGACCCTGCAAGGCGTGGAGGAGGAGCACGGACCTGCAATGGACAGAAGCGGCGAGACGCGATCATCCTGAGACGTTGGCTTGTGTTTCTGGAGGGTGTACGAGGCGAGAGCCTGGACCAGGAGCTGCAACTCAACTCTCATCATAGGATAGGTGAAGTAGGTGTTTACAGTTACCCTCCCAATTCCCCTTTAGTTAGCTATATATATATTTGCCAGAGTATCTTATATGTAGTGAGCAAGTCTCACCTGGATCTATGTCACAGAGGGCACAGTGTGCGTAGTGAGGCTATACAGAGCACCAACAGTATTCGTTTACATATATATATATGTGTGGTGTGTGCAAGCACCTGGATCTACTAAAGAATTTGCTGTGACGAGAATTTATTTCCTGTGAATATTATATATATTACTAGTGAACCAGTTATTGGTGTTAGGCTATGAGCCCATCTTTATATAAATATTACTATTGATATCTATGATTTATATATGTATATGCCTGTGTATTGATTAATGAGTTATCTATGTATATGCCTGTGTATTGAATAATTTCATATATGTGAAGTGATCACTTGTGATACCGCCTTTTAAGAGGATTTATAGATTCAAAGAACAGTACAGTGTAAGTGCATTCATAGTAAACATTATCAAGAACAGTGTAGCTTCTTGGTACAGTGAAACATCACTTTGAGTGCAGTGAGAATAAGTTATTGATCGTGAGACCAGTGAGGTGGTGTATCGCGTCCTAATGGAATCATAAATATGTCATGCGAATGGTAAATATAGTGGTTTGCAAAAAGTTAAAGAAACGGGGCACGCGACGCCAGAGAAAAACAAGCAATAATCATTCTCACGAGTAGTAGGGCGCGGACCAGCTGATATTTGACAGGTGACGTGAGGGGTGGAAGTGTGTTGCCATTCGGTGTGCTCCAGATTATCTGCTGAGGAGAGAGCAGCAGTTGTACTTGTTCTTGCATGTTTGTCAATACATAAATATCCAGTTGTTTTTAAGTAAAATACCAAAAAGTCCTTGGTGTTTGTATCATCCCCTCCATATACCTTGTGACTGCAAAAATATAAAGAAGACAGAGTGACAGAAATAATTACTTGCCTGATATCAAAATAATCGAGCATGCTCTTGCCACAATCACCACAATTACGCAACACCACTGTAGTGTTACTGGACACCTGAAAACACCAGTTGGCAACCTTGTAAGTAGTGAAAGAGTCCTTGTCGGGGCGGGCACACAAATTGAGGGAACAATCTGTGTCTCCACTCACTCTTCGACCTGAGGCCGGTTGAGAGATCGACTGGGGTACTCTCCTGGACGTACAGTGGTGCCGAGAGGATCGAGTGAAGTCCCGTTACGGTGAGTAACGGCCATAGTCAGAACAACCGCTTTGAGAGGATATCAGGGATAAAGTCCTTGCATACCGTTGCTCACCCCGCGAACCCCGACACTATATATATATTCCTCACCTGTGATGGGAAAAAAACATGCTTTTTTTGATAAACAGCGCCATCTGTTGGACGTAAGAGCAACACACGCTGTTATCTCCCAAAGTTCTTCACTGATTGCTTTGAAATTCTGACACAACGTTCAATTTGAATGTGCGTATGTTTTTATATGCCTACTATATAGATGCTACACCTCTGAGAGGTAAAAACATAATTTAAAGAAAAAACAACGCCATCTGTTGAACGTAATAGCAAGACACATACTAAATATGTTATGATTTCCACTTCAGTGTTTCTGATTGCATTAATAAATGGAATTTTCATAGATTTCGATTTATTTTAATTTTGATTTAATTATTTTGTGTGACATTGTGTTGGAATTGAGCTGTGTTGTTTACCACACCGTTCATTTTGTAAGTATAAATATAGATGCCACATTTGTAAACGGTAAAAACATTCTTCGTTTTTTAAGAAACAGCGCCATCTGTCACACGTAAGAGCCATTCACACTATAATAAATATGTTTCGATTCCATTTCAATCTTTCCGATTGCACTGACAAATTAAATTTTCATATATTTTGATTTATTTTCATTTTGATTTAATTATTTTGTGTGATATTGCGTTGGAGTTTAGCTGTATTGTTTACCATACCGTTCATTTCGTGAGTATAAGTATAGATGCCACACCTGTGACAGTAAAAATATGCATTATTGAAAAACAGCGTCATCTGTTGCACGTAAGAACAACTCACGCTTTGCTACGCTTAGATTTCAATGTTTCCAATTTCATTGATAAATTGAATTTTCATAGAATTTGAATTATTTTCATTTTGATTTACTGTTTTTGTGACACTTCATTGGAATTGAGCTTTGTTGTTTACCATACCATTCATTTCATGAGTATAGATTATTTTTTATTTCTTCATTGTTTTTCATTTCGTTTTTTAATTGTTTTTCTTATATATCAGTGATGAGAACATCAGATCATTTGATGTTCCCTATTTTTTTATGGGAACATCAGATTATTTGGGAATGCATCAGACGAAGGAGTGGGGAATGGTAGGGAGGGCGAGGGGACGGGAGTAGGGGATGGTACTGAAAACAACGGGACAAGGGAGGGGGTAATGGTGGGGAGGACGAGAGAACAGGGGAGTTGGGGATGGTGGGGACGAGGGGATAAGGGAATGGAGAATGAGGGGAAGGACAAGGAGACAGGAGAGTGGGGGATGGTGCAGAGGACGAGGGAACAGGAGAGAGGAGAATGATAGGCAGGCCGGCGTGGGTGGACGGGGGAGTGGGAGATGGAGTAGAGTGCGAGGGGATGGTGGAGTGGGGGATGGTTAGAAGGATGAGGGGACGGTGGGGTGGGGGATGGTGGGAGGACACAGGGATGGGGAGGGAGGAAATGGTTGGGAAGACAAAGGGACGGGGAATGTGGTATGATTGGGAAGAGGAAGAGACAGGAGAGTGAGGAATGGTTGGGAGGACGAGGGGACGGGGGAGGGGGAATGGTGGGGAGGACTAGGAAACCATGGGAAGGCTGCTGTGGCTCATCAACGCACATGCGTTGCTGAGCCACAGCAACGCGTGGCCGGGTACAGCTAGTAATTTAATAACAGAACATATATATCGAGACATGACTCAGAAAAAGGGATGAAGGAAAGACACGTGTACAACAAAATAAATTTATTCTATAAAGTTACTCACTAATACACTATGACATGGTTACGTTACATTAATGGAGAGTGTTACTTCCAACAACTAAGAGATACTACTGGCAGCAGGCCGTGGTCCCACCACTCTGAGCGGTGAGTATGACACTACAATCTCTAACCCTCTTGCATGGGCAAAAGAACAGAGTGAAGAGAAATTACCTCCCTCTAGCGACTAGAGAAAAAGACTTGGGATTGGACATAATACCAAACAGAGATAAATAAGAGATAGAGATAAAGTTTATAAATACATGTTTTTTACAGTAAACTATACACCCAAACTATAATCTAAACGAGTGAAATGAAGATCATATGCTACTCTGAAACTACAATGAAAAAAAAAATGGTGATATTTTATAATTTACATTTAGGTTAACGTGAAATAGTCAATTTATTAAAATAGTAATTCTGCTCATGTTACGATGTTGATCCATTAGGAAAAATGGCAGCATTTACCATGTAGATTACTAAAAAAAGAATTGAGAGTGTTTGAGGAAGTCTGAGAACACCATTGCCGGCCCCTTCCTGACTTTTTCTGGTGGACGTTTATCACGGTCCTGGTTGATCTCCACTTAAGGCAGGCGAGCAAAGGCCTCGTCGTTGATTGTGGCAGGGCGGTTAAGACCTGATTAAATTGCTCACCCCATCTGTCCAAGATCTGCATCTTCTTTGTCAGCAGTTGGTCCCATTTGCACTGATGATGGAAGCTGAGCCAGAAAGCTGTGGTCTATATATATTACCTTCACAGCGTCATAGAAACGCTTGGTGTCGTGACTGCATAACCTTGGATTTCATCGGCCTTCTTGCTAAACCATGCGTCCTGCATCTCACGGAATTTCCTTTGTACCATTGTTCGGGCACTGGCAAAGGCATCTTTCTTCCCTTGTGATGTAGGATCATTCTGGTGTGCAGAGAACAGGTGATTTATTTTACCGCAATATCAGTTTCTCCTCATCGTTTTCGTCAAACCGGTCCTGGTTTATGCGGGTTGCTGGTTCGAGGTGCTCAAGAACAGTAGAGTAGACTGCATCTCTTTAGGCTTCCCACCTCACATCGATGTTGTCCTGGCCCTTCTGGGGTGTGTCTAGCACCCTGCCTTCTAGGTCGTTGAAGAATAAGTCAGCACCTTTTCTGCTCTTCAGCTTAGACATTGAGTCTCAATATTCTTCAGACTTTGGGATCTTTTCGTGGGCAGGCTGTGAAGTTTGCACTTGGACACAATGAGGCAATGGTCATTTCATCAGTCGGCACCAAACATGGTCGTAGTCACTCTCATGTCCTGCCTGTCTTTCCTCCTGGTGATGACATAATCAGTAAGATGCCAATGCCGAAAGCATAGGTGTATCCATGATGTCTTGTTGCGGGTGAGAAGGTGAAACAGTGTTGGTGACGATGAAGTCGTGAGTAGTATATAACGTGAGGAGCAGAAGGCCATTACTGTTTATCGGGAGGAGGTTGGGGATTTAAACCTCAAAAGGGGTCTCTGGTTGTTGCACCAGACTGTAACTTGCGAACGGGCAGACAGTGTGGGGGAGGAATTAGAACTACAATGAAATTATATTAAATGTTTCGATGGACCAAAATTAATGTTAAAGATCAGAGAACCAGTGGCTTATGGATCCCCAATAATAAATGCATAAATATAATTCAATACATTTAGAGAAATTAACTGTAATATTAATGCCAATTCAGAACTAACTCCATACACCTTACAACTTGGGGGGTAAATAATATGAAGTTAATACACTTCTGATTATAAAATAAATCATTCAAATGGTTAAATTCCAGTGAGAAGACTAGTATATTAGCTAACTACTATATAAGACAGAAACAGCTTAGCTACCAGAGATGAACGTAGATAATGTCCTGCAGTGTCAACCCGTTTATTCCTGTCTGAGTCACCCGCCTTTAATGACACGTGAACATGTAGGTAGAAACTTGTCCCTCTCGCAGTTATTTCCACGCTGAAAGGCAAATCTTATGTAATTTTCACTCCAAACTCTAAATTTATGCATTCAATCGCATATTCTAAAGAAATTGGAGGGTAAGATCAGCACTTAAGTGGGGTTATTTTATCTCTCGCTACGTAACGACTGGACACCAACAATATAGTACATAAAATGGCCAAATTAAATACAAATGCAGTACTCTGTCCTGCCGAACGTGATGTTTGTAAATTGTGGAGGCTGTATACTCAATCAGAAGCTCCCAGAAGTACGGATGCGCACTATTTCGATCGATTCCGGAACATCCAAACACCAGATTTCTAACATGGCGAGTCTGTCCCCCTTCTCTCCTCCATCCTGTGGTGTATGCGCACTCACGCCAATGCTGGAACTCTGGGTATTAATTGTAATATTTCAAACAGGGTTCCGAATGTGTGGAGACGTGGGTTGACGACTATTTACGTCATAATAGGGGTTTATAAGACAGCAAATGATTTTTCATAGTGCAAGTCAATTAATTTAGATTTCGTTAAATGCACGAGAATATTGAGAGTGGAAATCAAATTTATCGTTTTATTTACAGGAACAGCTGATCGTGACTTTATAAATTATTTCCAGTTAACGGCCATTTTTTTTTTTTGAGATATATACAAGAGTAGTCACATTCTTGTACAGCCACTAGTACGCGTAGCGTTTCGGGCAGGTCCCTGGAATACGATCCCCGCCGCGAAGAATCGTTGTTACAACCAAGTACACATTTTACTGTTGAGTTAAACAGAGGCTACAGTTAAGGATTTGCGTCCAGTAAATCCTCCCTGGCCAGGATACGAACCCATGACAAAGCTCTCGCGGAACGCCAGGCGAGTGTCTTACCACTACACCACGGAGACTGGTTTATAGATTATTAACTAAAGGTAAATCTATTATTACTCAATTATCCTTAATAAAAAAGGTAAAATGAAACTGGATTCAATTGTTCCATTAATATGTGAAATTATTTCTTCTAGCCAAGTGGCTGACGCACACCATGGCCATGATTTCTAGAGGGATCTGCGTTCTACGCCTCAAATCTATAACTTGAATATCTATATACTACTGGTTAGTAGTGTTAGTAAATTATAATGTCTCGTACAAGAATTACCTCTTTTGTACTAGGGGTTAGTAATTAAGTGTTGGAAATTTTCAACAGTGTCCCCAACCACTCCACAACAGAACAAACAGCCAACCGCTACCGTCGGTCGATCAGCAGTGGACATTGGAGAGCTTGGAATTTACCTAAGAGATCTCCCTGTACGCCTCTTGATCTTGAGGAGGGGTTCAGCATCAACTATTTAGGTGCGGGTCCAAAACTGACCTCGTTGTCTTGTGTACACACCCTACTTGAGCCGCCATGACTCCCCACTCTCTCCTTGTTTGGAATTATCTCCTAAATTTCCCCTTTTGTGAATTAGTGTTTACTGTCACCCTATCAACAGCCGTGACCCTCTCTCTCTCTCACTTTCCGGGAAACCTCATCAGGACAAGAGCAAAAACCAGCTAACATATAAACGTTTTAATACATATAAACGACATAATAAAAACATATAAGAATCAATATAATAATACAACACACCAAACTGCTACAACCCAGTAGCACTCCAATATCATATCTGACTTCCCTTACTGTCCTTATCAGGTGGCTGCACAACTCTCGGCTTACACTAACTACTCCTTACTGCTTGGAGGCTGAAATCCTGTCACAACACTACTGTATCCTTAACGCTAAAAGAATATAAAACTCTGCTTGGGACTGAAATAACTGAAAATCTACATAAGTATCCCCCCCCCCAACAAAGAACTCAATCTCTCACCTTACACTTACACTTATCTCTCACCTTACAAGAAATCAATCTCTCACCGTCTTACATGCCAATAAGCATTCAAGAACTCCACTTATACAATCATGTGCCCACAATGAACCTCTGTTCTGCTCTTAAAGGTTACAACCAATACACATCTTTAGGTCGTCCAAAATATCAGGAAAGACACTGATGCATTGCTCCCAATCTGCTGCAAAAGGAAGTCTTCTACAACGTCTGTGACATTCTTCACTGCTTCCACAAGGTGACCTGTAACTCCCCTACACTGCTTGAAGATCAACTTATTTTTTATTTATTTATTTATTTATTTATTTACATATGAAAGTTTGTGAGGGTACCACCTCTGGTGCCAATGTGGGGACCCATAGCCTCGGAGAAGAAAAAAAAAAGTATTCAGAGGAGACCTTGTGGTTTCTCACTGAACACTAATATTATCTTCTCCTACCACCCCCATTCTTTGTATGTACATATATATATTTGTTATATATTTACATATTTATATATGTATTTATATAC
>WNGS01164858.1:72420453-72441169 GCA_020271785.1 Procambarus virginalis
CTCTCCCGCCTGCGCTCAAGGGAGTATAGATTTAGGTTCTTTAGTCGGTCCCAATAGTTTAGATGTTTTACTGAGTTGATTCTAGCAGTAAAGGACCTCTGCACGCTCTCCTGGTCAGCAATTTCTCCAGCTTTGAAAGGGGCTTTCAATGTGCAGCAGTACTCCACTCTAGAGAGCACAAGCGTTTTGAAAAGTATCACACCAGAAACAAATACCTATTTGATATTCCAAGAGTACGACTTAATCAAACTAGAAATGCTCTACCAATCAAGGGACCCAGAATGTGGAATGACCTTCCCAATCATGTCAAAGGCTGTACCTCTCCCAACCAGTTTAAGATGAAAACTAAGTATTACCTAATTAACTCCATGTAACCTACCTTTCCTCTAAATGTCAATCCATGTCTTACTATTTTTAAACAATGCTGTTTCTTGACCAACTTGTATATTGGCTATTTTCTACCATGTTCTCCCTCTTTTTATCTTTTATTTTTATTAACGCAATTTATACTTTAAGCTCAATTACTATTAAGTTTTAGTCTAAGTGTTCTTTCCCCCACCTTTCCTTGCCCGAAACGCTATGCGTACTAGTGGTTTTAGGTATTGTATGTACTAGCTCTATCTTGAAATCCAATATTATGTTTGTAAATCAACTATGTATGTACTTTCCTGAATAACATTTACTTTACTTTACTTTAAATTTTACTTTACTTTACTTGATCTTTGGGATTTCACTTCATCTCTTTTGTCATCTTCCATTCTGCCTTCAGCTCTTTTCTGAGTTCCTTGTTCTGCCTCTTCATTTGTAACTATCAACTGTCTGAGGATCTTAGCCTTCATTCCGGCCACTTTAGAAGACTTCACCTTGACGCCACATTTCTCCGCTATCTGCTTTAACTACTCTTTGGTGCAACCTTCCAAATCTTCAGGCTTGAGTGACTGTAGGAACGTTTGCATTTTCTCCATCCTGTCCTGTGGTTCTTCCTGAGAAACAAAAAATCTACCTGTGGTCACATGAGCTACCTATTGCTGCAATGGGTAAATCAATCCAACCTCCTGGCCTTAAACTGTAAGTGCGTCAATTCAATCCTGGACTGGCCCCCAAAACTTCTAACGGGATGGGATTGGGGATTTAAACCTCAAAAGGGCGCTCTGGTTGTTGCACCAGACTGTTACTAACGTACAGGCAGACAGCATCCCCAACCACTTCCTGACAGAGCAAACAGCCGTCTTTGGCAGCCACACTCCTGCAACCGTCGGTCGACCAGCAATGAACATTGGAATGCTTGCAGTATACTTGGGAGATCACCCCTGTACTCATCTTGATCTTGGAGAGGGGTTCAGCGTCACTTATTAGGGATGGGCCTCATTGTCTTGTGTGTACACCCTACTCGAGCTGCTGTGACTCCCCACTCTCTCCTTGTTTGGTATGATCTCCTAAATCCCCCTTTTGTTAATTAGTGTTACTGTCACCCTATCCACAGCTGTGGCTCTCTCTCTTTCTCTCTCTCTCTATCTTCTCTCTCTCTCTCTCTCTCTCTCTCTCTCTCTCTCTCTCTCTCTCTCTCTCTCTCTCTCTCTCTCTCTCTCTCTCTCTCTCTCTCATCTCTCTCTTCTCTCATGTGCGCTTTCTAGGAAGCCTCTCCAGGACAAGGGCAAAAGTTACCTAACATACAAAACACTTAATACATTAATGAACGTACATATTAAAACCTATGATAAGCAATATGATCATACAACACTCCAACCTGCTACATCCCGGTAGTTCTTTAAAATCTTATCCTGTCTTCACTAATTGTCTATATCAAATGGCTGCACAACTCTTGGTTTATAACTTACTACTCCCTCACCGCTTGGGGGCTCAAATCCTGTCACAACAATACTGTATCATCAACCCTAAAAGAATATGAAACTCTGCTTGGGGCTGAAACACCAAAAACATCTACATAATAATCCCCCCAACAAAAGAAGAAATCAATCTCTCACTTTACACAGTTTCTTACTTGCCAATAAGCATTCAAACACTCCCCTTCTATAATCATGTGTCAACAATGAACCTCTGTTCAGCTCCTAGAGGCTCCTTAACCCTTCAGCTGCTCATGTCATCTTTAATTAGACGCTCATCCTCTGTTCGTATTTTAAAATTACTCAATGACGTTTATTATATATCTTTCCACAGATCTCTTAATTTCTGGTCCGGAAAGGTGCAAAACTCTCACAACGCAGACTCGTTCCACCCAGGCTACATGGGGTCATACAAGAGCACTGTCTAGTGATGATGAATATGGGGAACCAATCACAGCCCAAGAAGTAAGGGGCGCTATGAAAAAGGGTAAAAGTACAGCACCTGGTGAAGATGGCGTCACCTACGACATACTCAATGCACTGTGTGAAGTGTCTGGGAATCCACTACTCCACCTGTTTAACAAGTCATTCCTAAGTGGAGTGTTGCCCACACAATGGAAACACGCAATAATTGTTCCCATACCGAAGCCCAATGACCCTGGTAATTACAGACCTATCAGTCTCGTGTCATGCACTTGCAAGATGCTTGAAAGGATCATCCTAAACCGACTGTTGCACAAAATAGGCAGGTTAGGGGAGGGGGTCAATGGATTTGTTAAAGGACGGAGCACAGCAAATTGTATAGTTAATTACTTGGCTAATGACACGGCTAGGTACTCTGTATTTGTGGACATCAAAGGAGCCTTCGACAAAGCACAGGGGATTGCGATCCTAGACGAGCTTGCATGCATGGGTGTCAAGGGGAGACTCATGAAATGGGTTGAAGACTACCTCACAGGAAGGAAAGCCAAGGTTTTCTTCAATGGAGCAGTCTCCAGAACAATGAATATGGAACTCGGGACCCCCCAAGGCGGAGTCTTAAGCCCTACACTATTCAATGTACTTATGAACGCCATTGCAAATATTGATTTTCCGGAAGGAACACAACAAGTGGGATATGCAGATGATGTTCTAATACAAGCTCCCACCTTGGGAAAAATTGAACAGTCCATTGAACTCCTTGGAAGGAAGTGTATTGAGCTCGGTTTCACTCTCTCCACAAACAAGACGAAGGCATACTCCCATCACAAGCGGAGAGCAAATGAAGAACTGCAAATTAATGGTGTAACACTTGAATGGGTTGACCACTATCGGTATCTTGGCGTCACTGTCGGCTCTAACAAGGGGAAGAAAGAGGAGCTCAATCAACTCATAGGAACATGCAAAAGTCGACTCAGGGCACTGAAAGCTATGACCTGGAATGGACATGGAGCCTCTATTGCCGTGCTTAAAATGATGTACACAGCCTATGTGCGCTCCGTCATAGACTATGCCGCACCAGTTCTGTGCACCTACTCCCAAAGCGATATGAAAAGGCTTGAAAGCATTCAAAATGAAGCCATGACAATCATTCTTGGAGTTCCAAGAACTGCCAAAACGTCTAATCTACGAGAGGAGTTGTCCCTTCCCAGTGTTAAAAGCAGAATTCAGGAGCTGAATGCTAAGCTTGCAATTAGGATAGCCAGAGATCCCCATTACAATGATATTGCTAAGAAAAAACTGAGCTCTGTGCTACTTTCAGGGGGAAACAGGAGAAGCAAAAAATGGCATCACAGATCAGTCTGCTACCTCGAAGAGCTTCACCTGCTTGAGCAAGCCCGTGAGCTCCTGCCTGTAGAGAGGTTACCTCCCTGGGAGGATGACTCATGCAAGATCATCATCAATGAAATGGCAATGAAAAAATCCAACATGTTACCACAAGAAATGAGGCACAAGTATCTCGAGGAAATTTATAAAGAAGCCGGAGATGAACTAGATCAAATCTACACTGACGGGTCATCTAATCCTGTCAATGGCAGGGCTGGTGCAGGATACACGGTAATCAAGGATAATACTTTCCAACGCAGAAATGAAGAAAAAGCACGTATTGAGAACTATGCCTCTTCAACGCAAGCAGAGCTAACTGCCATTGTTATGGCGCTAAAGTTTCTTGAACGGAACACTAATGGTGCAGTGATTTGCACCGATTCAAAAGCAGCACTACAAAGCCTAAGTAAAAATCAGGCAGAAAATCTTGCAATAGTCGCTGAAATTAAGAGAGCTGTGAGAGTTCTTACCAATCAGGGAAGAGTCATCAAGTTTCTGTGGATCCCCTCCCATGTTGGGATATGTGGGAATGAACGAGCAGATGTGCTGGCTGCTGAAGGCGCTGAAGGAGACCATATTGAATACTTCATACCCAAGACTCTACTACAAATTAGAGGTATTGTCAGGCAACATCACCGTGACAAGGTAACTGAGGAAAGGAGGATAGAAGCACAAACCAGTGAATCTGTACGATGGTACAACATGGTTGCAGCTGGCAATCCCAATCATTATGGCCGAAGAGGAGGAGGACGAGGGAGAGAATCAGTAATAGCGAGAATCCGTCTTGGATACAGATATCCATGGAGATATGGAATGGAAACAACAGTTGAGCAGCGAAGTTGCAGAATCTGTGGTGAGAGTGATGGACACCGCCTTGACCACTACCTGAGAGAATGTGAACACCTGAGAGACATCAGAAATATGTGTAGATTAATAAACCCCACATTGTTTGAGTTAGGAAAACACTATCTGTCAAATATTGATACTGTTCTTAAAAGATTTCCCCATTTTGCACCCGCAAGATAACGTAAGCTTTTAAGGGTTGATAGATGTTAATCTTCTTGTTTGAGGAGCTGTTCACTTGAGACAGTTAAGCAAGTCCCAGCTGTGTCTGGGTACAAGTGACAGGATGAACAACCCAGCGGGTTTTCTTCCTATTGGGGAGTGTTGTACATGCTGCTATGGCGGTGTGTCCACTCACAAGATGAGTGGCGCTGCCCAATAAACTCGCCCCTCGGGGCAAAATTTAATAAAAAAATTTATGGGGTCATAACACAACCAGCTGCTGGAGAGTGTGGAGGTGCTGTGGGTACTTGGGACTATACCTGTAGTGACTGTCAACCAGGTACTGGGGACTTTACCTGTAGTGACTGTCCACCAGGTACTGGGGACTTTGCCTGTAGTGACTGTCCACCAGGTACTGGGGACTTTACCTGTAGTGACTGTCAACCAGGTACTGGGGACTTTACCTGTAGTGACTGTCAACCAGGTACTGGGGACTTTACCTGTAGTGACTGTCAACCAGGTACTGGGGACTTTACCTGTAGTGACTGTCAACCAGGTACTGGGGACTTTACCTGTAGTGACTGTCCACCAGGTACTGGGGACTTTACCTGTAGTGACTGTCAACCAGGTACTGGGGACATTACCTGTAGTGACTGTCAACCAGGTACTGGGGACATTACCTGTAGTGACTGTCAACCAGGTACTGGGGACATTACCTGTAGTGACTGTCAACCAGGTACTGGGGACATTACCTGTAGTGACTGTCAACCAGGTACTGGGAACTTTACCTGTAGTGACTGTCAACCAGGTACTGGGGACATTACCTGTAGTGACTGTCAACCAGGTACTGGGGACATTACCTGTAGTGACTGTCAACCAGGTACTGGGGACTTTACCTGTAGTGACTGTCCACCAGGTACTGGGGACTTTACCTGTATTGACTGTCAACCAGGTACTGGGGACTTTACCTGTAGTGACTGTCAACCAGGTACTGGGGACTTTACGTGTAGTGACTGTCTACCAGGTACTGGGGACTTTACCTGTAGTGACTGTCTACCAGGTACTGGGGACTTTACCTGTAGTGACTGTCCACCAGGTACTGGGGACTTTACCTGTAGTGACTGTCAACCAGGTGCAGGAGAGTGTGGAGGTGCTCTGGGTACTTGGGACTATACCTGTAGTGACTGTCAACCAGGTACTGGAGACTTTACGTGTAGTGACTGTCTACCAGGTACTGGGGACTTTACCTGTAGTGACTGTCTACCAGGTACTGGGGACTTTACCTGTAGTGACTGTCCACCAGGTACTGGGGACTTTACCTGTAGTGACTGTCTACCAGGTACTGGGGACTTTACCTGTAGTGACTGTCAACCAGGTACTGGGGACTTTACCTGTAGTGACTGTCAACCAGGTACTGGGGACTTTACGTGTAGTGACTGTCTACCAGGTACTGGGGACTTTACCTGTAGTGACTGTCTACCAGGTACTGGGGACTTTACCTGTAGTGACTGTCCACCAGGTACTGGGGACTTTACCTGTAGTGACTGTCCACCAGGTACTGGGGACTTTACCTGTAGTGACTGTCAACCAGGTACTGGGGACTTTACGTGTAGTGACTGTCTACCAGGTACTGGGGACTTTACCTGTAGTGACTGTCCACCAGCTGCTGGAGAGTGTGGAGGTACTGTGGATAGGTTGGTCTAGTGAAGATGGCTATGAGGTTGCAGGTGTAGGCGCCACTGATGATGAGACAATAGAGGTACCACACACCGACGAACATCCTCCGCCACACTGTGCGGGGGAGAGCCGGCAAGCTCTGGTTCAGTGGTCCTCGCTGTAGGTAGAGCCAGCTGGAGACCACGCCGCCCACCATGGCCGCCCCCGCCACACGCTCCTGTACACGATACCATTTTTGTTAATTTCCTACGAAAAATAATTAAACCTGCGGAGGATGGCAGCAATGTTAACTCTTCCTGAACACTAGTAATGAATGATTTGTGAACACAGGCCTCGTACACCTACTGGTGTGTAGTGTGTCAGGCCTCGTACACTTACTGGTGTCTAGTGTGTCAGGCCTCGTACACTTACTGGTGTCTAGTGTGTCAGGCCTCGTACACTTACTGGTGTCTAGTGTGTCAGGCCTCGTACACTTACTGGTGTCTAGTGTGTCAGGCCTCGTACACCTACTGGTGTCTAGTGTGTCAGGCCTCGTACACTTACTGGTGTCTAGTGTGTCAGGCCTCGTACACTTACTGGTGTCTAGTGTGTCAGGCCTCGTACACTTACTGGTGTCTAGTGTGTCAGGCCTCGTACACCTACTGGTGTGTAGTGTGTCAGGCCTCGTACACCTACTGGTGTGTAGTGTGTCAGGCCTCGTACACTTACTGGTGTCTAGTGTGTCAGGCCTCGTACACTTACTGGTGTCTAGTGTGTCAGGCCTCGTACACTTACTGGTGTCTAGTGTGTCAGGCCTCGTACACTTACTGGTGTCTAGTGTGTCAGGCCTCGTACACTTACTGGTGTGTAGTGTGTCAGGCCTCGTACACTTACTGGTGTCTAGTGTGTCAGGCCTCGTACACTTACTGGTGTCTAGTGTGTCAGGCCTCGTACACTTACTGGTGTCTAGTGTGTCAGGCCTCGTACACTTACTGGTGTGTAGTGTGTCAGGCCTCGTACACTTACTGGTGTCTAGTGTGTCAGGCCTCGTACACTTAGTGGTGTCTAGTGTGTCAGGCCTCGTACACTTATTGGTGTCATAGTGTGTCAGGCCTCGTACACCTACTGGTGTCAAGTGTCTCAGGCCTCGTACACTTACTGGTGTCTAGTGTGTCAGGCCTCGTACACTTACTGGTGTCTAGTGTGTCAGGCCTCGTACACCTGCTGGTGTCTAGTGTGTCAGGCCTCGTACACTACTGGTGTCTAGTGTGTCAGGCCTCGTACACTTACTGGTGTCTAGTGTGTCAGGCCTCGTACACTTACTGGTGTCATAGTGTGTCAGGCCTCGTACACTTACTGGTGTCATAGTGTGTCAGGCCTCGTACACCTACTGGTGTCTAGTGTGTCAGGCCTCGTACACTTAGTGGTGTCAAAGTGTCTCAGGCTTCGTACACCTACTGGTGTCTAGTGTGTCAGGCCTCGTACACTTACTGGTGTCATAGTGTCTCAGGCCTCGTACACCTACTGGTGTTTAGTGTGTCAGGCCTCGTACACTTACTGGTATCTAGTGTGTCAGGCCTCGTACACTTACTGGTGTCTAGTGTGTCAGGCCTCGTACACTTACTGGTGTCTAGTGTGTCAGGCCTCGTACACTTACTGGTGTGTAGTGTGTCAGGCCTCGTACACTTACTGGTGTCTAGTGTGTCAGGCCTCGTACACTTACTGGTGTCTAGTGTGTCAGGCCTCGTACACTTACTGGTGTCTAGTGTGTCAGGCCTCGTACACTTACTGGTGTCTAGTGTGTCAGGCCTCGTACACTTACAGGTGTCTAGTGTGTCAGGCCTCGTACACTTACTGGTGTCTAGTGTGTCAGGCCTCGTACACTTACTGGTGTCTAGTGTGTCAGGCCTCGTACACTTACTGGTGTCTAGTGTGTCAGGCCTCGTACACTTACTGGTGTCATAGTGTCTCAGACCTCTTACACTTACTGGTGTCATAGTGTCTCAGACCTCTTACACTTACTGGTGTCATAGTGTCTCAGACCTCGTACACTTACTGGTGTCATAGTGTCTCAGGCCTCGTACACTTACTGGTGTCATAGTGTCTCAGACCTCTTACACTTACTGGTGTCATAGTGTCTCAGACCTCTTACACTTACTGGTGTCATAGTGTCTCAGACCTCGTACACTTACTGGTGTCATAGTGTCTCAGACCTCGTACACTTACTGGTGTCATAGTGTCTCAGACCTCGTACACTTACTGGTGTCATAGTGTCTCAGACCTCGTACACTTACTGGTGTCATAGTGTCTCAGACCTCGTACACTTACTGGTGTCATAGTGTCTCAGGCCTCGTACACTTACTGGTGTCATAGTGTCTCAGGCCTCGTACACTTACTGGTGTCATAGTGTCTCAGACCTCGTACACTTACTGGTGTCATAGTGTCTCAGGCCTCGTACACTTACTGGTGTCATAGTGTCTCAGGCCTCGTACACTTACTGGTGTCATAGTGTCTCAGGCCTCGTACACTTACTGGTGTTTAGTGCTTACTCATCTCATCTTTGGGTATAGCAGCCCTCTGCTCAATCTTTCTTCCTTTGGTAGAGTAGTCGTACTTCCACCAGATATTTAAATGTCAGAAAACTGTGGTCACCCATTTCTATAGGGGCTTCGGACTGATGTCCCGAGCTTGGAAAAGGATGGGGTAGGGGAGGTGGGGAGAGAGAGATGAACGATATGAAATTCTGGAAGGGTATTGGGTTAGTGAGTGAGGGGGATGAAAAGGTCGATGGCCGGTCTACCTTGGGTTAGCATGAGGTTTGAATCGTTTGTTTGGTTTGTGTGACTTTGTTTGGGTGTGTGCTGTATAAGGTTGTCAGTGTTGGCTGGGTTGGCTAGTGTGGCTTTCTTAGTTAGTGTCGGGGTTCCAACATCAGGATAGTTGCACTGCTTGCACCACGAAAACCTATTTTGTTTTTGGTTGTATTTTTTTATTTANAAACAAGGCTGGTAACTCCATTTGGGCAGTGACTTTTTCTTAATTGGGGGCCACTCTAGCCTTAGTAGTAAGTAAAATAGACTTTTTAGTGGGTTATTAAATAGCTCCTGCGCCATATGTTTGCCTGAGGCATCGCAAAAACATGTGCAAATCAGTAGGTAATGGTAGTCCTAAAGCATTACGAGGGAATTTTAGAACACTAAGCTTGTTTAAATCCGTCGTTAGTTGCTGCCAATTATCTTGAAGATAATAGGTAAAGGGTTATCCCAGCCCATGTTAGTTTGCCAGCACTCCTGCATGAGGAGTTTACCATTAATTAAAATAGGGCTAAGTAAGCCTAAAGGGTCAAATGGTTTACTGACATATGAGAGTAATTTTCTCATTGTTAAGGGAGAATTATAGGTTTCCACAGACTTAATATTTAGTTCGTCAGTGGAAGTATTCCATTCCATGCCAAGAACTTTCAAATTATAAGGCACTTTGTACCCTGGAAATTCATTCTCTATTAGCTGATTCAGCTGTTGATCATTTGAAGCCCATGACTGTAGAGGTATATTGGCTCCCAGTAACTCGCGGTTAGCCTCATGATAAATTTCAACTAATTTGGTTTTATCATTAGTAGTTCCCTGGAAGTTATCAATGTATAAGTTGTTACTAATTTCAGTTTAGTATTGACTATCAGATTTCTTCAAATGGGTGTCCAAGGTTGCTTGGAGTAAAAATGGTGAAGAAGTAGCACCGAATAAGACCAAGGCGAACCTATAGGTGAGGATTTCACTATTAGGATCATTAGGATTTGGTAGCAAGTATACTCACTTCTTGATGTAATTTGCAATATTGCACAATGGTGGAGTTACTTGTATCTACATGAGGATTGGGTGACCTCTGTCGGTTTCTCCAAACAGTGTGTAATGATGTTGACTTTTGTGGCACTTGTTGCACACACGTAGGGCAACTGTACAATTATTAGGGGTCACGAGAACCCATGCATTTTGTGCATTTGCGTAATTCTTGAAGACGTTTAATCCTGGAATTACGGTCTCAGCAGGTACTGCATTTATAGGTTAAATGTTCCTTATGGCAGAACAGTTTCTCTCTCCTATAGGATTAGTCGTCTTAGCAGGCGTATTAACTACAGTTTCAGAGGGAGTTTCAGTGTACGTACCTATATTACCACTCTTACTTCTTAAAGTGGGAGTAGTTGATTTAGATTTGGTTTTGTTAGACTTAACCGAAGTTAATTTTATCTTCACTTAATTTTCAGTAATAGGCTGTTTGGACTCGGATTTAATTTTATCATGAGCCTTTAGCCTATTGACAGTGATTCTCATCCCCTCAAATATCTGATCAAGAGAAAGAATCTCTGTCTTGTAATGAGAGCAGATTTCTGCTAAAATGTTACGAGGAAATTTCCTCTGTAGGAGTAATTTTAGTGACCATTCGGAAGCTGATACATTTACTTTAGTACCTAAAGCTTTCACAAGAGACTGTTCCTCCAACCTAAAGTTTTGAAGGCTGTTTGGCCTGTTACTGGGTAGACATATATCCACTAGTTGATAAAAAAAGTTAGCTACACTTAATTTTTATTGCAGTAAATAAACTCCAACAATTGTATAGCTACACCATAATTATTTTCTACAAGAGATAAATTAGCTATCACCTTCTTAGCTTCCCACCTGAGGAGACTTTGAAGGTAAGACAATTTAGTTAATTTTTCTATAGATGTTCAAGAATGTATACGGGCATTAAATGATGTCCAAAATGTATCCGAATTTTCTTCATCCAGTGCAGCAAATGTGGGTAAGTCCAAAGAAGGTAAACGTGCCTTTGCTTGTTCGGGATTGGGTTGAGATACTGTAACGTTTGGAGTTACTTTATGTTTTCTACTAAATCAAGTAGAAGATTAGATTTGTCTTGGGTGTCATCTTCATACTGCGATGTTTCTGCTATGGCTTGGTCTATTTCATCAGGATCAATATCACTATCATTTAACACACTGATGTAAGACCCAATCATAGTCTTGATTTATTTGAATTTGCGTTTAGCTACTTTCAGAGATATTTCCAATTGATGGTAATCCACTGGGGGTTGCCTTAGATAATTTTTCAGACTTATTAAGCAATCAGGTTAAATGATTTTTAAGGCCAACTAAGGATCTCTTAAATTTTTCAAAAGTAGGTCATTATCATGGTGACCTTATATTCAAGCTTAGTAGGGCTTGAGTAATGGTTACTGATGTAACTTGGATACTTGTTCATTAGTTGTAAGTATCGTGATGATAGCCTAATATTTCTTGTTTAGGCTATGTGCTACCTTGTCGGGAGATTGGCTTCCCTACCTAACAGTAAATAGCTAAGATTTGAGTGATACTGAAATGCCACTACGGTTGTACGTCTGGTTAGCTCTTCTTTATCACCATTGGTTGGTATAGTGACACTCAGTAGCACTCAAAGATGCACACAGTAAATAATAAAGAATTACACAATTAATGTATGATAATAAATCCCACCCTATTCAGGGTCTGCACAACATTGAATATTAATAAACCAGCAATGTCTAACACAATACTAGTCAGAATTAATCCTACCTAATAAGTAGCTTAGGCTACTAATTAGGCTAGATATTATTCTACTTTAGGCTAGAGTTATACATACCTTAGTACAATTCCAGTCCAAAATCCAACCTCTTTTGGTTGGCATAAAATACAAGAAATTATGTGCAAATATTTAATATATAGTAGTGCTGTATAATAATATAGTAGTAGTTTTGGGGATTTTTTTGTAGTTTTGATATATAGAATATACACTTAGAAAATATACATGTACAAGAAATACAAATATGTACAGTTAATTTTGGCTTGCTAGCCACAACCTCCTATGGAGTTTGATGGTGGGTAATGCAGGATTGTTATAAAATTATGAGCAGTTGTTCCTGGTGACCTGAAGATTCTTACCTCCGGTGAGGTATAGGCCTAAATGTCATGGATAATTGACTGTGACCCACTAACGCGACTTTGAACATTAGATTTCAGTTAATAGATTAATAAGGTGGCATAATGAGGTTAGGCTATAATATATGTGTGGCAGTTTGCTGGCGGCTGTAAATAATAATGAATATATATAGCCTAGTACCTGATAATACTACTTAATTAATAGCATACTATAATCAGGGTTAGTAAATGATTAGTTAATTAGATTGAATTATATAGGACCAGTAATTTAACTTGATGTACTGGACTATAAAATATTATGTAAATTTACATTAGTTTTTTTATAATAGTCTAGCTCTCTAGACTATCTTCGTTCGAAGAACCAAAAGAATGTTGGGCTCTGAGAACCGGTATAGATTTAATGTTAATTCTGGTTTATCCGGTTCGGTATAGACCAAAAGAAATATGGGGAAATCTGGTTCCAATGTAATGATAATAAATCTCATAAATTCGAAGGACCATTCTTAATAAATAAATAAATTAGAGAACCAGTACCTATGGATGTCTTATATTAAATGTAACTGAAATCTATCAATGCATAATAATTGGACTGTAAATAAAATAAATTGTAGAACAGACTTTAGACACAGACCTTTTTTTTTTTTGGGGGGGGGGGGAAATTTAGATAATAAGTAATAAGCATGTATATAGAAAATTAATCACGTAATAATAATAAATCATTGAACATTAATGATTACTATCTACAACGAAATTAAAAAACAGCTTAGTTGTTTTAGTAGACAGTAGCAAGTGTCATGTGAAATTGTGATGTCTGTGAGATGATGAACCTGTTACGTCTCTCTGGAGTCCATGGAGGCACGGATGGCGCGTTGGTAAAATGATATTATGACAAGCTTCCAGACACTCTCCTTGATAATGGGGTCTCTTTGCCAAGTCTCTTCTTCCCGGCTCGCTAGCATATGCGCAGTAGCATAGAGCGTTGGAATGTAAATATATTTTCTATGAATCGACCATCTTCCCAAGATAATGGAGACAAGGTTTATCAGAAATTCTAGAGTATTAATTTTTCTTACTCAACAACAAATAAGTTCTCGCTATTTTATAATTATAATGAAACGATGATCAAATAGAAGAGAATGCTGAGTAGAAATTCAGTTATATATGAATGCGCTGGAGCAACAGTTCGTATTTGTATAAATTATTACCAGCAAATAATACTATATTTCTTATTCGACGATAAGTCTACTATCAGCCTTAACTCACTGAATATTGATGACAATAGAATTATTGGCTGATGATTCTTATTAAAGAATGTGGAAACAAGGAGAGTTTAATACAATTCACTTAAATGTAAATAATTTTCCCTTAGTCGTGTGAGCTGATGCAACACCCGACCAGAATTTCTGGGGAAATGAGGCGTTATTATGCCTTAACTAAATTAATTTAATTTCACTACTCTACTGGTTAGTAGTGTAAGTAAAATATAATACATAGTACAAGAATAGTTTCTTAAAGTACTGAATATTAGTAATTAAGTGTTGGAAATTTCCAACACAGGTCGCCACTATTATATAGCTAAATCACAAAGAAATTGTGTACTATGCCCCCAACATTTTCCACACACTTGCAAACAAATAGCTTTCACCCCACCACTAACACAGGTAACTATTGTCGGGAAACCCGACACCATTTAATAATATTACATACAATAGGCAGATAATATTGCTGCTGTGTTGTATACACAAGTTACCCATAGAAAATGTAGCTTGTAGTGGAATTTTCCATCAATAGAAAACGGGATATCATTGCCACAGAGTACTATAAATTCACCAGCTATTCTGTTGGGAAATATTCTTAAATACAGTAGTCTTTGGACTCATTACATCATAAAAGCATCTCATTTGAATTAACTTAATTTTCAGTATCAAAATAGAGTAAATGTGACACTTCTATCACTTACTGACATCTGGACAAAGTAAGCCAGGAGTGTCAGTGGTGGAGAGAAGGTCAGCCATTGTTAAGACCAGAGTCGTTGGAGCAAATTTCGCTCCTATAATTCTCTTGGACGAAGTGTTATGGAGATCAAATTAGTGTTCTACCATCATCAACACGCTGTCAACAACCACAAGGGAAGTGTCTTTCTGAAATCTTATCAAAGTCATTATTGGCCAGTAATGTTATGTTAGATAGGATTATTTCCGGTTAGAACACGAACGATCGACTCAACACAGGTAATTAAGCCTTGGTCCTTATCTAATAATATACAATGTTTTCTCTGATATAGCTGTCATATCCGGCTTTACAGCTAGTGCCCTTTGACAGGAACAAGAAGAGAAAGCAAGAATTAATCTTGGTACATCAGTTACTTGGGTGATGGAAGCTAGCCTCTCACGAGGATAATTTGGTGTCTACATCCCAGTTATACCTGGTGGACTAAGCATAATACAATAAGATAAGGAACCTTCAATTTATATACTAATATATGTAGTTTGATTGGCTGCATATATATAAATTTAATATAACCCCCCCTAATGTGTAAGGATCGTTTTGTGAGAATTTGCAGAAATACGGTCCACTAAACATCATACAAATTGCTATCGAAATATATAAATAAACGTAAATATAAATTCTATATAAATTCATATTAATTAAATAAATATAAATCTTACAGGTCGGTTCCCACAACTATATTCTTCCTCCTTCCAGGAGATCAACGAAGTACGACCATTTCCGACGTTTGCTGTGACTCAAGTGAGGTTACGACGTCCTGCTAGCATCATGTCACATCACCAAAGTATCGACATCTCATTTCATGTCACTTTTAATTAAACACTCATCCTCTGCTCGGTTTTTCAAATTACTCACTTATGTTTTATTATTTATTTTCTTCCTCTGACCTCTTAATTTCTGGCCCGGAGAGCAGAATAAATCTCACAGGGTAGGCTCGTTCCACCCAGGCTACATGGGGTCATAACACTCCCCTCTCATTATTTTTTAGAGTTATTCTCAATAACTAGGCTAATGACAAAGCGTCAGCCACCACATTATCTCGTCCTCTTGTGTGTCTTATCTTCAGATAATATTCTTGAAATAACAGGAACCACCTGGTTAACCTCTGATTTGCGTGCTTCATCTTGCTCAGGAACACCAGGGGATTATGATCTGTATACACAGTAACTGAATGACTTCACCTACTTACGTATATCTCATAATGTTTTAATGCCAGGACTAAAGCCAAAATCTCTTTCTCGCCCGTACTTTATGACCTCTGATGCTTGACAAACTTCTTCAAAAAGAAAGATACGAGGCGCTAAATAGTGGTGTTGCATTGGCCACCCAGTTAGAGGAATAATTACTACATCTACGAGAATCGAATTAAATTCACTCTATTTACACATTCCTTATTAAGAGTTATAGGTTGACAATAGATTTATCTTTAATTAGTAAATATTCACAATTTACTGGAAATATTTTATACAGTTATGATCAGCTGTTCCAGTTAATAAATTAAGAACTGAATTTCCACTCTTAATATTTTCGTCCATTTAATGTCATCCCATTTAAAATATTTGCATAGCTAGAACCGATCTATTGTCATATAAGACAAATTATATCACATAACATAAGATCAACCTTGTCTCCATCCTCTCGGAAAATTAGATAAATTATAGCATTTAATTCCTGAGTTCTAACATTGGGACCGAATGCTCATGCGCGAGCCAGCCGAGGGAGACTGGCTGTGATCGGCCGATATTATTAGCTGCACTGAAGGTGTTCTGGAGCTGAACGTTCCTCGTCGAGTTTTTTCCATAGCATCAGACAACTGAGGAGATTCCGATTGATACCCCAGCTTCCATCATTTACGAACACCATGTTCGGCAGATATAAGTACCTCAGAATGATTTAATTGGCCAATTATATATGTCTTCTGTTAGGTTGTCAGTTGTGACGACGTGCGCTAATAACAACAACATCCACGTAAGTAGACGTTCTACTCTTCAAGCTTATTTACATTTATTAATTTATTGTATTAATTGAAGGTTTGGAATGGAAATTATATGTAGTTCGCCTTTCAGCATGGATTTATGGGCTCGAGAGAGACCATATTCTGCCAGCACAATCACGCATCTTTAGTGGTAGCCTGCTTGGACAAGTTGGCCGTGATGTATTTGCTGGATACATGCTACTATCATCTTTAACAGCTAAGCTGTTCCCGTATTATTTTTGCAGTTAGAATCATTGATTATTCTAGTGATTTAATATTTTATGATTTAATACTTTATTCACATGTATATGCATATTATATAAATTTAACCCGCAAAGTTTGTGTATGGAGACGGCTCTAGAATTAGTATTAATTTACAGTTCATTTAGTATGATATATTTGATTTCATTTTACAAGTAATAAAGGAGATCCATAGGCACTGGCCTTCTTTAATTATTAATAGAATTCTGGTCCTTCGAAACATTTAGCATCATTACTATACTAGAGCTGGATTTCCCCACACCAGCCCCTACGTCACTGGCATCCGCGAACAACGCAAACGGTGCTCCAAAATCCGGAGATACTAACAAAGGCGCCTCAGTCAATAACCTCTTGGTTTTCTCAAACGCTACTCTGTTCAATCCCACTTTTTATTCTTAAACAACACACTTGTTATAGGAGCGGCTATGGTGGAAAAATTCCTACAGAATTTCCTATAATATCCGATCATTCCTAAGTACCTCAACAACTCTCTCTTTCCTTTGGGTACTGGGAAATTACTGATGGCTTCCACCTTCGTTCTCACTGGAGCAACCTCACCTTGCCCTACCACATAACCTAGGTACTCCAGTCGTTCTCTTCCAAACTCACTCTTCGCTGAGTTAATTGTCATATTGACCCTCTCTAATCAGCCGAACAAATCCAGTAGTCTGTCTGCCTCACTCGTTGGAAACATGGTCTTCTTCTAAGTGACCCAACTTCTCTTGCACCTTGGCTAGGCAGTTCGTGTTGGACACCTTCACTCCATCATCCGTTTCTTCTTCTTGCATTCCACACGTCCAGAGTTAGACATTTATTGTCTGTACCTCCTCTGTCGTCCTCATACTTCGGTTCATCGTCCTCACGCTTTGATCTGTCGGTATCACACTTCAGTCTCTCGTCATCATACGTCACTCTCGTCTTCATCGTCGATCCCTTCTTTCGTCTCCACCATAATTGGTATCTTCATCCTCTTCGACGTCCTTCGAGCCTTTGACTTTCTTCTACTCCTCCATGCCTGCATTATTATCCTCCTCTTCTCTCGTTCTGCTCTACTACACAACTCCAATTCTTCTCCTTCAACTCTACCTCATTCCCTCAAAGCATCCTCAAGTACTGTACTACACTCAACCGTACGCGACCATACTTGTCGCTCTACCTCTTCTAGAGTGGTAGTAAGCATATCTCCGTACATACTATCTCTTATCACTTCGTTTTCTTGGCTATCATTTCTCTTCAATATCTTTTCTTCACGCTTCCTGTGAAATGTATCAACTTTTGACATCTCATACAACTCAACTTCATCATCACTATACTTCTGTTCCTGTAGACAACTTGTCACTCTACTCTTGTTTTCAGTCTGTCCACACTTTTCTTCACCTCTGTTCAGCAGTTATCTCAACTTTCTGATTCTCGAATTCAACAGGCTGGGCTCTACTCAGGTCCAGTCTGTTCACATTAGTTTCCTCCGGCAGGGTCATCTTCACTTCTGACCTCGTCATGCCATCATTTTCATGAGCTGGACCTTCACCTTCACCAAACAGCCACGTTATCTCCACGTCGATCACTTCACTCAGTGGAGTTGACACTGTCACCTCGCCAAAAGTGTCTCCCTCGTCGTCAACCTCTGCCCTCGTCACTACACAGGCAGGGTATACAATTACTTGGCTGTCCTCTAACTCATCTTCTAGGATGCTAGTCAGGTCTACTCTCTCAGGTGTTCCATCAGTACCGTGGCCCTTCTGGCACAGCTTCCACTATAAGCTTCGGGAACACCTTCGACCTGCACAAATCATAACCTAGGATCACTTGTATCTCTGGAACAGGTATGTCAGGACACTCCCAACGTTACCTCCGCCGACAAATAATCCGACTTCAGCCTGACAGCACAAATGGGCATGTCACCCTCAGACAATAACCTATGCTCTATTTTCCGCCTACCAGCTAAATGTCGATCATCCTCGATCAGGCTTCTCAAAATCAGGCTCTGATTCACTCCAGTACCTCTTAGGATACTAACGTCCACTTCAGGTTGGCATTCCATACTAACCCAACCTTTATTAATGAACGGGCTATACCTCTCGTTCATTAAATTCACTTTCTGCAGTTTGTCCTGTATTCAATTAACACATGCATTACGGGGGGTCACACATTGTCAGGGTCATAACTCTCTTGCCCGGCCAACAACCTTTAATCATGTAACCACGTCCGTTACATCTATAGCATCTCACTTGGGAGAAGTTTCTTCTATATCTCCCTGAGTGGCTTTGACTCTGTCCACTCGCATTGGAGGTTCTCTGAACAGGCGCACCACCTGCGTTCTGCTGGGGTCTGGCTGGACTCTTGATCTCTTTGCACGCACTTAGTTTCTCGTTTAATTCCGTCATCCTCACTTTCAGACAAAGCATATGACCTTTCCTGAGTTTTAGGATACTTTCGTTTATTCGCCCATCTATCAAATTTTTTCTCACTCTAGGCTTCCCTGGGTTTGCCATAATTGCATCTCCCATCGCTCTTCACTCTGCTTTCCCTCAAGCTCCGGTAAGCATCCGTAATCATATCTGCTGCATTTCTCACATTCTTCACTCCTGCCTCTTGGATCTTAAATTTCGTTTCAGGGTGCATTATTTCCAGACATTTCTGCATAATCAGCTGCTTCAAATCATCATAGAATTCTACACCGACACCTTCAATCCACCTCTGGAAACGCCTTTCCAAGTCTCTCGCTGTCTCAGCATATGTACTTGCAGGAGCTTTCATCATCTCTCTGAAACGCTTTCTGTAAGCTTCAGGCGTTAACAGAAATGAGCACAACATGCTGCTCTTCACAGTCCAGAAATCTTGGCATTTCTCCAAAGACCACTGGGTTTATACCTCTCTGGAAGCACCGGTCAGCCGTAACTGTACCAACTGAGCCCACTCCTCTTGCGTCCACTGTCTGATGTTAGCAATCTTTTCAAAGTGCTCGAAGAAACTCTCTGACTGCTCAGGCACAAACAGTGGAATATCTTTCTCCCTAACTTTATTATTGTGTGTATGTGACACATGTGTGGTGCTCTCTGGCAACCCACGTTCAATCCTTTGCTCTGCCAAAGCTCAATTCGCTTCTATATGCGTTTGTCTTGTTCTCGGCTTTTCTATCTCTACCTTTCTACCACCTCTAGTTTCTTTTTCTACCAATCTTTTTCTACCTCTAGTTTAGTTTTCTCTTTTTCTTTCTCCTGTTCCAACTCCAGTTCTCTTATCTTGGTTTTCTCCTTTTCTTTTTCTGCTTCATTTTTCATCTTAAGTTCTAATCTTAACTTTTCCAGTTGGAATTGCCTCTTCTCATGCTCACGTTGTCGTTGCATCTGGAGCTTCAGCTGAAATCTTTCCAAACTCCGGTTCCTGCTACTGCGGCTTCTCCTACTTGATCTCTGGGATTTCACTTCATCTCCTTTGTCCTAGCTCCCTAGCTACTTCCTAGCTCATAGCTACTGCCTATCTACTATCCCTAGCTCCCGCTACTTTCTCTGATGTTAATGAAGTAATCCTTTCCCTTAAAACCAAGTCAAGCGCCCTTGATGAGATACCATCTCAAAATTACAAAATTACCCAATTACCGAATTACCCAACACAAATCTTCTATTAGAACAATATCTAACTCTGACCCCAAGACAGCACTCGGTACCCTTACTCAAATCTCTGAATATGCTAGATATTAAGTCACTGCACATCCTCTCATGTGTATTATATATATATATATATATATATATATATATATATATATATATATATATATATATATATATATATATATATATATATATATATATATATATATATATATATATATATATACCTATAACTCTATAACTATATATATATAGAGGAACTCGACAACTTATGATAAAATATCTTTGTAACCTATATGTAACTCCTTTTTTGTAACAAAGTTCAAATAAGCAAATATATATGTGTACATACAAAAGAATGGGGGTGGTAGGAGAAGAAAATATTAGTGTTCAGTGAGAAACCACAAGGTCTCCTCTGAATACGTTTTATTTTCTTCTCCGAGGCTATGGGTCCCCACATTGGCACCAGAGGTGGTACCCTCACAAACTTTATATATATATATATATTATATATATTATATCTATATATCTATTCTATATACTATTAATATAGTATATATGTTAATATCATATATATATATATATATATATATATATATAT
>WNGS01164858.1:72441345-72465064 GCA_020271785.1 Procambarus virginalis
AAATCTCGTCCTCCGACACCATACCGCGCTGTTCAATTGTGGTGGGTATTCCCCCATTCTGGACAAGTTCAAGCTGGGAACATGTCTTGACACGCTGCCTGGAGCTTCCGTCGTCTGCAACGCTGGGGACCGCCGCCCCCTAGTTGCTCCTTGACCTCCATTGAGGGCGGATGTACCACTGCTCCCTCCAGCATGTTCCCTTAACTTTTATTCCCCATTCTAGCTCAATTTCTCTATAAAATCTCTACCCTACATATACATGTGTTCACTATGATCACCTGGCACACGATCAAACACTGGTAACTAATCTAACAAACGATTAAACAGGCTTACCGCAAGGACCTATGACGTAAGCACTCAGGCCCTGGCCCTCAACATGGCACTCACACAAGCCGCCCACAAAATTGCTTTAGGACTGCATCACAAGGCTTCTTCTAGTTCTAACTTGAGTACACGGAGTTGCCCGGCAGGCTGCAGAAACGCCTGCTTACTCCCTTCCTCTTGAATGTATACAATTCGAGTTCCACAAAGGTTCGGCCAACATTCACTTCCAGGTTGTGGGCAAATCTGGCTCTAATGTAATGATAATAAATCTCATAAATTCAAAGGGCCATTCTTAAATAAATAAATTAGAAAACCAGTATCTATGGATCTCTTATATTAATTTAACAGAAATCTATCAATGCATAATAAATGGACTGTAGATAAAATAAATTTTAGAGCAGAGTTCAGACACAGACTTTGGAGGAGGGGGGATAAATTTAGATAATAAGTAATAAGCATGTATACAAAAAATTAATCATGTAATAATAATAAATCATTGAATATTAATGAGTACTCTCTACAACGAAATTAAAAACAGCTTAGCTGTTTTAGTAGACAGTAGCAAGCGTCCTGAGAACCCGTCTCCATAACTTGTCCAGGCGTGTTACACTCGGAACACGTGATTGACATGGAAGTTTATCATCTCCCTTGCTCTTGGACTTCAGCTGAAAGATGATTTGCGTATGGATTCTATTTAAACATATGCGGTTCCACACGAATTCACAAAATTTAGTGTGGTGAGACACAGGGAATGAAACTGACGAGTTTGTTTTAATGGTCTCGTGTCATAACGACAAACCGTCCTATCTTATATATTAAATGTGATCACAAAAAATACAGAAAAGGACAAACTGGTTTGCCGAATGTGATGTCTGTGAGATGATAAAGCTGTCACGTCTCTCTGGAGTCCATAGAGGCACGGATGGCACGTTGGTAAGACGATAATATGACAAGCTTCCAGACACTCTCCCTGATAATGGCATCTCTTTGCCAAGTCTCTTCTTCCCGGCTCGCTAGCGCAGGCGCAGTAGCATAGAGCGTTGGAACGTAAAATATATTTTCTATGATTCGACCAACTTCCCAAGATAATGGAGACAAGGCTTATCAGAAATTATAGAGTATTAAATTTTCTTACTCACAACAAATAAGTTCTCGCTATTTTATAATTATAATGAAACGATGATCAAATAGAAGAGAATGCTGAGTAGAAATTCAGTTATATATGAATGCGCTGGAGCAACAGTTCGTATTTGTATAAATTATTACCAGCAAATAATACTATATTTCTTATTCGACAATAAGTCTACTATCAGCCTTAACTCACTGAATATTCATGACAATAGAATTATTGGCTGATGATTCTTATTAAAGAATGTGGAAACAAGGAGAGTTTAATACAATTCACTTAAATGTAAATAATTTTCCCTTAGTCGTGTGAGCTGATGCAACACCCGACCAGAATTTCTGGGGAAATGAGGCGTTATTATGCCTTAACTAAATTAATTTAATTTCACTACTCTACTTGTTAGTAGTGTAAGTAAAATATAATACATAGTACAAGAATAGTTTCTTAAAGTACTGAAAATTAGTAATTAAGTGTTGGAAATTTCCAACATGACTCCTGGGGAAGAAACGACAGGCCGCAGTTCATGGTTAAGTACTGAAGTACCTGTTACTCTTCCCTGAAGTTATTTTCATTAGTTAGTAAGTTAGTACGTTAGTATGTATGTAACAGATGTCCCGTATCTTTGAAAAAGATGTGACACTAAGTCTTTAAGGGAACATATATCACAATTTAGATATTAAACTTTAAATTCTCGAAGGTTAAGAAATCTCTAAATCTACACCAAGTTTCAATAATTAGTGTCTCAATGACTTGTACTGGTTAAGTAACTTAGTCATTGAATCATTCCTGCAAACTCAAGAAATCTTCTTAACATCAGAAGAAGATCATCTGCAATTAGACAGAATCAAAATACTGTTTAAGTTTCAGTTTATATTGTTGAGCAGGCATTCTAGATGGACGTGTGCTCATGTTGACAGGATTACTGTCATCTAAAACTTTTGGTGAATTTACCTCTGAAGAACATTCATGTTCTGCTAATTCCAGAGGAACTAATTTGTCTAGAGTTTTTTGGGTGGTCGTGCCTTAACACTGAACCCCAACTTTTCTTAGTATGCCTTGGTGATCAGGATGGACAGCAACAATTTTCCCATAGGCCAATCTGACCATGATCTATCACTATCAACTAATACAAGATCACCTGGTTTTAAATTAACTTTATTATATGGGCTTGCAGCTCCATAATGGTACTCTCTCAGAGCAGTTAGATATTCACAAGTCCTCACTTCATTCCACTCGCCTATCACTCTAGAAAGATGTTTGTAACTTTCCACTAAGTCACTCCTTCCAACAAATGAGGGGTCTTCCGGATCCTCATCCTCAAGAGATATCAGAGGACTAAGAAGACTACCATGTATCAGATGAGAGGGACTCATAGGTTCTCTCTGGGAGAAGTCATCTGAAAGATAGGTTATTGGTCGGTTGTTGACTCGTGCTTCTATTTCCGTGACAATGATTTGTAGCTCGGTTAGGCTAATTTTCTGTCGATGCAGAGCTTTTCTTAAGCATCTTTTCACAGTGCCTAACATGCGTTCGTAAAATCATCACAGCCACGGTGCTCTAGGAGGGATAAATTTCCAGTGGCACTGTCTTTGTGTGCAGTCTTAAGGCAAAGACAGTGCCACTGGATAAAATTCCAGTGGCACTGTCTTTGCCTTAAGACTGCACACATCTCTGGATGATTCCATATTTCTCTTAAGCAAGCTTCTCCTGCCACAAAGTTAGATCCATTATCAGAGATCATTAGTTTTGGACAAGATCAACGTGCTGCAAAACTACGAAAGGCTTGAAGGAAGGCTTCTGCATTCATGTCAGAAGTTACTTCTTAATGTACACATCGTGTGGTGGCACACATGAAGAGGCATATATCGGCTTTCACCGGAATCATATTCGGAGTGCCTATTAAAATAAAAGCTCCTGTATAATCTACACCAGTGGCCTCAAAGGGAGGAAAGTGGACAACTCGTTCTCTGGGAAGTGGTGGAGGTCCTGGATAAGGACACACCCGAGCATCATACTTACTGCAGATTACACAAGATTTAATAATAGATTTGACAGTTTGATGACCCTAAGGGAGCCAAAACTTCTGTCGCAAATCAGTGAGATTGTCTAACACTCCACCATGTAAGGTGCCATGTTCATGACAATGTAATACTATAAGTTTAGTTATGATATGGTGATGAAGAAGAAGCATAGGATTCTTTAATTCTAAATCAACTTCTGCATGTAACAGACGTCCTCCACATCTTAAGATGTTGTGGTTATCAGAATCAAACTAAATGCCTAGAGACTTTGTTAGTTTGTCTGGAAGGCGTTCATATTCTCTTCCATAAGTCTCCATTTGGGCTCGTCTGATCCAGTATTTAAGGGGACTAGGGAATTGGTATTAATTCCTATGTTGTTAAAGAAATCAAACACAACTTGAGTAACCCCTAGTAATTTACTTAGACTAGAATAATGATTAGGATCAATCGCTGAAGATCGAGGGGGTTCTGGATCCACAGTGGGGACAGTGATATTGTTCACTATGACTTGTGGCTTCTATTTGGGCCATTGATCACTGACCAACCATTGGGGTCCTGTAAACCACATCTCGGTTTTAACTAATTATCTCAAGGTTAATCCTGTAATAATTGATGATAAGTAGTCAGCAGGATTGTCCTTGGTGGGGACATGTCTCAATTTATAGCCAGCTGGCAGTTCTCATATTTCCATAACTCTATTACTAACGTAGGGAGTTTTGTTGTTATTGTTTTTTACCCATTGTAGGATTGCCTCGTTGTCTGACCAAACTACTATCTCACCAAAGTAAATATTACCGAGTGTCTTGGTCAGGCAATGAGCCAGTCGTACACCTACTAACAAGGCTGGTAACTCCATTTGGGGCAGTGACTTTTTCTTAATTGGGGGCCACTCTAGCCTTAGTAGTAAGTAAAATAGACTGTTTAGTGTTTATTAAATAGGCTCCTGCGCCATATGCTTTGCCTGAGACATCGCAAAACATGTGCAAATCAGTAGGTAATGGTAGTCCTAAAGCATTACGAGGGAATTTTAGAACACTAAGCTTGTTTAAATCCGTCGTTAGTTGCTGCCAATTATCTTGAAGATAATAGGTAAAGGGTTATCCCAGCCCATGTTAGTTTGCCAGCACTCCTGCATGAGGAGTTTACCCTTAATTAAAATAGGGCTAAGTAAGCCTAAAGGGTCAAATGGTTTACTGACATATGAGAGTAATTTTCTCATTGTTAAGGGAGAATTATAGGTTTCCACAGACTTAATATTTAGTTCGTCAGTGGAAGTATTCCATTCTATGCCAAGAACTTTCAAATTATAAGGCACTTTGTACCCTGGAAATTCATTCTCTATTAGCTGATTCAGCTGTTGATCATTTGAAGCCCACGACTGTAGAGGCATATTGGCTCCCAGTAACTCGCGGTTAGCCTCATGATAAATTTCAACTAATTTGGTTTTATCATTAGTAGTTCCCTGGAAGATATCAATGTATAAGTTGTTACTAATTTCAGTTTAGTATTGACTATCAGATTTCTTCAAATGGGTGTCCAAGGTTGCTTGGAGTAAAAATGGTGAAGAAGTAGCACCGAATAAGACTAAGGTGAACCTATAGGTGAGGATTTCACTATTAGGATCATTAGGATTTGGTAGCAAGTATACTCACTTCTTGATGTAATTTGCAATATTGCACAGTGGTGGAGTTACTTGTATCTACATGAGGATTGGGTGACCTCTGTCGGGTTTCTCCAAACAGTGTGTAATGATGTTGACTTTTGTGGCACTTATTGCACACATGTAGGGCAACTGTACAATTATTAGGGGTCACGAGAACCCATGCATTTTGTGCATTTGCGTAATTCTTGAAGACGTTTAATCCTGGAATTACGGTCTCAGCAGGTACTGCATTTATAGGTTAAATGTTCCTTATGGCAGAACAGTTTCTCTCTCCTGTAGGATTAGTCGTCTTAGCAGGCGAATTAACTACAGTGTCAGAGGGAGTTTCAGTGTACGTACCTATATTACCACTCTTACTTCTTAAAGGGGAGTAGTTGATTTAGATTTGGTTTTGTTAGACTTAACCGAAGTTAATTTTATCTTCACTTAATTTTCAGTATTAGGCTGTTTGGACTCAGATTTAATTTTATCATGAGCCTTTAGCCTATTGACAGTGATTCTCATCCCCTCAAATATCTGATCAAGAGAAAGAATCTCTGTCTTGTAATGAGAGCAGATTTCTGCTAAAATGTTACGAGGAAATTTCCTCTGTAGGAGTAATTTTAGTGACCATTCGGAAGCTGATACATTTACTTTAGTACCTAAAGCTATCACAAGAGACTGTTCCTCCAACCTAAAGTTTTGAAGGCAGTCTGGCCTGTTACTGGGTAGACATATATCCACTAGTTGATAAAAAAAGTTAGCTACACTTAATTTTTTATTGCAGTAAATAAACTCCAACAATTGTATAGCTAACCATAATTATTTTCTACAAGAGATAAATTAGCTATCACCTCTTAGCTTCCCACCTGAGGAGACTTTGAAGGTAAGACAATTTAGTTATTTATCTATAGATGTTCTAGAATGTATATGGGCATTAAATGATGTCCAAAATGTATCCGAATTTTCTTCATCCAGTGCAGCAAATGTGGGTAAGTCCAAAGAAGGTAAACGTGCCTTTGCTTGTTCGGGATTGGGTTGAGATACTGTAACGTTTGGAGTTACTTTATGTTTTTCTACTAAATCAAGTAGAAGATTAGATTTGTCTTGGGTGTCATCTTCATACTGCGATGTTTCTGCTATGGCTTGGTCTATTTCATCAGGATCAATATCACTATCATTTAACACACTGATGTAAGACCCAATCATAGTCTTGATTTATTTGAATTTGCGTTTAGCTACTTTCAGAGATATTTCCAATTGATGGTAATCCACTGGGGGTTGCCTTAGATAATTTTTCAGACTTATTAAGCAATCAGGTTAAATGATTTTCAAGGCCAACTAAGGATCTCTTAAATTTTCAGAAGTAGGTCATTATCATAGTGACCTTATATTCAAGCTTAGTAGGTCTTGAGTAATGGTTACTGATGTAACTTGGATACTTGTTTATTAGTTGTAAGTATCGTGATGATAGCCTAATATTTCTGTTTAGGCTATGTGCTACCTTGTCAGGAGATTGGCTTCCCTACCTAACAGTAAATAGCTAAGATTTGAGTGATACTGAAATGCTACTACGGTTGTACGTCTGGTTAGCTCTTCTTTATCACCATTGGTTGGTATAGTGACACTCAGTAGCACTCAAAGATGCACACAGTAAATAATAAAGAATTACACAATTAATGTATGATAATAAATCCCACCCTATTCAGGGTCTGCACAACATTGAATATGAATAAACCAGCATGTCTAACACATACTAGTCATAATTAGTCCTAGCTAATAAGTACTTAGGCTACTTACTAGGCTAGATATTATTCTACTTTAGGCTAGAGTTATACATACCTAGTACAAATCCAGTCCAAAATCCAACCTCTTTTGTGGCATAAATACAAGAAATTATGTGCAAATATTTAATATATAGTAGTGCTGTATAAATAATTAGTAGTATTTTTGGATTTTTTTTGTAGTTTTGATATATAGAATATACACTTAGAAATGTACATGTACAAGAAATACAAATATGTACAGTTAATTTTGGCTTGCTAGCCACAACCTCCTATGGAGTTTGATGGTGGGTAATGCAGGATTGTTATAAAATTATGAGCAGTTGTTCCTGGTGACCTGAAGATTCTTACCTCCGTGTGAGTTTAGGCCTAAATGTCATGGATAATTGACTTGACCCACTAACCGCGACTTGAACATTAGATTTCAGTTAATAGATTAATAAGGTGGCATAATGAGGTTAGGCTATAATATATGTGTGGCAGTTTTCTGGCGGCTGTAAATAATAATGAATATATATATAGCCTAGTACCTGATAATACTACTTAATTAATAGCATACTATAATCAGGGTTAGTAAATGATTAGTTAATTAGATTGAATTATATAGGACCAGTAATTTAACTTTATGTACTGGACTATAAAATATTATGTAAATTTACACTAGTTTTTTAATAATAGTCTAGCTCTCTAGACTATCTTCGTTTGAAGAACCAAAAGAATGTTGGGCTCTGAGAACCGGTATAGATTTAATGTTAATTCTGGTTTATCTGGTTCGGTATAGACCAAAAGAAATGTGGGGAAATCTGGTTCCAATGTAATGATAATAAATCTCATAAATTCGAAGGACCATTCTTAATAAATAAATAAATTAGAGAACCAGTACCTATGGATGTCTTATATTAAATGTAACTGAAATCTATCAATGCATAATAATTGGACTGTAAATAAAATAAATTGTAGAACAGACTTTAGACACAGACCTTTTTTGGGGGGGGGGGGAATTTAGATAATAAGTAATAAGCATGTATATAAAAAATTAATCACGTAATAATAATAAATCATTGAACATTAATGATTACTATCTACAACGAAATTAAAAACAGCTTAGTTGTTTTAGTAGACAGTAGCAAGTGTGCAGGCGAAGAGTCACAATAACGTGGCTGAAGTATGTTGACCAGACCACACACTAGAAGTTGAAGGGACGACGACGTTTCGGTCCGTCCTGGACCATTCTCAAGTCGCTTGTGATGAGGAGGTAGAGAACGGGAAATAAATAGGCAAGAGAGAGGTGAGGAGGAAAGTAAGGTGTAGAGAATAGTAGTAATAATGAGAACTGCAGAAGGCCTATTGGCCCATACGAGGCAGCTCCCATTATAACGAAGGAAAGGTAATAGGAATAAGCAGAGGATAGCAAGGGAGCGTAGGAGAAGACAATGAACAGAAAAAGGGGAGAAGAGAGAAAGAAAGAAGAGAAAGAAAGATAAATGGAAGGGGTAAGCTTATGTTAAGTCACGTTTGTTAGAAAGATTAGAGCATTTGAGTATGTACTGTGAAAGGGAAGAGTCCACAGCAACAAAGCCAGGACTCAAGTTCATGTTGGGTACATTGTGTATAAGAGCCGATTCTACAAGACGGCGTCTGTGAAGAGTAGAGGCAGGAAAGATTATTTTGGAGGAAGACCAATCAATGGGATGATTAGAATCCCTCACATGGCAGAAGAGAGCATTGTTAGTGTCTGCAGACTTAACACTTCTCTTGTGTTCTTTAAGTCTGTCATTCAGTGTACGGCCAGTTTCGCCAAAGTATTGGAGAGGACAAGATGAACAGGAAATAGAGTAGACACCAGCAGCATTAGAAGCAGGAGGAGCAGTGTGAACTAGATTGCTACGAAGTGTGTTAGTTTGTCGAAAGGCGAGTTTAATGTCAAGAGGACGAAAGGTATTGGTAAAAGTTTTGAGTTCAGATATGAAGGGAAGGCATAGTACAGTGCTACTAGTGTTGGAAGCAGGTTTAGGATGAAAGAAATTTCGTTTAGCTTGAGAGTAGGCAGAGTTGATGAAATGCAAAGGATAACCAAGGCGAGAGAATGATTTGTAGATAAAGGAAATTTCAGAATCAAGAAACTGAGGGTCGCTGATGCGTAGAGCGCGGAGGAAGAGAGAGACGAGGACATTTTTCTTAACAGAAGGAGGATGGTAGGAAAAGAAGTGAATGTACATGCCACTATGCATGGGTTTACGGTAGACAGAGAAAGAGAACCCAGACACAGAGCTGTGAACATGAACATCAAGAAAAGGAAGGAGGGAATTAGATTCCCACTCAACTTTGAAATGGATAGAAGGAGCCAGATTGTTAAGAGAGGCGAGGAAAGGCTGGAAAAGATTAAGGTCATGAGGCCATAAAGCAAAAATGTCATCAACATAGCGAAGCCAGAGAGAGGGACGAGTATCAATAGAAGGAAGAAGAACAGTTTCGAAGTATTCCATGTAGAAATTAGCAAGAACAGGGGAGAGAGGGGAACCCATAGCGACACCGAAAGTTTGAGTGTAATATTTACCGTTAAAAGAGAAAGAGTTAGATTCAACACAGAGTCTAATGAGATCGAGGAAAACGTCAGTGGGAAGTGGGAGAGGAAGGAGGCCCTCTGACGCCTTCCGTCTAAGGAAAGAGAGAACGTCATCGAGCGGAACATTAGTGAACAGAGAGTCGACATCAAGACTAAGCATCTTACAAGAGGGTTGCAGGCGCAGTCTTTCTATGAAGTCCTGAGAGTGACGAAGGTGGGCAGGGGAAAAAGTGCCAAGGTAAGGTGTCAGGGTTTTAGCGAGCCAGGAGGCAAGAGAATAGCTGACAGAGCCCCGTGAAGAAATGATAGGACGAAGAGGAACACCAGGTTTATGAGTCTTAGGAAGACCATAGAAATAAGGAAGAGAAGGGCAGATGACACGGAAACGCTTAATGAGATCAAAGTCAGGAGGGCAAAGACTAGAGAGCTGTCTTAGTTTGCGGTTAAAGGAAGTTTTGAGGCGATCCAAAGGGTTAGAAGTCAGAGGAGCATAAGTGCGAGAGTCAGAGAGCAAGACATCTGCTTTCCGGAGGTAGTCCTCACGGTCAAGGACAACCACCGAATTGCCTTTGTCGGACGGAAGGATAAGAATAGAGTTGTTAGATTTTAGGGAGGCAAGGGCAAGCTGGAAGCGACGAGGAAGGTGGTGATTTTTAGAAAACAAGCTGTCAAGAACGGGGATGAGGCCCCTCTAAAGGCAGACAGGTCCGAAAGAGTACTAGAGTTAGAATTGACAAACCTGTCAAAGGAACTAATGAGATCAATGCCACAGCGTGGGCCAGGGGAAGTAGCAAAAGACAGACCAAGACCAAGAAGTTCTTGCTGGTGCTTAGAAAGAGAGTAGGACGAAAGGTTAGTAACACAGTCAGAGAGAGAGTATTTGGCCCAAGGACTGTTGGAGATCAGGCGTTGAAGTTTGTTGTGTAGTGTGGAGGAGTGGTGGGAAGAGGAGACGTGAGCAGTGTCAAATGCAATTGGAAAAATGATATTGCATAGATCACTGGGAAGAGAAGAGGACAGAAAGCGTTGCTGTTGACGAACAGCAAGAAAGCCTCGTCAACTTGCAGGGAGGTGGCATGAATAAGTTCTTGAAGAAGAAGGCGGGCATGTTCAGGAAAGGAGATCCCGAAGTGTTGAACTGGAGAAAGTGAGATAAAGAAAGAGGGAGAACTTGCTCAGCAAGACAATCTTTAAGAAATCTGAGCTGATTCTTTCGACGCTTGGCGGCAAGAAGGGAAGATTCAAAGGCGCGAAAAGGCCGTTTGAAGGAAGGTAGAGCATCGAAGAAATTAAACAGAGTAAGACGCGTACGTGTGGTATCCATATGCAGGCGATGAGTCACAATAACGTGGCTGAAGTATGTTGACCAGACCACCACTAGATTTGAAGGGACGACGACGTTTCGGTCCGTCCTGGACCATTCTCAAGTCGCTTGTGATGAGGAGGTAGAGAACGGGAATAAATAGGCAAGAGAGAGGTAGGAGGAAAGTAAGGTGTGAGAATAGTAGTAATAATGAGNTCCATAGCAGTATTTTGCCTTGGTTTGAAATGCTCAGTTAATTTGGCCTTGGCAGTGTCATAATCTTTGGCACCACCAGTGTCTTTCAATGTATCAAAGATGTCACAAACTCTATCACCTGCATAGTGAAGCAGAAAGGCACGCTTTCTTTCAGCACTTTTGATGTCAGAAACTATCAACAAATTTTCAAACCTTTTAAGCCATTTGACCCACCTCTGTGACAGGTTTGTCTGGTCACAGTCAGGATCAAATGCAGGAAACTGAGGTATATTTGCCATTTTTACTGAATAAATGTAAATTTATCACTTAAATGTTCCTCAGAATATATAACACTTTCTGCACTGTATATGTTATTCAAGAATTCACTGTAATTACTTTAATTTTGCAAAGCACACAAGCATTTTAATGCAAAAGTTCACAACAGTGCACAACACAGCAGCAACTGACTTCTTACCTAGCCCTTGTGTACATGTGTTGTTACTCCTACTCACAGCAGCACAGCAGTTGTTAGCAGTTGGTACAGCAATTGTCAGCAGTTGGTACAGCAGTAGGCAGCAGTTGTCAGCAGTAGGCAGCAGTTGGTTCACAGCGTGAAGAATTTTGTAGCACGGAGCGTCGTTTCGTAACCAAAACATCAGGTTTTGTACACTGCATCAAAGCGTCGTTTCGTACACAGCGTCGGCAGATTCCTCTCTCACAGCAACAATCAGCACAGCTTGGGTAGCACACAGCATTGGCCAGCACACAGCAACGGCCAGCACACAGCAACGATCAGCACACAGCAACAGTCAGCACACAGCATGGGGTTGCATACAGCATCGGGTATGGTGCTCACAGACAGCTTCTTCCTTCTCTGGGCGAGACAGCATGCTCCTTCCTTGTGTTTTGTTGAACAAAATACCTGCGTTCCCAGTTCATCCTCGTCGCCAGTGTGGTGTCTGTGTGTAGCTGAGATAGTCTTGGTAGTAAGGTTGAGGTAAAGTCATTCCTGGTTACTGACTTTAATAATAACAGACGATTACATGATAGAGTAGCTCCCAAGCTTGGCAGGCGTCCTGTGTGCTGTTGTTTACCTTCTCTAGTGGCGTCCAGCCGCCGCACATAGAAAACGGATGGTACCATTTTCTGTGAACATGACAATGTCGACTAAGACTTTTTTCTCGATGGTACTCACGTAGAAGTTTGCAAACAGGACGCCTAGGGGAGAACCCATGGCGACCCCTTCTACTTGCTTATACATGTGTCCATCCGGGCTGAAGAAGGGTGCCTCTTTAGTACAAGCTTTGAGTAGTTTCCTTAAAATGTTTTCCAGAAAACATTCTAAGGAAAGCTTGTACTAAAGAGTATGCAAGGTCCTATTTGCCTAATAGGCCGAGTGATTTTCGTTATTTTTAATAAATTGTTTCCTATTGGCTTATTTTAGATATTATTTGTATATTATATTAAGAACGTAAATTATTGATTTAGTTATGTTAGTTTAGGTTAGGTTAATATAGGTTAGGTTAGGTAGGGTTGGTTAGGTTCAGTCATATATCTACGTTAGTTTTAACTAAAATTAAAAAAAAATAGGTCATACATAATAAAATGAATAGCGTTATCATTTTATAAGAAAAAAATGAAAAAAATATTGAAATTCTGGAAAAAAATTGGCTTATTACGCAAATCGGGCCTTGCATATGTGACGGTGTTCCCCCCCTTCTAATTCTCCCACGCCTGCTGTAAGAGTCATGTCCACTTTACCCGAGCGTTCTCTACGTTGTGGGCCTCTGTTTAACATATGTGGGAGAGTATAGTGTTCTCGCAGAGCCGAGAAATTCGTGAATTTAGAGTATTTTGGCCTGTGGGATAGGCCCTTTAGGAAGCCAATATGGCGCTGGCTACTCTGTTCTCCCGCCAAAACTGTGTGACGTCAGTGTCACCAGATTGGTCACCGTCAGCGACGTGGCACTGGGAGCCAATGAAAACCTCCCTTGACAAATGTGACGTCACATAGGCAAGGGGGTCCAGCCGTACGACATATATATATATATATATATATATATATATATATATATATATATATATATATATATATATATATATATATATATATATATATATATATATATGTCGTACCTAGTAGCCAGAACTCACTTTTTCGCCTACTATGCAAGGCCCGATTTGCCTAATAGGCCAAGTTTTCCTGAATTAATGTATTTTCTCTAATTTTTTTCTTATGAAATGATAAAGCTACCCATTTCATTATGTATGAGGTCAATTTTTTTTATTGGAGTTAAAATTAATGTAGATATATGACCAAACCTAACCAACCCTACCTAACCTAACCTAACCTATCTTTATAGGTTAGGTTAGGTTAGGTAGCCGAAAAAGTTAGGTTAGGTTAGGTTAGGTAGGTTAGGTATTCGAAAAACAATTAATTCATGAAAACTTGGCCTATTAGGCAAATCGGGCTTTGCATAGTAGGCTGAGAAGTGCGTTCTGGCTACTAAGTACGACATATATATATATATATATATATATATATATATATATATATATATATATATATATATATATATATATATATATATATGTCGTACCTAGTAGCCATAACGCACTTCTCAGCTTACTATGCAATGCCCGATTTGCCTAATAAGCCAAGTTTTCCTGAATTAATATATTTTCTCAATTTTTTTTCTTGTGAAATGATAAAGCTACCCATTTCATTATGTATGAGGTCATTTTTTTTATTGGAGATAAAATTAACGTAGATATATGACCGAACCCAATCAACCCTACCTAACCTAACCTAACCTATTTTTATAGGTTAGGTTAGGTTAGGTAGCCGAAAAAGTTAGGTTAGGTTAGGTTAGGTAGGTTAGGTAGTCGAAAAAACATTAATTCATAAAAACTTGGCTTATTAGGCAAATCGGGCCTTGCATAGTAGGCTGAGAAGTGCGTTCTGGCTACTAGGTACGACATATGTCTATATATATATATATATATATATATATATATATATAATATATTATATATATATATATATATATATATATATATATATGCCCAACTTGCCTAAACACGCAAGAGTAGTTATTCAACTATAGAACATTTTCCCACCAGGAGACTCGAACCCTAGCCAGCACAGAAGCCTTCCAGCCACCGGCATAACAGGTAACGCCATAACCCACTGCACCATGCTCATAGCCTTAAAAGAGATGGTAATTTCGGGGTATTTCAACACTCCAAAAACCACCACCTCCCAAGACCACTAGAGCAAGTGAGCAAGTCCCATATTCAACAGGGACTTGATGAAAAAACGTAAATTAGACCCCTCACTTGCTCTAGTGGTCTTGGGAGGTGGTGGTCTTTGGAGTGTTGAAATACCCCGAAATTACCATCTTTTTAAGGCTCTGAGCATGGTGCAGTGGGTTAAGGCGTTACCTGTTATGCCGGTGGCTGGAAGGCTTCTGTGCTGGCTAGGGTTCGAGTCTCCTGGTGGGAAAGTGTTCTATAGTTGAATAACTACTCTTGCGTGTTTAGGCAAGTTGGGCATAAGCATAGACACAGTGTCTTCCCATATTCAACAGAGACTTGATGAAAAAACGTAAATTTGACCCCTCACTTGCTCTAGTGGTCTTGGGAGGTGGTGGTCTTTGGAGTGTTGAAATACCCCGAAATTACCATGTCTTTTTAAGGCTCTGAGCGTGGTGCAGTGGGTTAAGGCGTTACCTGTTATGCCAGTGGCTGGAAGGCTTCTGTGCTGGCTAGGGTTCGAGTCTCCTGGTGGGAAAGTGTTCTATAGTTGAATAACTACTCTTGGGTGTTTAGGCAAGTTGGGCATAAGCATAGACACAGTGTCTTCCCATATTCATCAGGGACTTCATCATATTCATCAGGATTCATCAGGCTGAAGAGTGTGAAGGTGCTGTGGGTACTGGGGACTTTACGAGTTGTGACTGTGCACTGTCCTATAGGGAGGGGGTTGGGGATTTAAACCTCAAAAGAGAGCTCTGGGTGTTGCACCAGACTATTATTTGCATACAGGCAGACAGCGTCCCCAACCACTCCCTGACGGAACAAACAGCCGACCTCGGCAGCCACACTCCCGCTACCATCAGTCGACCAGCAATGAACACTGGAGTTCTTGCAGTTCACCTGGGAGCTCATCCTGCACGCCTCTTGATGTTGGAGAGGAGTTTAGCGTCACTTATTTAGGGGTGCGACTCCAAAGCTGGCATTGTTGTCTTGTGTACACATCCTACTCGAGCTGCCATGACGCCCCACTCTCTCCTTGTTTGGTATGATCTAAATCCCCCTTTTGTGAATTAGTGTTTACTGTCACATTATCCGCAGCCGTGACCTCTCTCTCTCACACTTTCTGGGAAACCTCACCAGGACAAGAGGAAAAGCACGCTAACATGTAACACATTAATAAATGTAGTACATTAATTAATTAATTAATTAATGATTAATTAATTAGTAAAAAATAATTTCATTAATTAATATAATACATTAATTAATCAAGTCTGTCAGGTGCAGTCACAGTGAGAGGTTGTGTTAGCTGGAGCTCCGATTGTAGTAACATTATTATAGCAATAATGGAAGGATTTGATGAATCTAGTTGGAACTCTGAGAGCAGAGATGGATTCCCTACGAGAGGAGGTACGACAGCTGAAACATTGGGAAGAAGCGAAGGAGGAGACCAATATTAACAAGACCTCGTCGTGGAAAGTCGTTAAGGGCAGGGGTCTTAAGAAGACCTTGACAAGGCCGGCTACAGACGCCCTAAGGACAACAAATTCATTTGCCGTGTTGGAAGACGAATGCTGTGGTGAGCCTGCAGTTCACTCGGAACGGAAATCAACGAAGAGCAACGAAGCACAGGCCCCTCAAAGTGCTCAGAAAGTTAAGGAGGTACCGAAGCGAAATTTGGTTGTGGGAGATTCCCAGGTGAGGTATTTAGACAGGACGTTTTGCGCCAGAGATAGGGGGAACAGGTTAAGGGTCTGCTATCCGGGAGCTGGAATTGGAGATATTGTTGACAACATGAAAGATATTATGACGGGAATGGGAACAAACCCATTATTTGTATTAGTGCAGGGAGTAATGATGTTGGACGAGTTAGGAGTGAGGAACTGATAAACAAATTTACCAAAGCCATAGAATTAGTTAGGAGCAATGGAGGAATCCCGATCATATGTGGCATTCTTCCAAGAAAGAGCGTTGGGAATGAATGGTTGTCGAGGGCAGTTGGTGTCAATTGCCGGCTGGAAAGATATTGCAAATCAAATGCAATATCTTTCATAGACAACTGGGAACACTTCTATGGAAAAAATGAAATGTATGCTCGTGATGGAGTGCATCTATCGAAAGCTGGGGTTGTTGCTGTTGCGAACTCATTGGAACCAGTGGTTAGAGGCATTTGTTTGGGTTTAAACTGTTAGTAGATAGTGGTATGGGAATTGATAGGGAGGAAGGAGGTAATAAAAGTATGTATTTGTTGGAGAAACAAATTAGTAAAATGATCAGGGAAAGAGAAGCGCCTCAAAATAACAATTCACTTAGGGTAATCAGCGAGGAGCGTCGGAGCGCGGGCCCCTCAGGGTGCACAGAAAGTTAAGGAGGTACCGAAGCGAATTTTCGTTGTGGGAGATGAGGTATTAGACAGGACGTTTTGTGCCAGAGACAGGGGGAACAGGTTAAGGGTCTGCTATCTGGGAGCTGGAATTGGAGATATTGTTGACAACATAAAAGATATTATGACAGGAAATGGGAACAAACCCATTATTTGTATTAGTGCAGGGGGTAATGATGTTGGACGAGTTAGGAGTGAGGAACTGATAAAGAAATTTAACAAAGCCATAGAATTAGTTAGAAGCAAGGGACGAATCAAGGCAAGACTTTAATTTTAGTGGAATAAACTGGGTGAACAAAACAGGGTATAATGAAGCAGAAGATTTTCTAGAATTAATTGACGATTGCTTTCTTACGCAACATATTAAGGAACCAACGCGGGGAAATAATATTTTAGATTTAGTGTTAACTAACAGGGAAACACAAATTAAGGACATGGAAATAGGGAGTGAGTTAGGGAACAGTGATCATAAAGAAATAAGATTTAGCATAGAATGGAATAGATCTGTAGGAGAAAATTCTGTTAAAGTGCCTGATTTTCGAAAAGCTGATTTCAATAGCCTAAGAAATTTTTTGGGTCAAATAGATTTGAATGTCTTGGGGATCGGGTGTGGGCTAGACGTGAATTCAGCGACAGGTGATATAAAAGGGCATTTCGATATGGATTCAAAATATAACCTATTTAAAAATATTCTAAACAAAGCCCAGGAACGTAGTATACCATATAAATTGAATAAATCGAATACTAATGATCCAAAGTGGATAACAAATGATCTGAAGAACCTTATAGACAAACAGAGAGCGTGGTACAAAAGGATTAAGAGTGGGGAAGTTAGTTTAGAATAAGAATTCGTACAACTAGTTAGAAATGTTAAAAAGAGATAAGGAAAGCAAAAAGAAACTACGAAGTTCGCATAGCAGGGCAAGCGAAGACAAATCCTAAAGTGTTTTTTCAGTTATATCGAACTAAGACTTGGGAAAGGATAGGTCCATTAAAAACTGAGACAGGTCAAATAACGGATAATGATGAGGAGATGAGTAGTATTTTTAATAAATATTTTATATCCGTATTTATTAAAGAGGAACTTAACAATATGCTTTCAGCCGAACAAGTATATGTGGGTGGGGACGAGGACAGGTTGAATAGTTTAGCAGTTACCAGGGAGGATGTAATTAAACAAATAGTAAAACTAAAACCAAACAAATCCCCAGGGCCGGATGAAGTGTTTGCCAGGGTGCTTAAAGAATGCAAAGAGGAGCTTTCCGAGCCACTGTCTACCATATTTAATAAAAACAATAGAGTTAGGTAGAGTGCCAGAGTCATGGAAGGTAGCTAATGTGGTACCAATTTTTAAGAAAGGAGAGAGATCACTTGCGTTAAACTATCGGCCAATTAGCCTAACGTCTATTGTGGGAAAGTTACTTGAATCAATAATTGCAAATATAATTCGTCTTCATCTTGAAAAACATAAATTAATAAATGAGTCGCAACATGGTTTTACAAATGGCCGTTCATGTTTAACAAATATGCTATCTTTTTATTCCAGCATAATTGAGGCATTTGATAGTGGTAAGGATTTTGATGTGTACCTTGACTTTAGCAAAGCTTTTGATACAGTACCACATGAAAGACTGATTAAAAAATAGAGGCTCATGGTATTGGGGGTGCTATATTAAGTTGGATTAGGGCATGGCTATTCCAAAGGAAACAGAGAGTTAATATAAATAGGGTTAAGTCAGAGTAGGATAATGTTGTTAGTGGAGTACCTCAGGGCTCTGTCCTGGGACCACTGTTGTTTATAATATATATAAATGATTTAGATTCAGGTTTGAGTAGCAACATCTGCAAATTTGCAGATGATACAAAAATCGGTAGGGAAATTAACACGGAAGAAGACTCACTATCACTTCAAGTTCATCTAAATAGGGTTTTGAAATGGTCAAAAGATTGGCAGATGCAGTTTAATGTTGATAAATGTAAAGTTCTGAGGCTAGGTAATATGATAAGTTACAAGATACGAGCTTGATGGTTGAGATTGCGAAGTCGGATTGCGAAAGGGATCTGGGAGTTATGATTAGTAAGAATTTAAAACAAAAGGATCAATGCCTGAATGTTTGCAATAAGGCAAATAGGACACTGGGATTTATTAATTGAAGCGTTAGTAACAAGACACCTGGTGTTGTTCTTCAGCTATATCTTGCTCTGGTTAGGCCACATTTAGATTATGCAGTTCAGTTTTGGTCGCCATACTATAGAATGGATATAAATTCACTTGAACGTGTCCAGCATAGGATGACTAAGTTAATTTCCCAAATTAGAAATCTTTCATATGAAGAAAGATTAACAAAGCTTAACTTGCATTTATTGGAAAGGCAAAGAGTTAGGGGTAACATGATAGAGGTTTACAAGTGGATGAATGGACATAACAAAGGGGATATTAATAAGGTATTAAAAGTATCAACACAAGACAGAACACGAAACAAGGGTATAAATTTGATAAGTTTGATTTAGGAAATACTTGGGTAAATACCGGTTCGGTAACAGGGTTGTTGATTTGTGGAACCAATTACCGCGTAACGTGATGGAGGTGGGGTCCCTCGATTGTTTCAAGCGTGGGTTGGACATGTTTATGAGTGGGATTGGGTGGTTATAGATTGGAGCTGCCTCGTATGGGCCAATAGGCCTTCTGCAGTTACCTTGTCTTATGTTCTTACACTAACAGTAGAAGTCTAAGAAACAAAATAAACGAGTTAAATACTATTGTCTGTACAGAAAAAATAGATATTATTGCACTTACCGAAACGTGGATGAATGTAGAAAATAGAGAACTATTAGCTGAATATCAAATAAATGGATTTAAACTATTTCACACAGATAGATATATTAGACGAGGAGGGAAGTAGCCATATATGTTAGGGACAATTTGAAATGTAGCCTCAAAGAGGGAATCAAAACTGAGCCACACACAGAAACTATTTGGTTAGAATTAAACGAAAAAGCCAATAATATTATAATAGGAGTAAGATATATAGGCACCAAATTTAGACAGAATGGAAGCAAAGCATCTATGGGATGAAATATCTAGAACATCTAGATCTAACAGTATTTATGTCATGGGTGACTTTAATTTGAGTGGAATAAACTGGGTGAACAAAACAAGGAATAATGAAGCAGAAGACTTTCTAGAATTAATTGACGATTGCTTTCTTACGAAACATATTAAGGAACCAACGCTGGAAAATAATATTTTAGATTTAGTGTTAACTAACAGGGAAACACAAATAAGGACATGGAAATAGGGAGTGAGCTAGGGAACAGTGATCATAAAGAAATCAGATTTAGCATAGAATGGAATAGATCTGTAGGAGAAAATTCTGTTAAAGTGCCTGATTTTCGAAAAGCTGATTTCAATAGCCTAAGAATTTTTTTGGGTCAAATAGATTGGAATGTCTTGGGGATCTTGAGGTTATCTTGAGATGATTTGGGGGCTTTTCAGTGTCCCCGCGGCCCGGCCCTCGACCAGGCCTCCACCCCCAGGAAACAGCCTGTGACAGCTGACTAACACCCAGGTACCTATTTTACTGCTAGGTAACAGGGGCATAGGGTGAAAGAAACTCTGCCCAATGTTTCTAGCCGGCGCCTGGGATCGAACCCAGGACCACAGGATCACAAGTCCAGCGTGCTGTCCGCTCAGCCGACCGGGTCCCAGAATGGGGTGTGGGCTAGACGTGAATTCAGCGACAGGTGACGTAAAGGGGATTTCGATGTGGATTCAAAATATAACCTATTTAAAAATATTCTAAGCGAAGCCAGGAACGTAGTATACCATATAAATTGAATAGATCGAATACTAATGATCCAAAGTGGATAACAAAGGATCTGAAGAACCTTATAGGTAAAAAGAGAGCGTGGTACAAAAATATTAAGAATGGGGAAGTTAGTTTAGAACAGGAATTCGTACAACTGGTTAGAAATGTTAAAAAAGAGATAAAGAAAGTAAAAAGAAACTACAAAGTTCGCATAGCAGGGCAAGCGAAGACAAATCCTAAAGGTTTTTTTCAGTTATATCGAACTAAGACTAAGGAAAGGATAGGCCCATTAAAAACTGAGACAGGTCAAATAACGGATAATGACGAGGAGATGAGTAGTATTTTTAATAAATATTTTATATCTGTATTTACTAAAGAGGAACTTATCAATATGCCTTCAGCCGATCAAGTATATGTGGGTGGGGACGAGGACAGGTTGAATAGTTTAGCAGTTACCAGGGAGGATGTAATTAAACAAATAGTAAAACTGAAACCAAATAAATCCCCAGGGCCGGATGAAGTGTTTGCCAGGGTGCTTAAATAATGCAAAGAGGAGCTTTGCGAGCCACTGTCTACCATATTTAATAAATCAATAGAGTTAGGTAGAGTGCCAGAGTCATGGAAGGTAGCTAATGTGGTACCAATTTTTAAGGAAGGAAATAGATCACTTGCGTCAAACTATCGGCCAATTAGCCTAACGTCTATTGTGGGCAAGTTACTTGAATCGATACAATTCAAGTAAGTCAAGGCAAATACAATTCGCCTTCATCTTGAAAAACATAAATTAATAAATGAGTCGCAACATGGTTTTACAAATGGCCGTTCATGTTTAACAAATTTGCTATCTTTTTATTCCAGCATAGTTAGGCAGCTGATAGTGGTAAGGATTGTAATGTGTACCTTGACTTTAGCAAAGCTTTTGATACAGTGCCACATGAAAGACTGATCAAAAAATAGAGGCTCATGGTATTAAGGGTGCTATATTAAGTTGGATTAGGGCATGGCTATTCCAAAGGAAACAGAGAGTTAGTATAAATGGGGTTAAGTCAGAGTGGGATAATGTTGTATGTGGAGTGCCTCAAGGCTCTGTCCTGGGACCTCTGTTGTTTATAATATATATGAATGATTTCGATTCAGGTTTGAGCAGCAACATCTGCAAATTTGTAGATGATACAAAAATCGGTAGGGAAATTAACACGGAAGAAGACTCACTATCACTTCAAGTTCATCTAAATAGGGTTTTGAAATGGTCAAAATATTGGCAGATGCAGTTTAATGCTGATAAATTTAAAGTTCTGAGGCTAGGTAATGATAATAGAATTACAAGATACGAGCTAGATGGTGTTGAGATTGAGAAGTCGGATTGCGAAAGGGATCTGGGAGTTATGATTAGTAAGAATTTAAAACAAAAGGATCAATGCATGGATGTTCGTAGTAAGGCAAATAGGACACTCGGATTTATTAATCGCAGCGTAAGTAACAAGACACCTGGTGTGGTTCTTCAGCTATATCTAGCTCTGGTCAGGCCCCATTTAGATTATGCAGTTCAGTTTTGGTCGCCGTACTATAGAATGGATATAAATTCACTTGAACGTGTCCAACGTAGGATGACTAAGTTAATTCCCCAAATTAGAAATCTTTCATATGAAGAAAGATCAACAAAGCTTAAGTTGCATTCTCTGGAAAGACGAAGAGTTAGGGGTGATATGATAGAGGTTTACAAGTGGATGAATGGACATAACAAAGCAGATATTAATAGGGTATTAAAAGTATCAACACAAGACAGAACACGAAACAATGGGAATAAATTGGATAAGTTTAGGTTTAGGAAAGACTTGGGTAAATACTAGTTCAGTAACAGGGTTGTTGATTTGTGGAACCAATTGCCACGTAACGTGGTGGAGGTGGGGTCCCTCGATTGTTTCAAGCATGGGCTGGACATGAATATGGACATGGGGGTTGGGTAAATACTAGTTGGGTAACAGGGTTGTTGCCAATTACCGCGTAACGTGGTGGAGGTGGGTTCACTCGATTGTTTCAAGCGTGGGTTGGTCATGTATATGAGTGGGATTGGGTGGTTATAGATAGGAGCTGCCTCGTATGGGCCAATAGGCCTTGTGTAGTTGCCTTCGTTTTTATGTTCTTATGTACATAATAAAACATATGATAAGCAATATGAATACATCACACCAAATGGTACAACCCATTAGCACTTCAATATCGTATCCTGGCTTCACCAACTGTCCATATCAAGTGGCTGCACAACTCTTGGCTTACCACTTACTACTCTCTCCCCGCTTGGAGGCTGAAATCCTGTGACAACAATATTGTCTCCGCAACCCTAAAAGAATATAAAACTCTGCTTAAGGCTGAAATACCAGAAAGATCTACGTAAGTATCCCCAAACAAAGAAGAAATCAATCTTCCACTTTACACTGTATCTTACTTGCCAAAAAAATCAAGCACTCGCCTTATTCAATCATGTATCCACAATGAAACTCTGTTCTGCTCCTAGAGGCTCCTTAATCAATGCTTATATCTGGGTCCTCCAAAATATCAGGAAAGGCAGTTCTGCACTTCTCCCAATCTGTTGCACAACGAAATGCTACTCCAACATCAGTTATGTTTCTTCACTGGTTCCACAAAGAAATATGTAGCTCCCCTACACTGCTTGAAGTCAACTCCTCACTATGCAGTTCTGCTCTACCTCAGAATTCTGCATACACTTCCTCACCAGCCTCGAATCTCCTCCATTAACTTCTTCTCCAGCCTCGAAATTTCTCCATTAACCTCTTCCCAGACAACCTGCAATTCCACTACCATGCCAATAAAATGTTTTCCTAACAGAACATAAGGAATAAACCCCAGCAGGCGATGAGTCACAATAACGTGGCTAAAGTATGATGACCAGACCACACACTAGAAGGTGAAGAGACGACGACGTTTCGGTCCGTCCTGGACCATTCTCAAGTCGATTGAGTCAATAAACCCCAGCATTAAATCTCGTCCTCCGACACCATACCGCGCTGTTCAATTGTGGTGGGTATTCCCCCATCTGGACAAGTTCAAGCTGGGAACATGTCTTGACACGCTGCCTGGAGCTTCCGTCGTCTGCAACGCTGGGGACCGCCGCCCCCTAGTTGCTCCTTGACCTCCATTGAGGGCGGATGTACCACTGCTCCCTCCAGCATGTTCCCTTAACTTTTATTCCCCATTCTAGCTCAATTTCTCTATAAAATCTCTAACCTACATATACATGTGTCACTATGATCACCTGGCACACGATCAAACACTGGTAACTAATCTAACAA
>WNGS01164858.1:72479298-72492166 GCA_020271785.1 Procambarus virginalis
CACCACTGTATAGCACTGGGAAGGGGTCAGGATAAGCTTACGGGCTATTCATGCCCGTGCCAGCTCGTGGGTGGCTTAATTTTTAAATTAAATTAAATTTTGCCCCGAGGTCGAGTTTATTGGGTCAGCGCCACTCATCTTGTGAGTGGACACACCCCCTAGTGACAGTATTGGGCAGCGCCACTCTCTTGTGAGTGGACACACCGCCATAGTGACAGTATTGGGCAGCGCCACTCATCCTGTGAGTGAACACACCGCCATAGTGACAGTATTGGGCAGCGTCACTCATCCTTGTGAGTGGACACACCGCCATAGTGACAGTATTGGGCAGCGTCCCTCATCCTGTGAGTGGACACACCCGCCATAGTGACAGTATTGGGCAGCGCCACTCATCCTGTGAGTGACACACCGCCATAGTGACAGTATTGGGCAGCGCCACTCATCCTTGTGAGTGGACACACCGCCATAGTGACAGTATGGCAGCGCCACTCATCCTGTGAGTGGACACACCCGCCATAGTGACAGTATTGGGCAGCGCCACTCATCCTGTGAGTGGACACACCGCCATAGTGACAGTATTGGGCAGCGCCACTCATCCTGTGAGTGGACACACGCCATAGTGACAGTATTGGGCAGCGCCACTCATCCTGTGAGTGGACACACCGCCATAGTGACAGTATTGGGCAGCGCCACTCATCCTGTGAGTGGACACACCGCCATAGTGACAGTATTGGGCAGCGCCACTCATCCTGTGAGTGGACACACCGCCATAGTGACAGTATTGGGCAGCGCCACTCATCCTGTGAGTGGACACACCGCCATAGTGACAGTATTGGGCAGCGCCACTCATCCTGTGAGTGGACACACCGCCATAGTGACAGTATTGGGCAGCGCCACTCATCCTGTGAGTGGACACACCGCCATAGTGACAGTATTGGGCAGCGCCACTCATCCTGTGAGTGGACACACCGCCATAGTGACAGTATTGGGCAGCGCCACTCATCCTGTGAGTGGACACACCGCCATAGTGACAGTATTGGGCAGCGCCACTCATCCTGTGAGTGGACACACCGCCATAGTGACAGTATTGGGCAGCGCCACTCATCCTGTGAGTGGACACACCGCCATAGTGACAGTATTGGGCAGCGCCACTCATCCTGTGAGTGGACACACCGCCATAGTGACAGTATTGGGCAGCGCCACTCATCCTGTGAGTGGACACACCGCCATAGTGACAGTATTGGGCAGCGCCACTCATCCTGTGAGTGGACACACCGCCATAGTGACAGTATTGGGCAGCGCCACTCATCCTGTGAGTGGACACACCGCCATAGTGACAGTATTGGGCAGCGCCACTCATCCTGTGAGTGGACACACCGCCATAGTGACAGTATTGGGCAGCGCCACTCATCCTGTGAGTGGACACACCGCCATAGTGACAGTATTGGGCAGCGCCACTCATCCTGTGAGTGGACACACCGCCATAGTGACAGTATTGGGCAGCGCCACTCATCCTGTGAGTGGACACACCGCCATAGTGACAGTATTGGGCAGCGCCACTCATCCTGTGAGTGGACACACCGCCATAGTGACAGTATTGGGCAGCGCCACTCATCCTGTGAGTGGACACACCGCCATAGTGACAGTATTGGGCAGCGCCACTCATCCTGTGAGTGGACACACCGCCATAGCAGCATGTACAACACTCCCCAATAGGAAGAAAACCCGCTGGGTTGTTCATCCTGTCACTTGTACCCAGACACAGCTGGGACTTGCTTAACTGTCTCAAGTGAACAGCTCCTCAAACAAGAAGATTAACATCTGTCAACCCTTAAAAGCTTACGTTATCTTGCGGGTGCAAAATGGGGAATCTTTTAAGAACAGTATCAATATTTGACAAATAGTGTTTTCCTAACTCAAACAATGTGGGGTTTATTATTCTACACATATTTCTAATGTCTCTCAGGTGTTCACATTCACGTAGATAGTGGTCAAGGCGGTGTCCATCACTCTCACCACAGATTCTGCAACTTCGCTGATCAACTGTTGTTTCCATTCCATATCTCCATGGATATTTGTATCCAAGACGGATTCTCGCTATTACTGATTCTCTCCCTCGTCCTCCTCCTCTTCGGCCATAATGATTGGGATTGCCAGCTGCAACCATGTTGTACCATCGTACAGATTCACTGGTTTGTGCTTCTATCCTCCTTTCCTCAGTTACCTTGTCACGGTGATGTTGCCTGACAATACCTCTAATTTGTAGTAGAGTCTTGGGTATGAAGTATTCAATATGGTCTCCTTCAGCGCCTTCAGCAGCCAGCACATCTGCTCGTTCATTCCCACATATCCCAACATGGGAGGGGATCCACAGAAACTTGATGACTCTTCCCTGATTGGTAAGTACTCTCACAGCTCTCTTAATTTCAGCGACTATTGCAAGATTTTCTGCCCGATTTTTACTTAGGCTTTGTAGTGCTGCTTTTGAATCGGTGCAAATCACTGCACCATTAGTGTTCCGTTCAAGAAACTTTAGCGCCATAACAATGGCAGTTAGCTCTGCTTGCGTTGAAGAGGCATAGTTCTCAATACGTGCTTTTTCTTCATTTCTGCGTTGGAAAGTATTATCCTTGATTACCGTGTATGCTGCACCAGCCCTGCCATTGACAGGATTAGATGACCCGTCAGTGTAGATTTGATCTAGTTCATCTCCGGCTTCTTTATAAATTTCCTCGAGATACTTGTGCCTCATTTCTTGTGGTAACATGTTGGATTTTTTCATTGCCATTTCATTGATGATGATCTTGCATGAGTCATCCTCCCAGGGAGGTAACCTCTCTACAGGCAGGAGCTCACGGGCTTGCTCAAGCAGGTGAAGCTCTTCGAGGTAGCAGACTGATCTGTGATGCCATTTTTTGCTTCTCCTGTTTCCCCCTGAAAGTAGCACAGAGCTCAGTTTTTCTTAGCAATATCATTGTAATGGGGATCTCTGGCTATCCTAATTGCAAGCTTAGCATTCAGCTCCTGAATTCTGCTTTTAACACTGGGAAGGGACAACTCCTCTCGTAGATTAGACGTTTTGGCAGTTCTTGGAACTCCAAGAATGATTGTCATGGCTTCATTTTGAATGCTTTCAAGCCTTTTCATATCGCTTTGGGAGTAGGTGCACAGAACTGGTGCGGCATAGTCTATGACGGAGCGCACATAGGCTGTGTACATCATTTTAGCACGGCAATAGAGGCTCCATGTCCATTCCAGGTCATAGCTTTCAGTGCCCTGAGTCGACTTTTGCATGTTCCTATGAGTTGATTGAGCTCCTCTTTCTTCCCCTTGTTAGAGCCGACAGTGACGCCAAGATACCGATAGTGGTCAACCCATTCAAGTGTTACACCATTAATTTGCAGTTCTTCATTTGCTCTCCGCTTGTGATGGGAGTATGCCTTCGTCTTGTTTGTGGAGAGAGTGAAACCGAGCTCAATACACTTCCTTCCAAGGAGTTCAATGGACTGTTCAATTTTTCCCAAGGTGGGAGCTTGTATTAGAACATCATCTGCATATTCCACTTGTTGTGTTCCTTCCGGAAAATCAATATTGCAATGGCGTTCATAAGTACATTGAATAGTGTACTTATGAACGCCATTGCAAATATTGATTTTCCGGAAGGAACACAACAAGTGGAATATGCAGATGATGTTCTAATACAAGCTCCCACCTTGGGAAAAATTGAACAGTCCATTGAACTCCTTGGAAGGAAGTGTATTGAGCTCGGTTTCACTCTCTCCACAAACAAGACGAAGGCATACTCCCATCACAAGCGGAGAGCAAATGAAGAACTGCAAATTAATGGTGTAACACTTGAATGGGTTGACCACTATCGGTATCTCGGCGTCACTGTCGGCTCTAACAAGGGAAGAAAGAGGAGCTCAATCAACTCATAGGAACATGCAAAAGTCGACTTTTGACTTTTGACAAAAGTCGATACAAAAGTCGACCTGCCCGCCATCTTCCCCCACCCCGCTACCTGCGCCCGACCCAGCCAGCCGCCCATCAACACACAGCCTACCCACACACGGTGCCCAGGCCATGCCCAACTCCCCAGGAGGGTAATGCTTGCCGTGTTACTCTCCACCCTGGAAGGAGAGGGTGCACTCAGTGGGCAGCCAGGCGTCATCACATCTAGGCATGGCACATGTCGCACCTGACACACAGCCTCTTTCCAGCCAAGAAGATGAACACCCAAGAGGAAACTGTCAAGTGTGTGACAGACGGTATCGTCTCAATGGAGATGGAACTGTCCGCTATCATTCAGTCAATTCAGGTGGTTGTCTAGGGTCTAGGCGCCTGCCCCGGGCAGCGACGATGGACAACCTGCTGCAGGAGCGAGGAACAATACCTCACTCAACTTCATTTCAGCAGATAATCTGCTTGAAGCAGTCAAAGCGACGTCCATCAGGACCTTGCCCCACATCCCCAAGGCTGCCCGTCACCAAGCAGCAGCCAAACTCACCAGTCTGCTGACAAAGGTCAACAATACTCCCAGAACCTCGGGATCGTGGCACAATCTCCTTCTATTTGGGAATGCATGCTTACATTATCGCCCAGGAGAGACAAGTCATTAGCAACCTCTGTAATCAGGGCACTTAATGAATTCCCCAGAGCAGACAACCTGGTCCGCCTCCCCCCTCGTGCCAAGAACACCAGCCGCAGGACGACCAACAATAACTCATCTGAGAACCACAAAATCAGAGCACAGATCACCAGGAAAATAGAAGAGGGCAATACCACAGGTGCCATCAGAATCATGACCAGCGATGACACTATTGCCCCCAGGAACGCCACGACAGCAGAGGCTCTTCAAGACAAACCCACCCAGAGCCCCAGACAGCAGCAGGGATCCCCAGGAAAACAATGTTGGAATAGAACCCTTGACTGTTCGAGAATCTGAGGTGTACAAAGCAGCCATGTCTTTCCCAACAGGTTCAGCAGGGGCTTTACAGGCCTAAGACCCCAGCACATCAAACAAATGCTGAACCCGGTGCTTGGAGATGCTGCAAAGGACCTTCTAGTGGAACTTACCAGATTCTCCAACATGTGTTTGGCTGGCGGCATCCCTGAGGACATCAGGCCTGTCTTCTATGGAGCAGCACTCTGTGCTCTAAAGAAGGATAGGGGAATCCGGCCCATTGCCGTTGGCAACACCCTCCGACGCCTCGTAGATAAGGCTGCAGTGAGATCTATCAGCCAGGAAGCAGCCGCTTTGCTGAAACCTCATTAGCTCGGGTTTGGGATTCCCATAGGTTGTGAAGCTGCAGCACATGCAGCGCGGGCTTACATTGCTGATCTCCCGACCAGAAGGCACTAGTAAAGCTTGACTTCAAAAATGCTTTCAATCAAGTCAGACGAGACGCTGTCCTCAGGGCTGTACACAACCATTTCCGTCCCCTTTACCCATTCATCCGATCGTGCTACAGTGGGGACTCTAAGCTTCTTTTTGGGGAGCATGAAATAAACTCCTGTGAAGGTGTCCAACAAGGTGACCCCTTAGCCCCCCTCCTTTTCTGCCTCGCTATCAAAGAGGTCACTGATAGTCTGACGAGCGAGCTAAACATCTGGTACCTGGATGATGGCACTCTCGCTGGAACCCCGGAAACCATTTTGGAGGATATAAGGAAAATCCAAGAGCAGGGAGCAGCCTTAGGCCTCATTCTCAATGCATCCAAATGTGAAGTAATCTCCCGCAACCCAGACATCACTGGGCAAATACAAAATGTTCTTTCAGACATTCTCGTTGTCGAGCCACCAGACTGCACTCTCCTGGGTGCCCCCATTGGGCCACGAGCAATCGAGGAGGTCCTGGATGCAAAAATCACTGATCTAAAGAGAATGCTGGACAGGATTGACAAGATTGATGCCCATGATGCTCTCTTTCTCCTCACAAGATGCCTAAGTTGACCTACTTTCTGAGATGTTCTCCATCCTACAGCAGCACTAAGTTAAATGTGTATGACACCCTCCTGAGGGCCATGCTGGTGAAAGTCCTGAACCTGCCATTGGACGACTCTCAGTGGGAGCAAGCAACCCTTCCTGTAAGACTCGGCGGCCTTGGTGTCAGCACAGCCTCCCAAATCGCTCTACCATCCTTCCTTTCCTCCTCCCATGCATCGCACGACCTAGTCAAAGATATCTTACCTGCAACCCTGAGAGATTCAGCAGGAATACACGATCCTGCTTTCACTGAATGTTCAAATCAGTGGCATGTTCTTGCAGTCCCAGCAACCATTATAGAGCCAACAAAACAACACAAACAGTCCGGCTGGGACCACCCTCTAGTGGAAAAAGTAGCTGATGCCATGCTCAGCACCGCAACATCAGACAAGGAGAAAGCCCGCCTCAGAGCAGTACGTGCCACCCATGCAGGAGACTTCCTCCTGGCAGTACCCATGTCAGCAATGGGCACGCGCCTAGATCCAGAATCCCTTCGTGTAGCAGTGGCCCTCTGCCTTGGTGCCCCAATTCACACTGAATACAAGTGTATTTGCAACAGGGTGGAAGCAGACCAATACGGACTGCATGGGTTGCATTGCGGAAGCACAAAGGCATGGCATGCAAGACACAACGAGGTCAATGACATCATCAAGAGAAGCCTCGTCTTAGCTAGGTGCCCAGCGGAGAGAGAACCTCGCATCCTAGGGGTCCAAAACCCGGATTTCCCCGCACTTCGCCCTGATGGCATCACCATATACTCCTGGAAGGAGGGTAGACAGTTGGTGTAGGACTACACATGTGTATCCACCCTGGCTGACACCTATGTACACTTCGGAGCTGATGAAGCAGGTGGGGCGGCCAACCACAGGGAAACAGCAAAATCACTCAAGTACAAGCGACTGGCAGGTCAATACCTCTTTGTTCCCATAGCGTCTGAGACGCATGGCCCCTGGGGCAAGAGCGCCTTGGGATTTCTCAAGGAATTGGGTTCCAAGCTCATTGACATCACCAGAGACCCAAGGGCTTCTAGTTTTTTGTTTCAGCACCTCAGTGTGGCGATCCAGAGGGGAAATGCCTGCTGCGTCCTCGGTTCCTGTCCAGAAGTTGCAAATTTGACTTGCTTCCATTCTGAGCTGTGGCTGAGAGCACGGTCGACATAAGCATTAACAACACTCCTCTTGTACCTGTCTGGGCAGTCACTGTTGGCATTTAGGCACATTCCTATGTTTGTTTCCTTAGTGTAGACTGCAGTGTGGAAACCTCCGCTCCTTTCCATGACTGTTACATCTAGAAAGGGCAGCTTCCCATCCTTCTCCATCTCGTAAGTGAAACACAACACAGAATTCTGCTCAAATACATCCTTCAGCTCCTGCAGATGTCTGACATCAGGTACCTGTGTAAAAATGTCGTCAACATACCTGCAGTATATGGCTGGTTTCAAGTTCATGTCTGTGGTGTCTGTGTGTAGCTGAGATAGTCTTGGTAGTAAGGTTGAGGTAAAGTCATTCCTGGTTACTGACTTTAATAATAACAGACGATTACATGATAGAGTAGCTCCCAAGCTTGGCAGGCGTCCTGTGTGCTGTTGTTTACCTTCTCTAGTGGCGTCCAGCCGCCGCACATAGAAAACGGATGGTACCATTTTCTGTGAACATGACATCCCTCCTTTTCTTTAAAAAGAATGAATACAGGATGTCTACCATGCTTGTAGCACAAAGCAAAGTTATTGACACAAAGTAAGTTATTAACATGTCAAGAGATATTGCATACATTTAACATTAATTAAACACACAAAGAATTTAAACAATCTTTACCACAAAGGATTTCAATGTTAAAAATACATATGCAATGTTAAACAAACATGAAAGAAACTGTAATACAAAGTTACAAAATATTGAATGAGAGATCTGCATTATTCAAACAATATTAAATTTAGTTTAGCATAACAAGTAAATACTTTGCATTACATAGGAACACAATTAATCATCATATCGTGTAGGGCGTTTAACATGACGTTTTGGACGAGTCCTTAAATACAAAAACATCCCTCGATGAATTGTTTATCGAGTTATAACTCATTTTTTCTTTTTCTTTTGCACGACTTTGCACTTCATCATTTTCTACACTAGTTGGAATCACTTTGAAATAAGCCATATTACGTGTTATACTATGATCTCTATTACTCGCTGTTACCATAGTTCCTTTACACTAATCACTTTATATGGTTTTGTATCATACGGCATATCTAGCTTTCCCTCTTTTTTCTTTTTAACGAGAACAGTATCTCCAACCTTTATGAATTGTTCCTTTGCACGTTGATCATGAGCAATTTTCATTTTGCCCTTGGCTAGTGCATCCTTCTGAGCGAGACGTTTATCCGTTACCTTGGCTGGCATGACAGGTAGTGCGATCTCATAGGACGTCCAAATAAAAGTTCGCCAGGCGACTTGCCCAGTGTTCCATGCGGTGTTGCACGGTAGTTCCTGAGAAAAGCATACATAGCTTGTTTCCAGGATCGTCCTTCGGCATGAGCACAGCGTACAGCTTTCATGAGAGGTTGCATGAATCTCTCTACTTCTCCATTTGCTTGAGGATGTAGTGGCATCACACGGCGGTGTTTGAATCCAATATGCTCAGCAAAGTTGACAAAGTCTTGTCCATTAAATGGCGGTCCATTGTCCGTCTTGACAACTTCAGGAATGCCAAAGTTTGAAAAGATCTTGTCGAGTTTCGGGATGACAGCCTTTGCAGATGTGGAAGTGATGATTTCTACTTCTGGATAACGTGAGTGATCATCAATGACTACCATCAAGTACTCTCCAGTTGGTAGCGGTCCACAGAAATCCATCGATACTTCCATCCATGGTGCAGCAGGTAGTGGTGAAGGTTGTAGAGGTGTTGGTCTTGAAGTATCCACTGCAGCTTGGCAAGGGACACAGGCATCATGCATGTCCTTAGCTTGACGATCAATGCCAGGAAACCACACCTTTTCTCGTAGCAGCTGTTTGGTCCTTACAAGACCTTGGTGTCCTTGATGTGCAAGCTTCAGAGCACGTTGCTGGAGAACAGCTGGAATGACGATACGAGTACCTCGCAGCACGGTGTCGCGTTGTTGCGTAACACTTAATTCTGTCTGGATGCGTTCAAGTGCTTTGAATGCATCTTGGTCAACTCCTGAGGGTGGGATGCGTGGAAACTTTTTCTTAGTCAATGCATCCACTGTTGCTTGCAGAGTTGGGTCCTCTAGGGTTGCAGTACGGATTTCATCAAGAGTGAGAGCCTTAGGGACTGCATCACAGGTTACAGAGTGTACATATTCCTCGGCAACTTGCTGATGCTTGGTGATGGTGAAACTGTTGGCAGGATGTCGACTGATGTAATCAGCGGGATTGCCTGCACCTGGCTTGTATTTCACCGTAAAGTTGTATGGTTGCAGACGAAGAGCCCATCTCTCAATGCGAGCTGGTGGTTTGGACTTTGGATTATTGAAGATGGTCTCCAACGGTTTGTGGTCAGTGACTATCGTGGTAAAGGGTGCACCAAGCAGATACACATTGAAGTGTTCACAGCCCCATACAAGAGCAAGAGCTTCCTTCTCTGTCTGACTGTATCGTTGCTCAACATCTGTGAGAGAACGGCTGGCGTAGGCAATTACTACTCTTGAATCTGGTTGACCAGGTTTGTGTTGGGCTAACACAGCACCTAAACCAACAGGACTAGCATCCACCGTTAACTCAGTGTCCATTGATGGATCAAAGTATGCAGCAGTCGCATTTTCTACTAGTGCATCTTTCACAGCATCAAATGCATTTTGCTCGACATCGCTCCAGTACCATGATGCATTTTTCTTCAGGAGCTCACGTAGAGGCTTCGTAATGGTAGCAAAATCTGGAATGAAGCGAGAACAGTAGTTTGCCATTCCCAGAAAACTATGTACTTCAGTGGATGTTGAAGGAGGTGCAGCATTCTTGATATCTGCAACTTTCTTAGGATCTGGAGACAGACCTTTGTCACTAAGTACATGTCCAAAGAATTCAATTTTATGTTGATTGAACTCACACTTTGCTCGGCTTAGCGTCAAATTCTTTTCTCGTAAGCGTTGCAATGTTGCACGAAGAGCTTTGTCGTGTTCAGCTTGGGTACGGCCATAAACAATGATGTCATCAGACATGTTGTCAGCATTAGGTATATCTTGCAATACCTGGCTGATGATGTGCTGGAATACTTCAGCAGCACTGTTAATACCAAAACTCAGGCGCTTGTACCTATACAGACCTCGATGTGTCGTAAACGTTGTGATGAATCGACTCTCATCATCAAGTTCAAGCTGATGATAGCCCTTGTTTAAATCTAACTTGCTGAATACAGTTGCACCATTCAAGCGGTAAATCATATCATCTACAGTGGGTGTAGGATGGCGTTCACGCATTATTGCCTTGTTGGGAACACGCATGTCTACACAAATGCGTATCTCATCTGGATTCTTCGGCTTTGGTGGAGTGACAATTGGGCTTACCCATGGTGTTGGGCCTGTTACCGGTTCAATGATATCTAGTTCTATCAGCCTATCCAGTTCGGCATCGACTTTCTTGCGAGTATGGAATGGTTGTCGGCGATGTGGTTGGGCAACTGGAATTACATCTGGGTTGATATGCAGATGTACCTTGCTATCAGTATAACAACCTATGGATTTAAACCGATCAGAAAATTCAGCAACAATAGCATCAACATTGTTTGCAGATTCCACTGCTACAGCATTAGAAAGCTGAAGTAGCCCCAATTTGGTTGAAGTCTTGTAACTGAGTAAAGACTCCTTTGCATTCCTAACAACATGGAATGTAGTAATGAGCATTGCATTCTTTGACTTAATCTCTGCAGTGAAAGTTCCAATCACTGGTAAGGCTACCTTTGAAGCATAGGCAGTGGCTTTGCCATTGTATTTTCAAGCTTTGGTAACTGTTTTTTAAATTTTTCATAGTGGCACTCAGCAATGGTGTCAATGTTTGATCCAGTGTCAATGAGAATTTTGAGACAAATGCCAGCAATGTATACTATAGTCTCTGGGTTGTTTGGAAGATCATTCCATTTTGTGATTGATTGTACTCCATAAATATAATCACATTCACTGTCATCTGAGACTGGTTGTAATGAAATGTTGTCTTGTATATTATTAACATTCTTGATTTGAGGTGCAATATTGTGTTTGCCACCTCGACTCCTATGACTTGATCCTCGTACATTGCTTTTATTTATTGATTGTGGTTTCTTTAGTGCGGAACGACACATAGCACCAAAATGATTTAGTTTTCTACACTCATAGCACTTCTTACCTTGTGCAGGACAAACATTATCTGGGTGTGGGTAGTCTCCTCCACAATTGTAACATTTATTATTGACAACCTCTGATGTGAGTCGTTGTGACTGCTTGAGTCTTGTTCCATGACTCCAGTTGTGATGTGGTTCTCGGCTCAATTTAATGTTAGGTTTGGCATGATATCTTCTATGATCATGGTGTCCTCCCTGAACCTTACATACTTCATGACTGTTAGTAACAGTGGCAGAACCGTTGTTGGCACTGCACTCCATGACACGAGCATCACGTGCAGCATCTTCCATTCGACGAGCCATATCCAGTATCTTGTTAAGAGAACTTTCATCATCAACAAGTTCTAGAGCTCTTCGACGAAGACGTGTAGATGTGCATGTTTCAATTATTTGCTGTTTGATTTCTTTGTCAACATCAGCAAACTCACAATGGGTTGCTAAACCCTGCAGACGTGTATGGTATTGATCAACAGTTTCATTAGAGAGTTGTTTTGCTCTCCTGAAATGCATAATTTCCATAGCAGTATTTTGCCTTGGTTTGAAATGCTCAGTTAATTTGGCCTTGGCAGTGTCATAATCTTTGGCACCACCAGTATCTTTCAGTGTATCAAAGATGTCACAAACTCTATCACCTGCATAGTGAAGCAGAAAGGCACGCTTTCTTTCAGCACTTTTGATGTCAGAAACTATCAACAAATTTTCAAACCTTTTAAGCCATTTGACCCACCTCTGTGACAGGTTGTCTGGTCACAGTCAGGATCAAATGCAGAAACTGAGGTATATTTGCCATTTTTACTGAATAAATTTAAACTTATCACTTAAAATGTTCCTCAGAATATATAACACTTACTGCACTGTATATGTTATTTAAGAATTCACTGTAATTACTTTAATTTTGCAAAGCACACAAGCATTTTAATGCAAAAGTTCACAACAGTGCACAACACAGCAGCAACTGACTTCTTACCTAGCCCTTGTGTACATGTGTTGTTCCTACTCACAGCAACACACAGCAGTTGTTAGCAGTGGTACAGCAATTGGCAGCAGTGGCACAGCAGTGAGGCAGGCAGTTGTTCACAGCTTGAAGAATTTTGTAGCACGGAGCGTCGTTTCGTAACCAAAACATGGGTTTTGTACACTGCATCAAAGCGTCGTTTCGTACACAGCGTCGGCAGATTCCTCTCACAGCACACAGACTCAGCACAGCTTGGGTAGCACAGTAAGCCAGCACACAGCAATGGCCAGCACACAGCAACGGCCAGCACACAGCAACGATCAGCACACAGCAACAGTCAGCACACAGCATGGGGTTGCATACAGCATCGGGTATGGTGCTCACAGACAGCTTTCCTCCTCTGGGCGAGCAGCATGCTCCTTCCTTGTGTTTTGTTGAACAAATACCTGCGTTCCCAGTTCATCTCGTCGCCAGTGTGGTGTCTGTGTATAGCTGAGATAGTCTTGGTAGTAAGGTTGATGTAAAGTATTCCTGGTTACTGACTTTAATAATAAAAACGATTACATGATAGAGTACTCCCAGCTTGGCAGGCGTCCTGTTGCT
>WNGS01164858.1:72508147-72525563 GCA_020271785.1 Procambarus virginalis
TAGACAACAGGGCTCCATTAATGAGCATATAATCTCTTCCCACAACCAAACCGCCACCCGAGAAATCTTAACAACAAACACAGAAACTCATTGATAGATACAGCGACAACAGGCGGCCTTGAGCATCTGCGAGGCACTACACATCACGAAGTCAACAGCCACGCTCTCAACAGCCAATTAAACGCACAAGCTATATCCTACCCACTTTCAAGGACTCCCGCATCCAAGTATAGAACATCAAGAAATATGGGCGCCAATAGGCCCTTCTGCGGAGTTACAGAGTCTATGCTTCCCTTTAGCTTATACCCATTGTTCGTGTTCTGTGGTTTGTTCTCACCTCCCCCAAAACCATTCGGTAACATGTCCATCCAGCACATCCAAGTCCCCAAATGACAGGTAGTAGTAAAAGAGAAAGATGTCATCTATTATATATATCTACTTTATATATAATCTTATATATATATATATTATATTATATATGATATACATTAATATATTTATATTAAGATATTATATATAGTGACTAGATATATATAGTATATATGTATATATAGATCTACGCGAGCTGACCCGGCCACGCGATGTCTGTGGCTCAGCAATGCATGGGTTGCTGTAGCCACAGCAACCTTTCCCCTTGTCTCCAGTCCTCTAGCCTGCCACCTTCCTTCATCCTCCTGCAATCCCAATGTTTGCTCCCCACCATACCCCACTGCACCGTACCCTGCGTCCTCCTAACAACTCCCACACTCCATCCGTCCCCTCGTACCTCACTACCATCATCTCCACTCCCCCGTTGTCGCTTTGTCATCCCTATCATATCTCAGCCCTTACCGGTGTTCCCTATCCTTCGCACCATCAGCCCTGCACTCTACCTGTCCTCTTTGTCCTTGACCCCACCAATTTCCATTCCCAGTCTTCTTGTCCACCCCATCCCCAACATCCCTCGTTCTCCCACACCATTTCCCACCCTCCCTCCTATTCTGCCCACCCATCCCACGGTTCCCTTCGTCCGATGCCTTCCCAACATGAGTCTCGATGTTCCAATTCAGAAAATTGGGAAACAGTTAACATGATCTGATGTTTCCATCACTGCGAAATTATCAAGAAAAACACATTAAAAAAAACGAAATGAAAAGAATTAAAAAATACAAAAAATAGGCATAACAACATCATGAGAATGATAATGCCGGGCACTGTAAACAACCGGAAGAAGCTCAGTCCTATCAACCAATGTACACAAAGTAATTAAATCAATTTTAAATAATTTAAACTCTGATGAATAATTAATCATTTATGCAATGCAAGTCGGAAACATTGAATGGAATCATAATCATATTTAGTATTGTGTGTGTTTGCTATATTGCAGCAGGATGGCCGCTGTTCTTGGAAAAAACTGTTTTTTTCCTGTACACAGGTGTCGCAATCAATATAGTAGGTTATGTAAAAACAGGCCGCATATTCGACTATGGAAACGTTTGTGGCAAGAATTTCAAAGCCATTCGGTGAAGAACTTTGGGAGATTACGAGGCATGTGTTGCTCCTATGTGCAACAGATTGCGCTGGTTTTTCCAAAATAAAGCATTTTTGTTTTTCCTGTCCACAGGGAGACATGTATAGTAGGTAGGATCATGAAAACACACACCCTATTCAAATGCAATATTGAGTGTCAAAGTTTCAAAGCAATCAGGTAAAGAGGTTATTCAAAAAACAACATCTTTACAAATGGAAAAAATTTTCTTTGCAAAAATTAAAAAAGTTAAAAAAAAGCATGTTTTTTCCTTCACAGATGTGATATTAATACAATATGTACATAAAAACCTGCTCGCATGCAAATGGAACATTGTGTCAAAATTTGAAAGCAATCTTTGCAGAGCTTTTGGAGATTAGCGATTTTGAACAAACGAACATATACATTTTTATTTATATTAAGAAAGCTCAATTCCAATGCAATTCACACAAAATAATTAAATAAAAATGAAAAGAATCAAAATCTATGGAAATTCCATTTATCAATGCAATCAGAAACATTGATATGGAATTGGCATTGTAACATTAGTATAGCATGTGTGTTGCTCTTACATGCAACAGATGGTGCTGTTTTTCAAGAAAAAAAAGTTTTACCAGTGACAGGTGTGGCATCTATACTTATACTTACGAAATGAACAGTAAAGGTAAACAGCACAGCTTAATTCCACACAATGTCACAACAAAAATAAGTCAATAAAAAATCAAATAAATAGAAATCAATGAAAATAATATTATACAGTGCAGTCAGAAACATTGAAAGGAGTTCGTGACATATTTAGTATAGCGTGCATGTTGCATTATGTCAACAGATGGCGCTGTTTCTTTTTTAAAAAAAAATGTTTTTACCTGTTTCAGAGTTGGCATCTGTATAGTAGGTATTAAAAAGATGTGTTCTATTCGAATGCAACGTTGAGTCAAAATTTCAAAGCAATCGGTGAAGAAATTTCGGAGATTACAGCGTGTGTTGCTCTTACGCTCAACAGATGGCGCTGTTTAAAAAAAACATGTTTTTTTCCTGTCACAGGTGAGACATGTATATAGTAGAATATATGAAAACGATGTGCTTATTCGAATGCAACGTTGTGTCAAAATTTCAAAGAATCGGTAAGGAGGTTTCGAAGATTTCCCTCACATGAAAAAAAACAGTTTTTCAGAAAAAAGCTTGTTTTTTTTAATATATATATATATATATATATATATATATATATATATATATATATATATATATATATATATATATATATATATATTAATTTTGTCGTACCTAGTAGCCAGAACCACTTCTAGCCTATATGCAAGGCCGATTTGCCTAATAAGCAAGTTTTCCTGAATTAATATATTTTCTCAATTTTTTTCTTATGAAATGATAAACACCCATTTCATTATGTATGAGGCAATTTTTTTTTATTGGAGTTAAAATTAAGTAGATATATGACCGAACCTAACCAACCCTACCTAACCTAACCTAATCTATCTTTTATAGGTTAGGTTAGGTGAGTGCGAAAAAGTTAGGTTAGGTTAGGTTAGGTAGGTTAGGTTAGTCGAAAAACATTAATTCATGAAAACTTGGCTTATTAGGCAAATCGGGCCTTGATAGTAGGCTGAGAAGTGGTTCGGCTACTAGGTACGACATATATATATATATATATATATATATATATATATATATATATATATATATATATATATATATATATATATATATATATATATATAACCATCTTTGTAACCTATATGTAACTCCTTTTTTGTAACAAAGTTCAAATAAAGCAAATATATATGTGTACATACAAAAGAATTGGGTGGTAGGAGAAGAAAATATTAGTGTTCAGTGAGAAACACAAGTCTCCTCTGAATACGTTTATTTCTTCTCCGAGGCTATGAGTCCCCACATTGGCACCAGAGGTGGTACCCTCACAAACTTCTTCTTATATATATATATATATATATATATATATATATATATATATATATATATAATATATATATATATATATATATATAATATATATATATATATATAATGCATCAATTTGCCAAAACACACAAGAGAAGTTATTCAACTTAGAACACTTTCCCACCAGGAGATTCGAACCCTAGCCAGCACAGAAGCCTTACAGCAACTGGCATAACTGGTACGCCTTTAACCAACTGCCCCAAACTCAGACCCTTAAAAGAGATGGTAATTTTGGGGTATTTAAACCCCCACAAAGATCACCATCTCCAAGGCCAACTAAAGCTAGTGAGGGGTTACTCACGTCTTTCATCATATTCCGTTAATATGGGAGAACTCTGTGTCTAAGCTTAATGCACATAATTAAATTTGGGGGGGTTTAAATACCCCGAAATTACCATCTCTTTTTAAGGGTCTGAGTTTGGTGCAGTGGGTTAAGGCGTACCAGTTATACCAATGCTACATTCAAATATTCTCGTGTTTTTTGTTTTTTAAAATCAGCGCCATGTGTTGCACGTAATTGCAACACACGCTTTACTAAATATGTTACGATTCCATTTCACTATTTCTGATTGCATTGATAAATTGAATTTTCATAGACTTTTATTTATTTTCAGTTTCATTTAATTATTTTGTGTAACATTGCATTGAAATTGAGTTTTGTTGTTTACCATACAGTTTTTGTGAGCACGTCCAACAATGTACACACACAGTACCATCACTTTCACGTACAAACTACAGCAGGCCACTTCTCATTTCTCAACGTATATGCCAGAAGCCAGAAACTCAATGTAACATTGCTCCCAGATCTAGACAATCATGGGACAATATACATGGGAGATTTTAATACTAGACATATTATGCTAGGAGACATTACTAACAACGATAATGGATGCAAATTTATAAAATATGTTTATGACAACAGATTAACTGTGTATACTTCGGATACCCAAACTCATTTATTGGGATACAGACTTGATTTATGTAATGGGTAGAAACCTTGTGCAAGATAGGATGGAATGTTCGTTGGTAAATCACATGGTTAGTGATCACTATGCAGTTTCTTCTTCCTATGAGGTACAGTGTGATGTACCTAGTAGACATCAGAGACGGAAAATGAATATTCCATATGGCTTGCACGACCACTTTATTAATTGTATTTCCAAATGGCATGAAGATTACACAATGACGAATGTACAAGCCTTCTCCAGAGAACTGTTTTTTTTTCTTTTTATTTTTAAAACAAAGTAAAACAGCGTACATTCAACCATATAAAACAGTAAAGCACAGAATAACAAGGAACACAGAATGACAACAACACATAACAAGTAACACAGAGCAACATAACACAAAAGGAAAAACAAAGAACAATAAAAAATACATAGGAAAGTACATTAATTACACATAAAAACAGCTAGTCAAAACAGCACAAGCAGTGATCCATGAAGCACAAACAAACATGAGAACAACAGAAAGGAAACATAAAACAGAAAAACAAATAAACATACAACAGGAAACATGAAAGACACAGAATGACATGGTACAAAATAAATACAAATCTAGTAACAAGCAAGCCTGAAGGGCTACACAAGCATTACTACAAGCCAAGACAGACAGGAAATCATAACCGGAACACGCAGGAACCGGCAAACAAACACACACACACAAACAGACCTAGAAACAACACAAGCAACAGAACACAAGACACACACAGCACAGCACAGCACAACCACCAAAACAATTGCACTCGGAACACACACACAAGCACACCATCCAACTGGGCGAAAGCAAACACGGAGACAAAACAGACATTAAACCGCAGGCACGGTAACAAAATAAACAGACAGAGTATACAAGTAAACACGGGCACTAACGATACTTGTCCGGAAACTCCTTTGCTGGGAAGCGCAAGCGGTACGCCTCCCAGATCAGCTGGACGTCTTCAGACACCGGTCTACCAGGAGACGCACAAGGCCGAGGCATCCAATCAGGCACCACATAAATAAACCCCTTTAACCTCGGTACCCAAATAGTCGACGACCACCATGGGCCCTCACGCACCCGGTCGTCACAAACGAGGTCCAAAACCCGTGACTGAGGGACCACGCCCCCGTCGGCCGCGAGCACAGGGAAGGGGGTCCACACTAGGTGGTTTCGCACTGGTATCGGCACTGGGAGGTTCTCCGGGCGCCGCACAGGGCTTTGTACCAGCCGGCGCACGAGGCTTCTCACGGGGCTGCATACTAGGGGAACCCGCAGAGGACACAGATGAGTCAGGGCCCTCGTCACCGAGCATAGGAGCAGAGGCACCTTGGCGCACATCCTTCCGAAAGACCACGACGAGGTCCCGGTCGGCAGGAGCAACCTACCACCGTGGGGAGTCACCAGCAGTAGGCATAGGGGGCGACTCCGGAGGCAATAGAGCCCCCAACAGCACCGCCAACCTCGGCAGGAGACGTCTGATCAACGTACTCTTCAACCTCCAACCAAGGCACCCCACGAAGGGGAGACACACTCGGGACCCGCCTCGAGTGCTTGGAGATGGGCTGCCGGTCATCTGAGCTATCACCCCCAGTAGTAGGCATCCTTCAGTCTCGGGAGACTATGGAGTTGCGCTCTGGTTGTCAATCCTGGTGCAGCGTCTGGTGTGACTGATGAGGCCAATCCGAGAGTGGCAGTCCATCCCACACCGATCACAAATGAAGTCCGATTCTGGTCTGTCTTCCTGGCTACTGGCTTTCCTTCTCTGTCTCTTTGCCTCCGATTCCTTGGCAAGTGACTCCTCGAACTTGGAGAGACCTCTTTGAACAGACTGCCTCCAGGCTGAACGGTCTGCAGCCAGTGTCTCCCTTATAGCAAGATCGATGTCCATGGCTTTCAGGTCCCTCTTGCATACGTCTTTGTACCGTAGCTGGGGCTTGCCTGTTGGACGCTTTCCCTGCATCAACTCTCCATACAGGAGATCCTTGGGGATCCTGCCGTCGCCCATTCGCACAACGTGCCCGAGCCAGCGCATTCGTCTCTGTTTCAGCATTGTGTACATGTTGGTGATTCTTGCTCTCCCCAAGATGTTGTTTGTCACCTTGTCCTGCCAGGTGATGTCCAAGATGTGTCGAAGGCAGCGCATGTGGAAGGCATTCAGCTGTCTTTCCTGACGGGCGCGGAGTGTCCAAGACTCACTGCCATAAAGGAGAGTGCTCAGGACACAGGCTCTGTAAACCTGAATCTTAGTATACTCAGTCAGCCTATTGTTGGCCCACACTCTCTTTGTCAGTCTCGACATGGTAGTAGATGCCTTACCGATGCGTTTGTTTAGCTCCGTATCAAGAGAGAGGGAGTCAGAGATTGTGGAGCCCAGGTACACGAAGTCGTGAACGACTTCCAGTTTGGAATCGGAGATGCCGATGTCAGGTGGGGAGTCCACTCCTTGTCCCATGACTTGTGTTTTCTTCAGGCTGATGGTGAGTCCGAAAGCCTGAGAGGCCTCGCTGAAGCGGGTCATGAGCCGTTGGAGGTCTTCGGCTGAGTGGGCAGTGACTGCTGCGTCGTCGGCGAAAAGGAAGTCGCGCAGACACCCATCGCGCTATCACCCCCAATCATCCTGTAACACAGCAGAACACTCCGATGGACGCGCATTCAAGGCCCGGCCTCTGAGAACCGCAGCCTCCACTGCCGGGGGCACCGGATCACACACTGCAGGAGACTCCTCGCTGCGAACATCGAAAGGGACAGGAGACGCCACATGCAGGAACGGAACAGGCACGGGCGGCCGAGACAGAGCGGGCTGGGGCGACAGGGGCAGGGACGTCGGAGGCGGGGAAGCCAGTGGCGGGGGCGGGACCGCCCCAACACCCACGTCAACATCCACACCACCATCCAACACCGGGGCAGAAACCAGCAGGGAATTAACACCCGGTCCATCACGTTGAGACAGGTCTGGGGCCGACAGCGGGGGGGGGGGGGGAATCATCCTCCTGGAAGAGGTTAACAGGGGTGACCCGGCGCTCCTCACACCCTGCAGCCAGGTGACCCAGTGGGCCGCACCAGAAACAAGTCCGAGGTTGTCCTGCCGGCACTCGGATGGTAATCTTGGCTATATGAATCAGAAGTGGTTCATATAGCTTTGGCTATCACTTCCTTATGTCTGGTCGTGATGGTCAAGCGGATTAAGGCGTCCTGTATATACCAGCTGCATTGCTCCTGGCAGTATGGGTTTGAGTCACTTCTGGGGTGTGAGTTTTCAGTTGCATATAGTCCTGGGGACCATTCAGGCTTGTTCGCATTTGTGTTCCTCACGTGTGCCCCAAAGAATGAGGTGATTTGATAAAATGCTATGCCCAAGATTACAATCCGAGTGCCGGCGGCGAAGTGGTTCATATAGCTTCGGCTATCACTTCCTTATGTCCGGTCGTGATGGTCAAGCGGATTAAGGCGTCCTGTATATACCAGTTGTGTTGCTCCTGGCAGTATGGGTTCGAGAATTTAAGAAAATATATTAATTCAGGAAAACTTGGCTTATTAGGCAAATCTGGCCTTGCATAGTAGGCTGATAAGTGCATTCTGGCTACTAGGTACGACATGTACATATATATATATATATATATATATATATATATATATATATATATATTATATATATATATATATATATATATATATATATATATGTCGTACCTAGTAGCCAGAACGCACTTCTCAGCCTACTATGCAAGGCCCGATTTGCCTAATAAGCCAAGTTTTCCTGAATTAATATATTTTCTCTAATTTTTTTCTTATGAAATGATAAAGATATCCATTTTATTGTGTATGAGGTCATTTTTTTTTTACTGGAGTTAAAATTAATGTAGATATATGACTGAAACTAACCAACCCTTCCTAACCTAACCTAACCTATCTTTATAGGTTAGGTTCGGTTAGGTAGCCGAAAAAGTTAGGTTAGGTTAGGTTAGGTAGGTTAGGTAGTCGAAAACAATTAATTCATGAAAACTTGGCTTATTAGGCAAATCTGGCCTTGCATAGTAGGCTGAGAAGTGCGTTCTGGCTACTAGGTACGACATATATATATATATATATATATATATATATATATATATATATATATATATATATATATATATATATATATATATATATAATATATATATATATATATACTATATATAGACTTTAAAATGCCTTCAACCAGGTAAAAAGGGATGTGGTACTGGAAGCAGTTCGAACCAGCTTTCCTTGTCTACTTCCTTTCGTTTCAGCAGGGTACAGTAGGGAATCGACACTGTTGTTTGGGGAACACGAAGTTGTTTCTGCAGAAGGTGTCTAGCAGGGAGACCCACTTGCCCCTTTCCTTTTCTGCTGGCAGCTAAGGAGGTCACAAGCAGGTTGTCCAGCGAATTCAACATCTGGTTCCAGGACGATGGCACCCTGGCAGGGACACAAGAATCCCTACTAGGAGACCTTCAGCTAGTGAAATCTAGGGGAGATGAGTTAGGCCTTACACTAAATCCATCAAAGTGTGAAATCATCTCATCCATCCAACCAATCATAGATGCAGTACGAATCTTATTGCCAGGAGCCCAAGTGATCGTTCCCACCGACAGTGTGCTGCTAGGGGCACCTCTGGGCTCGAACGCCATTGAGGTAGTCCTCGAAGAAAAGCTTAAAGACCTGAGGAGGATGGAGGCGCGAATAGGGGCTTTGGATGCTCACGATGCTTTGTACCTTCTTACAAGGTGCCTGGCCTTGCCCAGACTTACCTATTTCCTCAGGTGTGCTCCTTCCTTTGACAGCCCAAAATTAACGGAATACGACTCACTCCTAAAGACAATAACTATGAAAGTGTTAAACCTCTCCCTGCAAGATGACCAGTGGGACCAAGCAACGCTCCCAGTTAGACTCGGGGGTATAGGTATTCGCAAGGCGACACAGTTAGCATTGCCGGCATTCTTATCCTCGACCAGTGCTACAAGTGAATTAGTGAAGGAAATACTACCAGAATACCTAAGGAACTCCATTGGGATTCGTGATCCCAAATTTGTGGAAGGAGCTGGTCAGTGGGACACTCTTGCCAATTCACACACCCGACCAACTTTTCCAAACGACGGTAAACAGGCCAAATGGGATAGCCCCATAGTGGAGAACATCGCCAAAGCATTGCTGGACACAGCTTCTTAGAAGGACAGAGCGCGTCTCCTAGCTGTGCAAGCCCCCCATGCTGGGGACTTCCTGTTGGCAGTCTCTAATTCCGCCTTGGGCACCCGCCTGGATCATCGGGCCCTAAGTATTGGTGTTGCTCTGCGCCTTGCCGCCCCTATCTCCACCGAGCACCGGTGTATTTGCGGCCAGGCACGGGCAGACCAATACGGCAGCCATGGTCTCATCTGTCTTAAGACACAGGGAAAGATTGCCAGACACGAAGCAGTCAATGACATCATCAAGAGAAGTTTGGCCAAGGGAAGTCACGTGGTGCAGTAGCCTCATGTGAGTCACGTGGTGTGTGGGGGTTTTCTTTTTTTGCCGTCACGACTGCAATGCGTACGTCGCCAATGTACATGTGGCAGACGCTTCACGAAGCTGTCGGAATTAGCAAAATAGAAAATACGAGAGCAACCGTACAGGGCCTGGGAGCACGGTCGAGTTAGAGTCCTTGTGGGTCTCCTCTCAGACTAGCCTCACCTGGTCCTGCTCCACGTTGGTCGTTGGAATCTCCTCAATGATATAACACTTTAAGGGACTCTTAGGGTCCTCATCAAATTTATAGTTTAGTGACTTACAGGCAACTCGGTGTTGAAGGCACTTAGAGCTGAAGGCTTGAGTAATATTGGCAGTATTCAGAAGTGGTTCAACGGAAACACCGCATAAAGCTTAACAGTAGTTTATTTACTAACTTAACCACTAATACACAGGGTGCTTGATTTACTTTCGATTGGCGTCAGCAAAGCTATGGTTGCATTAGCGAGACTCTTGACGTCTGGCTAATCGACTCGTATCCACTCGTGGAGAACCACCTAACTTAACACAGTTGACAGCCAATCACTAACACGGCAACCTAACTGCCGGTATGCAAAGGGATCACAAGAGTTCCAACCGGATACTCGGTAATGATGATATGCAATAAACACAATAATAATCACACAATAACTAAATGTGTGGTGTATGTGAAGCTCACATCCACAGACGAATGAAATGCCGTGATACCACACAGATAAACACGCATTCACCGTCGATTCACCTATAACCTGCGACAGGTATAAGAAGGTGAGAACTGTGGTTGATCCCTCAGATCAACACAGACACAATAAAACAATGACAAGATCTTGTACTTACAGATAAGGTACCTTTCCTTACGCACTCACTCAGACTCGTTTATACAAGCACTCGTAGGTGGCCTGATAGCTGGTTTCGCTCGTAGACACGGAGGGTACTCGCAGTATCTTGAGATGATTTCGTGAGTAGGGCGTGCTGTATGCTTAACAGACAGACACACGCGCACACACTGGCACTGACGGTGTGTGAGGTGGTGACGTCACGTAGGAGCTAGGGCGGCGGCGGGCGCTCGAGGTACTGAGGTACACGCTCAGGATGAGTGGCGGTACCATGCACTACACTGTTCACTGTGGTAATGTCACACACAGATTACTTAGGCGGCGGCACTGCATTAGTTCACTCTAGGTCACTCACGACGATCTTCGTCACCAGGGGTTACCTGATACCAGTCTGTTTCGCTCTGGAGATTTGTCACTTTAGGCTTCTAAACAATATATTCCCACTCGTGATTCTGGCGAGTGTGTGGTATATCGCAAAGACGTTGAGTTAACTTGACGGTGAGGGTTAGACGGTGTTCAGTCTATTGGCCAGTAGAACAGAACACGTCCACTTTGCAAGAGATCCCTCACAAGAATGAATCTTGCCTGAAGCTCAGGGCGTCTCGTGGGCACACACAAAAGAGTTACAATTGACCAATAGCATTGCAGCAAATGAGCGGGAACCAATCATATTAGCTCGTTCGATGAGCAGTAGCAGGAGTGACGTCATGAACACGTCATAGCTGTTATTCAACATCGCGCCGGTTGACCCCAGAGGTCAGACGCTGCTGGCGTCTTCCCTCGGTCCCACGCGGGCACCAGCCATGTACTCACTGACCCTTGATGGACAGTATGCTTAACACTTTCCTGTATCTATTTCAGCCTGGACATACGGCGGCCTACGTATTTTAACAGTGTTCCTGGTTAAGTGGGCATTCTGGAGATACCCAACATGTCAGAAAACTATCCAGGATTAAGGGAAATAGGCTTTGTGCACGCAGATCAGTGCACTGTGCACTGCAATGAGCCATTCAAGTCAGCTGTGGGAGGATCTTGGGAGACATACTCCCACATGGTGCAGTAGCCTCATGTGAGTCACGTGGTGCAGTAGCCTAATGTGAGTCACGTGGTGCAGTAGCCTAATGTGAGTCACGTGGTGCAGTAGCCTCATGTGAGTCACGTAGTGCAATAGCCTAATGTGAGTCACGTAGTGCAGTAGCTTCATGTGAGTCACGTGGTGCAGTAGCCTAATGTGAATCACGTGGTGCAGTAGCCTCATGTGAGTCACGTGGTGCAGTAGCCTCACGTGAGTCACGTGGTGCAGTAGCCTCATGTGAGTCACGTGGTGCAGTAGCCTCATGTGAGTCACGTGGTGCAGTAGCCTCATGTGAGTCACGTGGTGCAGTAGCCTCATGTGAGTCACGTGGTGCAGTAGCCTCATGTGAGTCACGTGGTGCAGTAGCCTCATGTGAGTCACGTGGTGCAGTAGCCTCATGTGAGTCACATGGTGCAGTAGCCTCATGTGAGTCACATGGTGCAGTAGCCTCATGTGAGTCACGTGGTGCAGTAGCCTCATGTGAGTCACGTGGTGCAGTAGCCTCATGTGAGTCACATGGTGCAGTAGCCTCATGTGAGTCACGTGGTGCAGTAGCCTCATGTGAGTCACGTGGTGCAGTAGCCTCACGTGAGTCACGTGGTGCAGTAGCCTCATGTGAGTCACGTGGTGCAGTAGCCTCATGTGAGTCACGTGGTGCAGTAGCCTCATGTGAGTCACGTGGTGCAGTAGCCTCATGTGAGTCACGTGGTGCAGTAGCCTCATGTGAGTCACATGGTGCAGTAGCCTCATGTGAATCAGCTGGGAAAGAAGATCTGTTAATTTGTAACTTCTGGCAAAATCAACAAAGCAGAAGAACAAACAAAAACCGATTATTATGGAATATATTGTAGCAAAGAAAACCTCAGTCACTCCTCTCCCAGAACTATCCCTCCCTTACCAGAACTATCCCTCTCATCCCAGAACTATCCCTCCCCTCCCAGAACTATCCCTCCCATCCCAGAACTATTCCTCCCCTCCAGAACAGAGTGTGAATCACCTTGTAATGGTGTCCAAGGAGAGTCTGGCCGCGCATATCGCCAGTTATGAAGGCGTGGGTACCTGCCATCAATGCCGCCACCATAGCATCATCATGTAGTATGAGGTCTGTTTTATTCCACAACTTCTTATAAAGATCATCATTGGTATTCTTCAGCACCCATGACAGGGCACCACTGAAGTCCTTCAATGCCAACCTTATATAAATTATTGCATTAGTTATTACCACTGAGTCACAATAATTATTTTTCCTTAGACTATTTAATCATAATTTATATTTCATAATGAGTAATATTATTTTCACACACACACACACACACACACACACACACACACACACACACACACACACACACACACACACACACACACACACTGTGTGTGTATGAAAATGTGGTATGAAAATGATATTGTTAACAAAGCCAAGACCGAACCAAAACTATTACACTGTCACATCAGGAGGAAGACAACAGTGAAGGAACAGGTGACGAAACTTGGGATGGGTGAGGACAGGTACACAGAGAATGACAAAGAGGTGTGTGAGGAACTCAACAAAAGGTTCCAGGAGGTCTTTACAATAGAACAAGGAGAAGTCACGGCGCTTGGAGAGGTGGTAGCAAACCAGGCGACCTTGGAAAGGTTCGAAATTACAAGAGATGAGGTCAAGAGTCTCCGAGGCTATGGGTCCCTACACTTGCACCAGAGGTGGTACCCCTTCTAGGTTATATATATATATATATATATATATATATATATATATATTAGTATATTTTGGTAGCAGTCTTTCCTGTAGACATATGTTATTAAATATGACCGAAAAAGTAAGATTAATAATTCTAACACGAATTTTCTCAATTTTCCTTATGTTTGTTTTTACTGATGACGGTAAATTAAAAATCAATTCTCCAAAATTCATTCTTTATTTCTTAGTCTGACGCGACACTTGAGCGCGTTTCGTAAAACTTATTACATTTTCAAAGACTTTAGTTACACACACACAGAACAACTATAACTGAACAGAGTTTAAATACCTGCATTTGGGTGAGGTGACATGTTACAATGGTTTGGGGTGAGGTGAGAACAAACACAGAACACAAAACAATGGGTATAAGGGAAGAATAGATCTGTAACTGCAGAAGGCCTATTGGCCCGTATTTCTTGATGTTTCTATATTGGAGCGGAGTCTTGAAGTGGGTAGAATATAGTAGTGCTATACTATACTACTATATTCTACCCACTTCAAGACTCCGCTCCAATATAGAAACATCAAGAAATACGGGCCAATAGGCCTTCTGCAGTTACAGATCTATTCTTCCCTTATACCCATTGTTTTGTGTTCTGTGTTTGTTCTCACCTCACCCCAAACCATTGTAACATGTCACCTCACCCAAATGCAGGTATTTAAACTCTGTTCAGTTATAGTTGTTCTGTGTGTGTGTAACTAAAGTCTTTGAAAATGTAATAAGTTTTACGAAACGCGCTCAAGTGTCGCGTCAGACTAAGAAATAAAGAATGAATTTTGGAGAATTGATTTTTAATTTACCGTCATCAGTAAAAACAAACATAAGGAAAATTGAGAAAATTCGTGTTAGAATTATTAATCTTACTTTTTCGGTCATATATATATATATATATATATATATAAATATATATATATATATATATATATATATATATATATATATATATATATAAATATAAATATAAATATTTTTTTTTTTTTTTTTGAATAATATACCTAGAAGGGGTACCACCTCTGGTGCAAGTGTAGGGACCCATAGCCTCGGAGAAGAAAATAAAGAGTACTCAGAGAAGACCTTGTGGATCCTCACTGAACACTGATATTTTCTTCTCCTACCACCCCTATTCTTTTGGTATGTGTGTATATTTATCTAACTTTATTTGAAAATGTCATTACACAAAAAAGTTACAGTATTGATTACATGCAGGGTACAAGGCTGCTTGTCACAAGTTGAAAAGCTCCTCCAGCTCCTCAGATGGCGGGCAGGAACCATGGATGCAGTGAGCATTTCCTCTCTGGATTGCCACACTGAGGCGCTGAAAAAGGAAACTGGCAGCTCTAGGGTCTCTAGTTGTTTCGATTAGCTTAGACCCCAACTCCTTCAAAAAGCTAGCAGCACTTTTACCCCAGGCACCAAGTGTCTCTGAGGCAATGGGGACAAAATTGTAGTGGTGCTCAAGGTCTCTGTATTTACGTGACTTGGCCGCTTCCCGGTGATTGGCAGCTCCTCCTGCTTGAGTAGCACTGAAGTCAACATAGGTATTGGCTAAAGTTGAGACGCAAGTGTAGTCCCACACCAACTGTCTACCATTCTTCCAGGGGTTCACCGTGATTCCATCTGGGCGACCGACAGGCTCATTAGAGTTGTGGGACATTAGGTACCGGGGCTCTCTCTCTGCTGGACAGCCGGCTGTGGTAAGGCTTCTCTTAATAATGTCATTGACCTCGCCGTGTCTTGCATGCCATCCTCCTGTCCTTTGGCAGAGAAGGCCATGCCGTCCGTACCTGTCGGCCTCTGCCTCGCCGCAAATACACCTGTATTCGGTGTGGATTGGGGCAGCGAGACGGAGAGCCACGGCAATTCGAAGGGCCTGCGGTGTGAGACGAGTGCCGGTTGCTGACATTGGGATTGCCAATAGGAAATCACCTGCATGGGGAGCTGCTACTGCTCTAAATATATATAAAATATATATATATATATATATATAAATATATATATAAATATATATAAATATATATAAAATATATATATAAAATATAATATATATAAAATATAAAATATAATATATATATAAAATATAATATATATAAAATAATATAAATATTTGTGACGGTAATCGAGTTGGAAATGGTGGTCGGCAGTCTTCCAACTAGCAGTTGTCATTGCTGGGCCACATATAATATAAAAAAAAGAAAAGGAAAAAAGAGAAAAAAAAGAATGACTGCGTGATTTGGTAATCTGTGGTAAGGTTGTAAAGACGAAAAGCAATATAAAAATATGGATTTTAATAACAATAAGAAAACACAAATTGAAATAAATGCAAAAACTTGGCTTACTGGCAAAACAATAAACAATATAACATGAAAATAGATTACGTTAATGGGGAGGAGAATTGATATACAAAGTAAGCAAAATATGAATGCTGGAATATATGCACTAACTATGAACCTCTACTTGACCACACAGAGTGAGTCACTTAGGAGTTCACAGCTTGCGAGCACACAATATTCTGGCTGGCAGAAACGTAAGGGACTCCAACAATAACTGGTGAGGTCTTGTGATTGGCGGGGAGCCGGAGTGGAGTGTTGGTTGGCGGCCATGAGGAAGCTGGATGGTCGCAGTCGCTAGTTAGGCCGTTGCAGGGTTCGGCGCGTCGACCAGGTGCAGCAGTGGGGGGGAAGGAGGGAGTTGCTGGTACGTGTGGCGAGCTTATAATACGTTTAGCCATCAAAAACGTATCTTGTATGTTTATGAGGACAGGAGTGATTCGCAGAAATGGCAGGCTAAATCTCTGATAAGAGATTATCGTCACAATATATATATATATATATATATATATATATAATATATATAAATATATATAAAATATATATATAAAATATATATATATAAATATAAAATATAATATATATATAAAATATATATAAATATATATATATATATATATATATTATATTATATATATATATATATATATATATATATATATATATATATATATATATTAGTATATATTTTAGTAGCAGTCTTTCCTGAAGACATATGTTATTAAATATGACCGAAAAAGTAAGATTAATAATTCTAACACGAATTTTCTCGATTTTCCTTATGTTTCTTTTTACTGGTGACGGTAAATGAAAAATCAATTCTCCAAAATTCATTTTTATTTCTAGTCTGACGCGACACTTGAGCGCGTTTCGTAAAACTTATTACATTTTCAAAGACTTTAGTTTATCTACACACAATTTATGACTGAAACAGCATTGGCTCTTATACCTGCATTTGGGTGAGGTGATGTAAACTATAGTGGGTGTGAAAAACAAACTTTCAACAAAACACAGAACACAGAACAATGGGTATAGATTTGCAGAAGTTGGGTAAAGATAGAACTGCAGAAGGCCTATTGGCCCATATTTCTTGATGTTTCTATATTGGAGCGGAGTCTTGAAGTGGGTAGAATATAGTTGTGCGTTAATTGGCTGTTGATTGCTGTGTTGACTTCTTGATGTGTAGTGCCTCGCAGATGTCAAGCCGCCTGCTGTCGCTGTATCTATCAATGATTTCTGTGTTGTTTGCTAAGATTTCTCTGGTGATGGTTTGGTTGTGGGAAGAGAATATATGTTCCTTAATGGAGCCCTGTTGCTTATGCATCGTTTAAACGCCTGGAAAGAGATGTTGTTGTCTTGCCTATATACTGAGTTTTTTGAGGCTTACAGTCCCCAAGAGGCATTTGAAGGCATAGACGACGTTTGTCTCTTTTAGAGCGTTCTGCTCCGTGTCTGGAGAGTTTTCTCATGAG
>WNGS01164858.1:72527204-72552307 GCA_020271785.1 Procambarus virginalis
GTGTAAGGTGTACACAGTGTGTCAGGGGAGAATGTGTTAGGTGTACACAGTGTGTCAGGGATAATGTGTAAGGTGTACACAGTGTGTCAGGGGAGAATGTGTTAGGTGTACACAGTGTGTCAGGGGAGAATGTGTTGGGTGTACACAGTGTGTCAGGGGATAATGTGTAGAGTGGACACAGTGTGTCAGGGGATAATGTGTTGGGTGGACACAGTGTGTCAGGGGATAATGTGTAGAGTGGACACAGTGTGTCAGGGGATAATGTGTTGGGTGTACACAGTGTGTCAGGGGATAATGTGTAGAGTGGACACAGTGTGTCAGGGGATGATGTGTAGAGTGGACACAGTGTGTCAGGGGATAATGTGTTGGGTGTACACAGTGTGTCAGGGGATAATGTGTAGAGTGGACACAGTGTGTCAGGGGATGATGTGTAGAGTGGACACAGTGTGTCAGGGGATATGTTAGCCTTTAAATTCCAAGTCGATTGGTGATGTTGATTTAGGGGCGACGACGATCGTGGGATCGGATGCGCCCGGTGTACCCGTTAAGGGTTAATCGCGAAGCCCAGGAAGGTCAAACGCCAAGCCAAATCACAAAACAAGTGACGCCATTTACTGGAAACTAATATACTATGTGTCAAAGAAATGCAGACAGGCAGATGATTGTGGAGCCCCAGGAGTCCCTCAGGGTGACAAGCACCGGCCCTCCCTACACAGAGAACACTGGGTAGCAAAACCAAAACTCGGCCCCCAATTAAAACGCAAGTCATCCAGTGTCCTCCGGCAGAGCAGAAATCAGCCGCCCACCACAGCTGAGGGCACACCAGGCGCCCACCAAGACCCGCCAACTCCTGGCATCTCTCAGCCAAGCCGGCGCCGTACACCGTCACCCCGCCGGGATAACTAGCCAGAACACGTAAAAAAAATCTATCATCAGTCCCGTGACCCAAGGTGATATGTGCGCCAGTCGACGTTCAACCGGAGTGTTGAAGAGGGATGCCAAACGGCAGACCTAGATTAGAGCAGGACCTCAGGACCCTGGTGCGCTGGTTATATATTCTCTACTTCAACCAATAAACCCCAAGAAGTCAGACTGTGTATCTCTTCAGACTCAAGCAGGATCCATTCAACAACTGAATAAATGCAAGGCGCGAATACTGTTAGCAACGCGTGGGACAGAAATTTTTTATCTAGCTACAACCCATGTGTCTACTCACGCCGCCTCAGCAAGCCAAGCCACCCGCCACAGCTACACTTGTGTGTCAACAATATTCATACCAGTCCAGGGTCCTACAATTAACCACTGCTCTAGGTCAACGTTCTCAAGTAAGGCATGGTATCTAGCAACAAGAATATTACTTCATCAGGGAGGAGGAAGAGGACAGTTCTCGCGCGCAACCATTTTGAATTTCCGGCGTCTGTTGCCACCCAAAACCATTTGCTCCAGGTGTTTTTCGTCTGTACTCTTTAGCTATTGTCAACGACGCTAAGTGTCGACTCCAGCTTCTATTGCATGTACTGCTCACTGGATGTATGTGCAGTATCTGACAATTGATGTTATCCTGCGTTTGTCTAGTGACGCCATCACCGACATCTTCACTGAAGCGACACCGACGCCATTACCGACGCTACTAACGTCGTTGACTATTCCTACACCCATCAGGGAACATCTCTCTACACTTCAACATACCACCTGTGCTCTTTCGGCGGTATCATCGCTTCTATAATATTGCCGTCGCCTTTCCATGACGTCACAGCAGCCCGTGACGTCAACTCAGCTTCACCACACCGTCGCTAGGAATCCCACTCTGGCTCGCCCAAGGTTGCCAGATTGGGCTACAAGTAGCGAATTGGGCTACTTTGAGACCCCTGCACTCTCACATTTATAATTTCGCTACTTACTACTTTTCGGGCTAATTTAAAAGCAAGTTGGGCTAACTTGAGCTGTTAATGCTAAGAAACTCAATGATGATTACTTATGCTTTTATAATGTAATGTATACAAATCACAGCTGCGTGACTAGATTGACTACACCACTTATCGCAAGAGGCCTGGTCAGTGACCAGTCCCCTGGGCTGGTCTCTGACCCCTGGGGACATTGATCCTTGGAACCTTCGAAAGAAAAAGTAACGGCAAGACAAGGTAACCAGGGGCAATAGTTTTCCTAACCTTAATTGCCATTAACCCTTAAATGGCGCCTGGCTATTTAGCATGTGTCACCCACAGGTGCATACCAGAAAAAAAATTATTTTTTCTTCTAAACCTGTTAATTTGTGTTCACTGATCATGGGAAAAATAATAACAAAATCGTAAGTGGCATATATTGCCTGCTATAGGGCGGGGAAGTCTGCCAAAAACAGGCGCTGGCTCAGCGTGCGTCCCAGGCGGTCTGTTGCTCCCAGCTGTCAGGCCGGAGTTGCCACAAAGAGATAATTACCTAATTATTTCAATGTCTCTGATTGATTGTTCGTAGTTTTTTTTTTACTCTAATATTATTTAATAGTGTGTAGTGTGATATATTTATGTAATAAAATGAGTGAATCATCGCTGTACTCAAACATATGGTGTGCATATTGTTGATTCAATTATGTTCATCAAACAGTGAACAAATACTTTGTCGGTTATTACACTATATACACAGGTTATATATGTATCTGCATGTTTTGTTCACCATAACGAACCACTAAGTTGCTATTATGAGTCAAAAAGTAACGAGGAGTGACCGCTATACACCAGCCAGCCACTCACTCCCTCAAGTCACCTAACCCTAACTCACCCACATTCTCCTCCCACAATACTGTTTTTGCTTTTATTCACTACATACAGACGCTATATATAAGTATATACATTCGTGTTCACCATAACGAACCACTAAGTTGGTATGCTGAGTGGCAGTGGCAGTGGCAGCCCGCCACTAGCTGCCTCTCCCTCCCTCCCTCACCTGACTTTCCACCATTCTCCTCCCACCATACTTTTTTGCTTTTATATACAGACGTTATATATAAGTATTTACATGTTTTGTTCACCATAACTGTACATCTAAGCTTGTATGGTGAGTAAAGGCACAAAAACGTAGCTACTCACACAGCTGGTTGCGGCCACCCTCAAGGCCAGACGCACTAATATTTCTCCTCCAACAATACTGTTTATAGTGTTATTACGCTATATACACACATTATATATAAGTATCTACCTGTTTTATTCACCATACTTGTACAAGTAAACTGGTATGGTGCCCAAAGACCATCGTGGTCACCAGTAAACAACATGATAAGTCATGCAGACGGCGCACCTCCCTCACCAAAATGGCGGCTCCCAACCTACTCCTATTGCTGTTTATACCCTCTACGAGCTCACCATAGCCCTTGCTACTTGGAACTTTTGTTCCAGGTATCGAATCTTTAACAACAAACAAACCCGATATACACACGTTATATATAAGTATCTATATTTGTGTTCACCATAGCGAACCAATAAGCTGGTATGGTGAGTAGAGTCAATAAAAGGTGGCCACACACACAGTCAGAAGACGACGCCACCACCCTCCCTCCCACAGCATTACTCCTCCCTCCATGGAGCACAGCGTTAAATATCACCACAATCCTGCTATTATCAGAACCCTGGTCAGTTTTATCACAGTCAAGGGGCTTCTGTAATAATATCATTGCTAAATCATAGCAAGAACATGTATATTATGGCATTTTTAGGCGATGCTGTGGTTACAAGCTGAACAGCAGTGCTGTGAGCTCATGCTGCGTGCGTCAGGCTTGGTTGCTCACTCAATACTGAGCCCCTCACACCCGGGAATTTGGCTCATGATTTTTTTTAAATGGCATATGTTTACAAGAGCCCTGATGAAGGTGTGGTGAACCCCGTGTATCCGCGGGCCGTTTAAATCTTGCGGGTACTCCAAAACATCATATGATGCCGAGTGTAATTTACTGCAAGTCACTCAACGCATCACATGATGTCTTGCGCAACTAAAGGGTTAATACTTCATCCCGGGCACATCGACTTCATGATAAGAGAAAGCTACAGCTGGTTCCACATATCTTCATTAAGGAGAGAAAGTTATCTAGAAATTTACAGATTGATAAATGATTGGAATGATCCCTTACAGTTAACACATATGTCAGGAACATGATGGTGGCAAAGAGCAGTAGTGTAAAGCGGCTGTTAGATCAGTGGGATTCTTTAATAACTCATTACCAAAGCGCTACTTCCTCCTCTTGTGATAAATGTTGCAAGGCAACTATTTTCAATGTACTCTGATCCCGCGAATAAGCTATATTTCACATTTCTCAAACTAATCCTGAATGATTTTGAAAGGATGAATTTACTTAATCAAAATGATGAAGCAGATCAGTGTAGCCTTCACACTGTCTTGGAAAACTTCACTCTTGATATGCTCAGAAGAATCGTGCATCCTCATCATGCAAAGCGTGATGTTAATTTGGACTACAATTCTATATACCTGCCCCTGGAGAAAGTGGACTTTGGTTACGAATTTTCAACACTTCTGGGAACTAATAGGCAAAACAATTTTATAATCCAGGAAAAGTTTCAAAATATTCAAGAAAAATGCCATAAAGTTTTAGTGAAAGCTTGCAAAGAGGTTCTTTCTCGTATGCCAAGTAATTGCTGAAACTTTCAAAAAGATGAAAAATAAGTCACCTAGAATGTGCCTTAGCCGCACACGGCCACCATTTTCAGAACTTCCATTAGTACTAGCTGGCCAACCTAAGCTTAGTGAAATTGGAAGTCAGTGGCGCCTACTGTTAACCACTGACTAGCCCAATAATTGTGAGGGACAAATGCCAACATTTGGTGGTTTGTTATTTTGGACCAAGGCAATAACTATCAGAAGATGGTTCTTCACAGTAGAAGAATCTTCAACTGTGAAGACATGGAAGGACTCCACACCCGTTATGCTTCATACAGACAATATTGGTAAGTTATCCTATTATCATATTTTAGTGCAAATTATCTTTTGCAATTATCTCATTATTGCAATTATCTGCCTGCTAATTCCACTGATGTTAATGAGATAATTACAATAATAATATGCAAAGATAATATTAATAAAACAATTAAAATCGTGTACTCTATATATCAAAATATATTACTTTGAAAACTATATCAATCTAAACGATAAAACGTGCTACTCCTATTGCAAATTCGCTACTTTTAAACCGTCAGCTTGCTACTTTCAGCAATTTAGATCTGGCAACCCTGCTCTCACCTCCAGATGTAAACACTGCCACCACTCAACTCTTCCAACGCTTCCTCGCCGTTTCTCATGTTGGCCGCTGTTGTGTAGGACATACTACACCCCCGAGCTAAGTAAACTATAGCTGGTATTCACTGTGCTATACAGTAACAGTGTTTTAACAAGGGAAAAACCCTGTATATTAATTATTGCTACCTTCAGTGAACTTGATAACAGAAGAGTATATCTTTGTCTGTTTTAGAGTCAGGGTGGCGAGGCTGTCCTGACTGTGGGAGTAGTCTACAGAATTCCTAACACTGATGAGACTGAATTCAACTCTGACCTTAGAAATCTAATACTAGTGAACAGACTGAACAAAAACCATTTAATTATTTCTGGGGACTTTAATATTGACCTTTACGAGCCTGATAACCTTCATGCTGCTAGTTTCCTCAATTGTATGAATTCCTGCTCCCTCATACCCTTAATCACGAGACCTACTTAGAATCACTGATAGTACTGCCACGGCTCTTGATCACATCTGGACTAACATACCATCTGGACTCCACTTAAGGGATAATCATTGATAGAACCACAGACCATTACCCACATTTCTTACTAACCAACATTAAGTAAACCACCTCTAAATACAAGGAAACTTCAGGCTGCACAATGAAGCTTCTAAATGCAGTTTTATAGTTGCTGCTGCTGCTAATATTAACTGGGAGTCCGAATTAGATGACATAGGGGGACATTAACCTAGCAATGCAATCATTTCTTCAAAAAACTCTCAGCCTTTGTAACACCCACTATCCTATACTAACGAAACAAGTCACAACTAAAAGGCTAAACAATCCATTACTTACAAAGGGGATACTTAAATCTATTAATAAAAAAACATGACCTTCAGAAGAAGTATAGGTTAGGAATCGTCTTCAAAGAATTTTCAAAGAATTACTCACCAGTGCTATCTAAAATAATTAGGACAGTCAAAATTAAATGCTACGAAAATAAATTTACCCAAATAAAGGGCAACATTAAGAAAACATGGAGTATCACAAATATTAGGATCACAAATATTAGGATCAAAAAAAGATCTTAAATAAAAAACCAATACTCCTGTCCAATAACGATGGTTTGCTTTCAGCTTCTGATACTGCAATAGAATTCAATAGGTTCTTCTTATCCATTGGGTCATCCCTTGCTAATGATATTCCGTCCTCCAGTATTAATGTTCAGGACTACCTTACAGGTAACCACCCACAGTCTCTGTACCTAACGCCTGCTAATTCCACTGATGTTAATGAGATAATTATTTCCCTTAAAACAAAGTCTAGTGCTCTTGTGGAGATACCAACTCTAATTTAAAAAAAAACTGCAGATTTTTAGCTCCTGCCATTGCATTGCTCTACAAGAAGTCACTTGAACTCCAAACCTTTCCAGATATTAAAAAAAGCGAGAGTAACCCCAGTCCATAAATGTAGTGATCTCACTGATGTCAACAACTTCAGACCTAAATCAATTCTGCCAAACTTGTCAAAAATATTTGAAAACTAAGCTACAAGCAGCTTTACTCCTATCTAGCCAAACACGATATACTTAACTCTTGCCAATATGGTTTCAGACCAATAAAAGCACTAACGATGCACTTATTAGTATAATTAACTTGATACATGCAGCTCTTGATAAAAATGAGTTCCCTGTTGGGTTATTTGTTGACCTACGTAAGGCTTTTGACATTGTCAACCACCATAACCTTCTTAAATTACATCATTATGGAGTCAGAGGTCACTCCTTCCAATATCTTCAGTCTTACCTTACTAACAGCCTCCAGTATGTTTCTGTGAATAATTCAATTTCTCCCACCCTACCTATCAACATTGGAGTTCCTCAGGGCATCATACTTGGCCCTCTCCTCTTTCTCATCTACATTAATGACCTTCCAAATTCCTCTCAACACCTCAAACCAATTCTATTTGCTGACAACACAACCTTCATTTTCTCCAGTCCTGACCCTCTTACTCTAAATGTCACAATGAATACTGAGCTAAATAAAGTCCATCTTTGGCTAACTGCCAACAAACTCACCCTTAACATTGACAAAACTTTCTATATTTTGTTTGGCAATAATTCCTCAAATCAAATTAATCTAAGAATAAACAATATCCAAACTAGTAACAAAGTAGATGGCAAATTCCTTTGTGTTCTCATTGATAACAAGCTGAATTTCCAGGGACACATTCAAAATATATAAAAAAAGTTTCTAGAACTGTTGGCATTCTTTCTAAGATCGGATATTATGTACCTCGCCCCGCCCTGGTGATGCACTATTACTCTCTCATCTATCCTTATCTCAATTATGGTATTCGTGCTTGGGGTTCTACTATACAAAATCATTTACGTCCTCTAGTTATTCAACACAATGCTGCTATTAGAACAATATCTAACTCTGGCCCCAGACAGCACTCAGTACCCTTACTCAAATCTTTGAATATGTTAGATATTAAGTCACTGCACATCCTCGCATGTGTACTCTATATATTTAAAACACTGAACTGAAATGTCAATCTTGAACTTAGAAGCTTCCTAGAAGGTTGTGACAGAACTCATGGGCATCACACCAGAAACAAATACCTATTTGATATTCCAAAAGTGCGACTTAACCAAAATAGAAATGCTCTACAAATCATGGGACCCAGAATATGGAATGACCTTCCCAATCAGGTTAAAGGCTGTACCTTTCTCAACCAGTTTAAGAGTAAAACTAAATACTACCTAATTAACTCCATGTAACCTACCTTACCCCCTAAATGTCAATCCTTGTCTTGCTATTTTTAAACAATGCTGTTTGTTGACCAACTTGTACAATTGCTGATTTCTGCCATGTTCCCACCATTTTTTATTTTTTATTCCTTTTTTCAACACAATTTATCTAATCCCAATTACTATTAAGTTTTAGTCTGAGTGTTGTTTTTTCTCCCACACATTGCCCAAAACGCTATGCGTATAAGTGGCTTTAGGTATTGTTTGTACTTGCTCTATCTATAAATCCAACATTATGTTTGTAAATCAACTATGTATGTACTTTTCCTGAATAATTTTTTTTTAATTTAATTTAATTTAAGACTTGGCTGCTCATTCCACACTCAGAGCTCATTTGTGGTGTTTTGAAACAGAATTCCATTGTGCATTAGTAATATTCCAAGTGGTTTCAAGTACATTCTGATCCAGTGCATTAAGTAAGAAATAATGATAGTTGTTATCCAGCAATAGGAAGTGCACTATAGAGTATTCTTATATATATTTTCCCCAGACCTTAATCTGAAGTTTTTCTTTCAGCATTTAATATTAAATGTTATTGTACCATGTTACCAATTTAAGTGTTCTTCACATTACCTGTGTTTATAGTACTTTATTAGTTATTTACAAGTTAATTACAACAGTTGCTATAACATTGCAGAGTAATTTGTATTCTTTCAACAGTCCATTTTATTTAAACTTTTACAGGAAGTCAATTTTTGTTTTAGATTCTTGACATTGCCCGCATGTCCTACATTACATGTTGATTCTTTTGTGTGCATTTTTCTGCATTGTATTAATTATTAAGCATCTTATTGTGCCACATGTTGAATGTTGAATACTATACTTGTTTAATTATTTCTCTTGAAATTTGCAATTACACCTTCCAGTTTGATAATCAAAATTGTTGTGCTTTGCCTGGTTTAATTAATTACATTACTCCAGTTTCAAGTCATGTTCATACCAGATTGCATATTAATTCACAATTTTGCTGATTCCAATTTATTTTGGTTTGCCTAGCTATAATTCAAAGGTTTATTGTTGCCATTTACTTACTTGAGCTCAGTTTGATAATTGAGTGTTATTATTTTGAACATTCTATTCTTATGCTTAATTATAATTTGTGTTCCCAAGCACACACTAAGTGACAATGCCTGCCACTGTTACAACTTCTTCTGAGTCAAATGGAGCAGTTGCTTGTACTAGTGTCCAGCGCTCTGTACAGGAGATGACTATCCCACTTTTTGCTGGAGAATCGTGCTTATTAGAATCATGGTTTAGCAAGGTCCGGGCCTACTGATGCCAAATACTTGCCAATTGATAGGCCATATGTTGACACCACCAAAGGTGATGCACATTTTGATGTTGATTAGAAAGCCATTGTTAGCCTCCAGTTATGGCCAGAATTTAAAGATTTCTTTCACCGCCGCTTTGTTAACAAAGGATACCTCGACCCATAAAGGCTAGTTAAGAAAATTGCCAATGCCACCATGCAGCCTGGTGAATCATTTACTAGCTGTCTAGATCAATATTTGTATGCCTTAGTGACTGCAATGTTGAGTTCATCATGGGCGATTAAAAATAAATCACTGACCCCCATAGCAATGGCTAAAATGACATCATTTGGGACTTTAATGCATTTTGCCCCAAAGTATACTAAACCTATCCTATAACAACAAAATTTTGGATCTCAACACAAAATTGGTGAAGTGTTTGAGGCCATAAATAACGCAGCCAATAAATTGCGCCCCCCCTAAATGCTCAATTGTTGCCACCCTCAGATACCAGTAACAAGCTCTAAGCGCCCTCTTCTCACATAGCACGCAGTTAAATTCTCCTTCTTATAAGTTGCCGTGACACTATAGTTCACGATCAACCACTACCTCGTGTTAGCATTGTGATAAAACTAACCACCGAGCAAATGACTGTTGGTCCATACCTAGATCATCAGCCCCCCGGACAATTTTATCAGTCTTCTAGTCATTCTAATAACTCTTGGTTCCCATATTGCAAGTATCGTAAACAAGTTGGTCACCACACTGCAAACTGTAGAGCTTGTCAAAGGTCATCTCCACCTCGTAGCTCCCGTGTCAGTATTAGCAAGGTGCACAGAGCCCAAGACAGTATCATTATTCCCATAACTACATTAATCAGTCAAAACACCATACAAGGTCACAGAACCCTGAAGTTCAGAGTGTTCATTTCACATCTTCGGGAAACTTGAAAAGCGCCTCCTTAACCAATTCAAGATAGCAAACCCTAGTGCCCTTCCTGTATACTCAATAGTTACCCAAAACAGATTTGAACACTTGATTTAGGAGAACACTGACAATAGACCAGTTGTAGATGTTGACGGAACCAGAGTGAATTTGACTCAGACAAGACACAGGCAACCTAGGCAACATAAATCACAAGCACTGAATTGTACATTTTCATGTGATGATCCTTTAGTCTCAGCCCTAGTACATGGTAGAATACTAAAAGTCTTTGTTTATACAGGTGCTAAAATACATATTGTCAAGCTCTTAGAGATATTGCAAGTTAGCACTCTGTCACAGTAAGAATATCACCCGTACGTTTTCTGAAAGGTATTTCAGGAAATAAAGTAATAGTTAAGGTAGAAATCAACCTCCCACTCAAGTTAAATGACATCACACTGTTTATAACATGCTTAGTTGTTGATAATACCCATTTTCCTGGGGACATTCTCTTAGGTTTGTACACCATGATTAATGAAAATATTGTATTTTCCCCCATCGTTGGATCATTAGTACCAAGAATCATGCCATACCACTTTACAGTATGTATAAGATAGGTCATGAGTTCAACAGTAAAAAAGATTATATTCATTATGTTGACAGCCAACTTGCTAGCAATGGTTTGTCAGATACTTCTCGCAGTAGCATCCCCGAGAAAACAAGTACTCAATTAAAGCATCGTAGTTGCGCAGATGCTCAGGAGAGTGAGTGCCGAGACTTTCTGGAGGGGGACGCTCTAACAGATTCTCATTGTCTTGCTTTTCTAGCAAGCTTCTATTGATTCTCTAGCAGCTTCCATCTATGAAGTCAGTGGTTCCACAGCTACTGACACTGTGTTGCACTCTCATTCTCTCACAAGAGTAAGAGTTAAGATTCAGGGAGTTCCTGAGTTGTCGGATGTTATTGCAGATAGTGAAACATGTAAAGTGAACGGTAAGTTTGTGGAACCCTCCTGGCACACAGTGCAGGACAGTTCTGTTACATTGTATATTGCAAACATTAGTAGTGCCAACATTCATCTCCAGTCTGTTACCAACACTGTAGATTTTGCCCATTACTCGTTACTGGTGCGAGTTGTGGACGATAACTCAGTAGAATATATTGTGTGCAACCCGTCCTCGGAAATTTGTATAGTCAATTTTGACTTATTAAATACGTGCATAGGTGATATACTAAACATAATAGTTTACCTTGAAAAGCTTCATAGAAAACACCGACCTTACCTAACCTTGTTAGTATGTTAAGATAAGCATCTTATTTCTTCGTAATTACAATTATTACTTAACCTATACTTATAATAGGTTAAGTAACAATTGTAATTACGAAGCTATAAGATGCTTATCTTAACATACTAACAAGGTTAGGTAAGGTCGGTGTTTTCTATGAAGCTTTTCAAGGTAAACTATTATGTTTAGTATGTCACCTATGCACGTATTTAAGAAGTCAATATTGACTATACGAATTTGCGAGGACGGGTTGTTGTGTGTGTACTCACATCAGGAGAACGGGGATCTCACGTAGAGGTACAAGCGCAACACCTCAGTCCTACAGATTTCCCTGACTCCATGGTTCAACTTTTGGAAATTTTAAACAAAAACAGAACAGTCATCACTCTACTTGGGGAAAAGTTAGGTCTCACTCCTCTCATCAAGGATAAAATTCCACTTCACCAAGGAACAACACCAATTTATGTTCCAGCATACCAGTTATCACATTCTCAGAGAGCAGAAGCTGATAGACTTATAGAAGAAATGTTACAGGAAGATGTAATTCAATCGAGCAATTCACCATGGAACGCGTCATTGATTCTTGTACCAAAAAGAGATGGGACATGGAGACCGGTAATCGACTACTGGAAGCTTAACAGAGTAACCATACCTGAACGCTTCCTGCTTCTAGACTTAAATGATTTGCTGCAAAGCATAGGTCGAAACAAAATATTTTCGACATTAGATTTGTAGCAGGAATTCTGGTAAATCCCACACGATGAGAAAAGTAAACAGTTGACAGCCTTTAGTACCCCTAATGGTCATTTCATTTAAAAAAAAAGCCATTTGGGGTGCGAAACAGCTCAATAAGTTTTTCAACGTTCATGACAAACCTATTTCGTAGATTGATAGATAGTAAGTACTTTTTTGGTGTATCTTGATGATCTCATAATCATGTCACAAGATGTTCACGTTCACTTCCAGAACTTTGAGAGAGTACTTGCAAAGCTCGCAGAGGCAAATTTAAAAATAAAACTCTCAAAGTGCTCATTTTTGAAGAAGATTAATTGCATAGGTCATACAGTCACCCTTTCAGGTATTACCTTGGATGAGTAAAAAATTATTGCTGCCCATGATTTTCCAACACCTCGTAATGCAGAAGCCGTGAGACAGTTTACAGGTCTTGTAGGATTTCATTTCGTTCATTTATTGCTGGATACATGAGAAGCCCAAGAACAGTCATTCAGAAAGCTCAAAGAAGCATTAATCTTATCATCTGTCCTTAGGTAACCAGATTTTTCTAAACCTTTTACGTTGGTCACAGATGCCAGTGATGTAGGCTTAGGTGCTGCATTACTTCAAACCGAAGATCACAGAGATCACACAATAGCTTAAGTCAGCCGTACATTGTCTAAGGAAGAGAAAAATTATAGTGCAACAGTGTGTGAAGCTTCAGCAGTTGTATGAGCTCTTAACCATTTCAGGGATACAATTTTCAACTACCCAGTTCATGTTCATACAGATCATCAACCATTAATTCCTTTGTTCAAGAATAAGAATCTTGTCAGAAAATTTGCCAGATATTTACTCACAATTCAAGAATTTAATCCTAAATTTCGGTATATCCCAGGAAAATAAAATGTGGTAGCTGATGCGTTCTCTCAACATGTAGCTGCAATCCAGAAAAATTACCCAGCATTAGACACTACAGTAGTAGAGACAGAACAAAGACAAGACCCCACATGGGCACCGTTAAGTTTTTGACTAAGCAAGATACTCGTCAGATTCACAAATCCTAAGTTTCATTGAAAGAACTAGTGTTGTTAGACAATTTACTGTGTAGAGTAGTAAACCTAGGGACACCCCCGAGGAAATGTTGTCAGTTAGTCATTCTATCTGTCTTGGTACCAACTGTGTTAAAGATTATCCATGATGATGCACCTGCAAATGCACATCTAGGAAAGGATCGTACACTCCAGCAAGTTCGATTGAAGTATTTTTGGTCCAAAATGGCTAAACCTTGCTCATTATGTTGACAGATGTTTAACCTCTTTACAGCACAAGGGACACGTCATGGGACCTAACCTAATTCATGTGTACCCAGTGACTAAAGCCCCTTGGGAATGAGTATCAATGGATCTGTTGACAAATTTTGCAAAAACTGAAAAAGGTAACAAACACTTGCTCATAATGGTTGAAAATTTTTCACGATATTGCGAACTAATTCCTATTCCGAACAAAATGGCTGAAGCTATAGCCAGTGGATTCCACGACCATAAAATTTGTAAATATATTATGCCAAAAGTAGTTCTCTCAGATAATGGTCCTTTGTTCAGTAATAGTGTCTTAACTACTTTTTGTGAACTATATAACACTAAAAAATTTAGCATTATGTCATATCATCCAGCAAGTAATGGGTTAGCAGAGCATACTAACAGGAAAGTGTTAGATGCTTTGAGAGTCACATGAAATTTTGATAACTGTAATTTTGATGAGTTCATACCCTTAATTCAGTGTGTGTCATAAATTCTTCAATTAATGCTTCTAATGGAAACAGTGCTCATGCTATTCTTTATGGTACAGATAAGATCTTTCCTAATGAATTAAACAATGTACCTCCTGCTCCTGTATATAACATAAATGTTCCTGCTCAAGTAAAGTATAGACAAATACAACTAGTAAAGTACGAGAACACTTGTTCAAGGCAACTGCAGAGTTTACCCGAGCAAGGAATACTCAAGCGAAGCCCAGTAAGACAACTGTCGGATCTGTAGTAATGGCCAACACAAGTCTGGCCCTATGTAAAAGTTAACTTAAGAAATGTTTAGGTCTTTATAAGGTAATAAAGCTTATCAAGGGTAACAAGTACAAACTTAAGAATTTGTTAACAGGAGAGTTTATAAACGAACATCTAGACCACATGAAGTTAGCTAAAATTACTGCTGATGAGACTGATGCAGAAGATGACATTGACTTTACCCAAACAGATTCCTCTATTGGAACACCACCTACTGTGGTTGACAGACCACTTGACATAGAACAACCCCCAAGCCAGTACTTATAGTCTTAGATCTAGAAATTTAGTCTCAACCGTGCACTCACCACACATCCATTGGCTAGATGCTAACGATTTTAACAACCCAGATGACACCTGGTCACATGCAGTTTCTGTTCCTGACTTTCAGTCAGAGCCAGAGTTGTATAGTGCTCCTGATGAATTAGGTGTTGACATTCGCAGAATCTATAATTAAGTGCATTCTGCAGTTGTCTTTCTGGTAACTCCATCTCAGGTGTCTCATGTATATACTGTATACAAACTATATATACTATATATATATCATTCCTGTATATACACTGCTCCCCTCCTCCCTGGGAGGGGAGCAGTGCAGACAGCGGCATGACGACGTGTGACGTAATACTATTTCTGTTGGGGAGTTCTATCCACTAGTTCGGTTTTTGGTAGCAATCTTAACCAGAATAGGGGGGTTTGTTTTGTGGAGCTTACCTTTCTGGGTGCCTAATCCGGTCGATGGCAGACATAGAATGCTCCCAACCACACGGGGGTTTCTATAGGCCATGACTGATGCCAAAGTCTGACATTAGCATGTCAGCCTAGGATAGCTCCGGGGAGTCTCCGGGACTCACCCAGATAATGCCGTTTCATTACATTCAGCGCTGGTTTTTTGACCAAGTCCATTCCATACTGTATATACAAGTATATACTTCTTTCAACTTTGTTTTTGTCTTTATTCAGATGCATTGTAATGTCTACTGTGCCATTTTCATTTTTACAGTGCATGTCATCAAATGTTCCATAACTGATCTAGCAACCACACTGAGACCAGTGGTTTATGACTGCTATCATTAAGATGTTAGCCTTCTTGGTCCAGCCTTTGTAAATAGTTTGCAAATATTGTACATTAGTTTTTATCTTATAAAAGATTTATTTTCCAAGCACATGCCATTAACACAAGATGTTGATAATTTTGTTTTAGGCAATACTTGAGTTGTATTGTTCATACCCAATTCTTAGACATGCTTAGGTTCTTCATGCTCTTGCTCTAGTTGACTCGTCAGCAGCAGACGAGGTGACTCGTCTGCTGAGTTCTCGGGGTTTGCCTCTCCTGGCGGTTCACATGTGGGGTGTGTCCAACGTCTTGGCCGACAGCCTGTCTCGCTTCGTTCCCCTCTCCACGGAGTGGACGGTCGACGACACTTCCTTCCGTTGGCTTTGCCGGACGTTCGGGCGCCCCGAGGTGGACCTCTTCACGTTGGCGTGGTGGAGGCGCCTTTCCGTGTATGCGGTGCCTTTCCCCGATCGCAAAGCCGTCGGGGTCGATGCATTTCGGCTGGACTGGTCGAGGTGGGAGTTCCTGTACCTCTTTCCCCCAGTTCGGCTGTTGCTCCAGATCCTGACTCGCTTGGAGACTTACCAGGGGAGAGTTGTCCTTCCCCCTTGGTGGCCGGCCCAGCCTTGGTTTCAAGCGCTGCTTGGTTGCTGACCGAACCCGCGGCTCCGCCTCTTTCAGCAGATCGGGCCAGTACGTCACGTGGCTGATTCGATCTTCTCTTCAAGTCTTCGAGTATGTTTTTTTTTTTTACTCGAGTCTATCATCATCTCTATGGTGATCAGGTGGCTTCTTTGTTGGTGTCCCACCTGCGGGTTTCTTCTCGGCGGCAGTATGAAGTTTCCTGGCGGTCCTTCTGTTTCTTTTTGCGTCTTCGTCGTTTTACTTCCCTGTCGGTTAGGGTGGTCTTGTCCTTTCTCTCTTCGTTGTTTCAGGACCGTCATCTTATGCCTAACACTGTCACCTCGTATCGTATGGCGCTGGCGGAGCCGCTTCAGCTTACCATCAGTATCGATATTACGTCTGCGCCGTTTCACAAGCTGTCTCGTGCTCTGTTTCACCTCCGGCCTGCTCATGTGCCGCCTGAGCCGTCCTCATCTTTGGACAGAGTGTTTGCTTACCTTTCTTCTCCTCGCTTCGTCGTGGCCCCTTCGGTCCAGGATTGTTTCTCCAAGGCTCTTTTCTTGTTGACATTAGCCTCTGGGGGTTGGGTCGGGGAGCTTCATGCTCTCCTCCGGCACAGGGGTTTCTGCTCTTTCAGTCGTGCCAATTGTTTTGTTCGTCTGCAGCCGTCTCCCTCTTTTCTGGCGAAGAATGAGACTGCTGCATTCTGGAGGTGTCCGTGAGTGGTTAATATTTGGTTGGTTCGGCCAGGGGTTCATCATGCTTTGTGTTCGGTTGTGGCGCTTCGCTGTTATTTGCACGCCACGGCTTCTGTGTCCGTGGACGCGCTTTGGGTAGATCCGGTTTCCCTTCTTCCCTGTTCGCGGATTCGGGTCTCCCAGGTCGTCCGCAGGGTTATCAAATCCAACCAGCCTGCGGTCTATCCCCCTGCCCATGACGTCTGTAAGTTTGTGGCTCTTGCTGCCGTCTTTGAGAACATGTCTTGGTCTGATATTCGGGAGCGGGGTTTTGGCGGTCGAAAACGGTCCTGGCTGCTCGTTATCTCGTGAATGTCCCTGGGCCCCATCGGGCCTGTGTTGCTTTGGGTCGGTAGTTGCAGCCAGTTGTCTCGACTTCGAGTTGAGGAATGAGCGACGACCGCGTTCTGGGTAAGTCCTTCTTTTTCCGTCTGTGGGTAGTTAGCTCCGAGGAGCCGACGGGGCTCCCCCAGAAGACCAGCGTTGAATGTAATGAAATGCCATTTTCTGGGTGAGTCTCAGAGGATCCCGGCATCCCTCCCTCCCTCCGGTCGGCGGTTTTTCGTGTTTTTGACATCCAGCCTCAGACCTGAGGTGTGGGTAGCCAGCGTGAAGGGTCTGGGGCTCCAACTTCCCCCTCCCAGGGAGGAGGGGAGCAGTGCAGACAGCGGCATGACGACGTGTGACGTAATACTATTTCTGTTGGGGAGTTCTATCCACTAGTTCGGTTTTTGGTAGCAATCTTAACCAGAATAGGGGGTTTGTTTTGTGGAGCTTACCTTTCTGGGTGCCTAATCCGGTCGATGGCAGACATAGAATGCTCCCAACCACACGGGGGTTTCTATAGGCCATGACTGATGCCAAAGTCTGACATTAGCATGTCAGCCTAGGATAGCTCCGGGGAGTCTCCTGGACTCACCCAGATAATGCCGTTTCATTACATTCAGCGCTGGTTTTTTGACCAAGTCCATTCCATCTATCGGTTGGCCCCAAGGACGCATTCATCAATTTTAACATGCTGTTCATTCAAAATAAGAATTTTCTAAAATATAAATGAACGTTATATTTAAAATAATGGTATATAAGAGGATACTGTAAAGATTTAGGCATTGGTTTGGTTAGGTATTTAGATTCGAACGTCAACATTTTTGAGTCGTGTATAAACGGTTTCTCATTCATAAACAGGTGAGGTTGATCGATGCACGGAATGCCAAGAGGACTTAAACACCTAACATAACCAATGCCTAAATATGCACAGTGTGCTAATGTATAACAAAATTAATTTATATTTGAAAAAATCCTGTTTTGAATGAACAGCATGTTAAAATTGATGAATGCGTCCTGAGGGTCGACCGATGGATGGAATGGACTTGGTCTGATCAAGAGTTGCACAGGAAGCCTCATGGAGCCTTAGTGAGACATTTCCAGTCCTCCACTATGGTGAAGTCTACTCCAGCATTTTACTAGTATTGCATAACCCTCACTTTGAGCCAATGTTGCATGAGCCTCATCTGCAGCCAGTGTTCCATGAGCCTCACCTTGAACCAGTGTTGTATGAACCTCACCTTGAACCAGTGTTCCATGAGCCTCTCCTTGAACCAGTGTTGCATGAGCCTCACCTTGAGCAAGTGTTGCATGAACCTCACCTTGAGCAAGTGTTGCATGAGCCTCACCTTGAACCAGTGTTGCATGAGCCTCACCTTGAGCCAGTGTTGCATGAACCTCACCTTGAGCCAGTGTTGCATGAGCCTCACCTTGAGCCAGTGTTGCATGAACCTCACCTTGAGCCAGTGTTGCATGAGCCTCACCTTGAGCCAGTGTTGCATGAGCCTCACCTTGAGCCAGTGTTGCATGAACCTCACCTTGAGCCAGTGTTGCATGAGCCTCACCTTGAGCCAGTGTTGTATGAACCTCACCTTGAACCAGTGTTGCATGAGCCACACCTTGAACCAGTGTTGCATGAACCTCACCTTGAGCCAGTGTTGCATGAGCCTCACCTTGAGCCAGTGTTGCATGAACCTCACCTTGAGCCAGTGTTGTATGAACCTCACCTTGAGCCAGTGTTGCATGAGCCACACCTTGAACCAGTGTTGCATGAGCCTCACCTTGAACCAGTGTTGCATGAGCCTCACCTTGAGCCAGTGTTGCATGAGCCTCACCTTGAACCAGTGTTGCATGAGCCTCACCTTGAAACAGTGTTGCATGAGCCACACCTTGAACCAGTGTTGTATGAGCCTCACCTTGAACCAGTGTTGCATGAACCTCACCTTGAGCCAGTGTTGCATGAGCCTCACCTTGAACCAGTGTTGCATGAACCTCACCTTGAGCCAGTGTTGTATGAGCCTCACCTTGAACCAGTGTTGCATGAGCCTCACCTTGAAACAGTGTTGCATGAGCCTCACCTTGAACCAGTGTTGTATGAACCTCACCTTGAGCCAGTGTTGCATGAGCCTCACCTTGAGCCAGTGTTGTATGAGCCTCACCATGAGCCTCACCATGAGCCAGTGTTGCATGAGCCTCACCTTGAACCAGTGTTGCATGAACCTCACCTTGAGCCAGTGTTGCATGAACCTCACCTTGAGCCAGTGTTGCATGAGCCTCACCTTGAACCAGTGTTGTATGAACCTCACCTTGAACCAGTGTTGTATGAACCTCACCTTGAACCAGTGTTGTATGAACCTCACCTTGAACCAGTGTTGTATGAGCCTCACCATGAGCCAGTGTTGCATGAGCCTCACCATGAGCCTCACCATGAGCCAGTGTTGCATGAGCCTCACCTTGAGCCAGTGTTGCATGAGCCTCACCATGAGCCTCACCTTGAGCCAGTGTTGCATTAGCCTCACCATGAGCCTCACCTTGAGCCAGTGTTGCATGAGCCTCACCTTGAGCCAGTGTTGCATGAGCCTCACCATGAGCCTCACCTTGAGCCAGTGTTGCATGAGCCTCACCATGAGCCTCACCATGAGCCAGTGTTGCATGAGCCTCACCTTGAGCCAGTGTTGCATGAGCCTCACCTTCAGCCAGTGTTGCATGAGCCTCACCATGAGCCTCACCATGAGCCAGTGTTGCATGAGCCTCACCTTGCGCCAGTGTTGCATGAGCCTCACCATGAGCCAGTGTTGCATGAGCCTCACCTTGAGCCAGTGTTGCATGAGCCTCACCATGAGCCTCACCATGAGCCAGTGTTGCATGAGCCTCACCATGAGCCAGTGTTGCATGAGCCTCACCTTGAGCCAGTGTTGCATGAGCCTCACCTTGAGCCAGTGTTGCATGAGCCTCACCTTGAGCCAGTGTTGCATGAACCTCACCTTGAGCCAGTGTTGCATGAGCCTCACCTTGAGCCAGTGTTGTATGAACCTCACCTTGAACCAGTGTTGCATGAGCCACACCTTGAACCAGTGTTGCATGAACCTCACCTTGAGCCAGTGTTGCATGAGCCTCACCTTGAGCCAGTGTTGCATGAACCTCACCTTGAGCCAGTGTTGTATGAACCTCACCTTGAGCCAGTGTTGCATGAGCCACACCTTGAACCAGTGTTGCATGAGCCTCACCTTGAACCAGTGTTGCATGAGCCTCACCTTGAGCCAGTGTTGCATGAGCCTCACCTTGAACCAGTGTTGCATGAGCCTCACCTTGAAACAGTGTTGCATGAGCCACACCTTGAACCAGTGTTGTATGAGCCTCACCTTGAACCAGTGTTGCATGAACCTCACCTTGAGCCAGTGTTGCATGAGCCTCACCTTGAACCAGTGTTGCATGAACCTCACCTTGAGCCAGTGTTGTATGAGCCTCACCTTGAACCAGTGTTGCATGAGCCTCACCTTGAAACAGTGTTGCATGAGCCTCACCTTGAACCAGTGTTGTATGAACCTCACCTTGAGCCAGTGTTGCATGAGCCTCACCTTGAGCCAGTGTTGTATGAGCCTCACCATGAGCCTCACCATGAGCCAGTGTTGCATGAGCCTCACCTTGAACCAGTGTTGCATGAACCTCACCTTGAGCCAGTGTTGCATGAACCTCACCTTGAGCCAGTGTTGCATGAGCCTCACCTTGAACCAGTGTTGTATGAACCTCACCTTGAACCAGTGTTGTATGAACCTCACCTTGAACCAGTGTTGTATGAACCTCACCTTGAACCAGTGTTGTATGAGCCTCACCATGAGCCAGTGTTGCATGAGCCTCACCATGAGCCTCACCATGAGCCAGTGTTGCATGAGCCTCACCTTGAGCCAGTGTTGCATGAGCCTCACCATGAGCCTCACCTTGAGCCAGTGTTGCATTAGCCTCACCATGAGCCTCACCTTGAGCCAGTGTTGCATGAGCCTCACCTTGAGCCAGTGTTGCATGAGCCTCACCATGAGCCTCACCTTGAGCCAGTGTTGCATGAGCCTCACCATGAGCCTCACCATGAGCCAGTGTTGCATGAGCCTCACCTTGAGCCAGTGTTGCATGAGCCTCACCTTCAGCCAGTGTTGCATGAGCCTCACCATGAGCCAGTGTTGCATGAGCCAGTGTTGCATGAGCCTCACCTTGCGCCAGTGTTGCATGAGCCTCACCATGAGCCAGTGTTGCATGAGCCTCACCATGAGCCAGTGTTGCATGAGCCTCACCATGAGCCAGTGTTGCATGAGCCTCACCTTGAGCCAGTGTTGCATGAGCCTCACCATGAGCCAGTGTTGCATGAGCCTCACCTTGAACCAGTGTTGCATGAGCCTCACCTTGAGCAAGTGTTGCATGAGCTTCACCATGAGCCTCACCTTGAGCCAGTGTTGCATGAGCCTCACCATGAGCCAGTGTTGCATGAGCCTCACCTTGAGCCAGTGTTGCATGAGCCTCACCATGAGCCTCACCATGAGCCAGTGTTGCATGAGCCTCACCATGAGCCAGTGTTGCATGAGCCTCACCTTGAGCCAGTGTTGCATGAGCCTCACCATGAGCCAGTGTTGCATGAGCCTCACCTTGAACCAGTGTTGCATGAGCCTCACCTTGAGCAAGTGTTGCATGAGCTTCACCATGAACCTCACCTTGAGCCAGTATTGCATGACCTCACCTTGAGCCAGTGTTGTGTCAGACCAGCCTCCACTAGCCACCGGATCCTCTTGTCAAACTTATTCATCCATGGTGAATGTTTCTGGAAAAAACGACGACGTGCACAGCCCTTGCTTCATCAAATACCAGTTGAATATCTGCAAAGAATACATTGCTATTGACAATGTACACAGTGACATGATTATGAAAGTTCTTAACCCTCAGAATGCGGCTGACGTCAGTCGAAGTTTCTCTCTAATTTAAATCACGAAGAATGAATAGCATCTATTTAACCAATATTTCCTAGTGAAATGTTAAATCTTGTTATTATACCTAAGAAGTCAGTAATAATAAGAGTTTCTATATATGTAAATATATATATATATATATATATATATATATATATATATATATATATATATATATATATATATATATATATATATATATATATATATATATATATACTAGCAGTACCCGGCCACGCGATGCTGTGGCTCAGCAATGCATGTGCGTTGCTGAGCCACAGCAACCTTTCCCCTGTCTCCGAGTCCTCTCTGCCATTTCTTCCCTCCTCCATCCCAATGTGCTCCTCACCATACCCCACTGCACCGTACCCTCGTCCTCCTGACAACTCCACACTCCACCGTCCCCTCGTCCTCTACACCATCTCCCACTCCCCCGTTTCCTTGTCCTCCCTATCATTCTCACCCTTCCGTGTTCCCTCATCCTTCGCACCATCCCTCACTCTCCTGTCCTCTTGTCCTTCCCACCATTTTCCATTCCCCAGTCTTCTTGTCCCCACCATCCCCAACTTCCCTCGTTCTCCACACCATTTCCCCCCCTCCCTCATCTTGCCCACCATTCCCAATTCCCTCGTCCGATGCGTTCCCAAATGATCTGATGTTCCAATCAGAAAATTGGGAACATTAAATGATCTGATGTTTCCATCACTGAAATATAAGAAAAACAATTAAAAAAACGAAATGAAAAACAATTAAAAAATAAAAAAAATAGCAACACTCATGAAATGAACGGCATGGTAAACAACAAAGCTCAGTTCCATCACAATGTCACACAAAGTAATTAAATCAAAATTAAAATAAATTTAAATCTATGAAAATTTAATTTATCAATGCAATCGGAAACATTGAAATGGAATTCATAACATATTTAGTATATTGTGTGTGTTGCTAATATGTGCAGCAGATGGCGCTGTTTTTGAAAAAAACATGTTTTTTCCTGTCACAGGTGTGGCATCTATATAGTAGGTATGTAAAAACAGGCGCATATTCGAATTGAACGTTGTGTCAGAATTTCAAAGCATTCGGTGAAGAACTTTGGGAGATTACAGCATGTGTTGCTCTTGTGTCTAACAGATGGCGCTGTTTTTCAAAAAAACATTTTTTTTTCCTGTCACAGGTGAGACATGTATATAGTAGGTATATGAAAACACACACCTATTCAAATGCAATATTGAGTCAAAGTTTCAAAGCAATCGGTAAAGAGGTTATTCAAAAAACCTCTTTACAAATGGAAAAAAATTTCTTTGCAAAAATGAAAAAAGTTTAAAAAAAGCATGTTTTTTCCTTCACAGATGTGATATTAATACAATATGTACATAAAAACCTGCTCGCATGCAAATGGAACATTGTGTCAAAATTTGAAAGCAATCTTTGCAGAGCTTTTGGAGATTAGCGATTTTGAACAAACGAACATATACATTTTTATTTATATTCAAGAAAGCTCAATTCCAATGCAATTCACACAAAATAATTAAATAAAAATGAAAAGAATCAAAATCTATGGAAATTCCATTTATCAATGCAATCAGAAACATTGATATGGAATTGGAATTGTAACATATTAGTATAGCATGTGTGTTGCTCTTACATGCAACAGATGGTGCTGTTTTTCAAGAAAAAAAAGTTTTACCAGTGACAGGTGTGGCATCTATACTTATACTTACGAAATGAACAGTAAGGTAAACAGCACAGCTTAATTCCAACACAATGTCACACAAAATAAGTCAATAAAAAATCAAATAAATAGAAATCAATGAAAATAATATTTATCAGTGCAGTCAGAAACATTGAAATGGAGTTCGTGACATATTTAGTATAGCGTGCATGTTGCTATTATGTGCAACAGATGGCGCTGTTTTTCAAAAAAAAATGTTTTTACCTGTTTCAGAGTTGGCATCTGTATAGTAGGTATATAAAAAGATGTGTCTATTCGAATGCAACGTTGAGTCAAAATTTCAAAGCAATCGGTGAAGAAATTTCGGAGATTACAGCGTGTGTTGCTCTTACGCTCAACAGATGGCGCTGTTTTAAAAAAAAACATGTTTTTTTCCTGTCACAGGTGAGACATGTATATAGTAGATATATGAAAAGATGTGCTTATTCGAATGCAACGTTGTGTCAAAATTTCAAAGCAATCGGTAAGGATGTTTCGAAGATTTCCCTCACATGAAAAAAAAACAGTTTTCAGAAAAAGCTTGTTTTTTTAATATATATATATATATATATATATATATATATATATATATATATATATATATATATATATATATATATAATGTCGTACCTAGTAGCCAGAACTCACTTTTGGCCTACTATGCAAGGCCCGATTTGCCTAATAGGACAAGTTTTCATGAATTAATTGTTTTTCGACTACCTAACCTACCTAACCTAACCTAACCTAACCTAACCTAACCTAACCTAACTTTTCGGCTACGTAACCTAACCTTATCTATAAATATAGGTTAGGTTAGGTTAGGTAGGGTGGTTAGGTTCGGTCATATATCTACGTAAATTTTAACTCCAATAAAAAAAAATTCACCTCATACATAATGAAATGGGTAGCTTTATCATTTCATAAGAAAAAATTACAGAAAATATATTAATTCAGGAAAACTTGCCTTATTAGGCAAATCGGGCATTGCATAGTAGGCCAAAAGTGAGTTCTGGCTACTAGGTACGACATATATATATATATATATATATATATATATATATATATATATATATATATATGTCGTACCTAGTAGCCAGAACGCACTTCTCAGCCTACTATGCAAGGCCTGATTTGCCTAATAAGCCAAGTTTTCCTGAATTAATATATTTTCTCAATTTTTTTCTTATGAAATGATAAACCAACCCATTTCATTATGTATGAGGACAATTTTTTTTTATTGGAGTTAAAATTAACGTAGATATATGACCGAACCTTACCAACCCTACCTAACCTAACCTAATCTATCTCTATAGGTTAGGTTAGGTTAGGTTGCAGAAAAAGTTAGGTTAGGTTAGGTTAGGTAGGTTAGGTTAGTCGAAAAACAGTTAATTCATGAAAACTTGGCTTATTAGGCAAATCGGGCCTTGCATAGTA